>OW799233.1:104813033-105145632 GCA_941918925.1 Phyto melanocephala | reverse complement strand
CAATTTACTAGTGAAATAATAATTATACCCCTGTTGATGACGTTTAGAAAAAAATTATTCGCCATTTTGTTTAGGGCAACATCTTGGATTTAAAATTGTTTTTAAGTTGTGACGTTATTGTGTTTAGTGTGCGATATATACTAACTACCGTAAAAATATTTTAGGTTCATTAAAGTCCTATTTGACAGACGTTGTACAAAAATTTGTTAAATTAGCCTTCAATAAACCTAAAATATTTTTTATGAATTCAGCAGTAAATACATACATATGTATTTATTTTTTACATTAAAACTTAGCCAACATATGTACACTGAACAAGTCAGAAAAAAAAACTTTCTAATTAACGACATATACGTATCGGAGAACTTTTAACAGAATATCTGGAATTAAGAAAATTTTCAGCTTTCTTTATCAAAAAGGTAAAATCATCAACATATATACAAAATATTCATCTTTCTACATATAATACTTTGAATGATGTCAAGTAAAAAAGCAAACAACTAATTTAATAAATATTTTTCATTCCATTTGATTTTCTACTTTTCTGAAAATTTTTAAAAATTTAAGTAACACTAGGTGATAACACTAGGTCACAAATAACAAACTTTTGTCTGTTATTTGTTTCTAGCATACTTTTTCTCATGGATTTGGACCTACTGAACACGAAAATGAATTTTAAAAATTTTTCTGTCGATTGGTTTGCGAGATACAAATTTTTTATTTTTTTTTTTTTAATTTTTGTAGGTACACTTACTATTTTGAGCATATCTTTAGTCTTCTTTGACCTATTTTATCCTACTACTACTCAAATTAAAGACAATTGAGCCGTCTGCAACTTATTTTCAGAAAATTTTCAAATCGGGTTAGTAGTTTTGATGTTCGCGGCTTAAAAAGGTTAAAAAACTGGGTTTTTTTAGTAAAAATGTGGCTGAAAAATTCATATAAAATATAAAACGCGATGTTAACAGATATTTTAATTTTTTTACGTATAGCTGACACTTTTCCAAAGAAAATAAGCCCTTACTTAACAAAATCTGATGACAAATGGCCGACTTATTATTTTTTTGGTAAACGACCGAAATTCCGCTATTTCACGATTTTTTGATTTTCATTATTTGCACAGCTTACCTACCCAACGCAAACGAATAAATACATTTGAACTTAATTTAAAATAAACAAATTAGTCTTCGTATATTATTTTTTAATTTATTTACAGCACTACATGCTCATACATATTTAAACATAAGGAGACACGGTTATCAATTGCATTTCAAAACTGTCTGTGAAAGTGTAAAGAAGTTAATATTTAGAAAACGCAAGGAAGACAATGAGTAAAAGACTACGTGTGTTCGAGTGTTTGAACGATCCAGACAATTTCTGCAATGTTTGTGGCCAGTTTATAAAAAAAAATCACGCACACAAGTTTACTCCAGCAGTACAATTGCACTATTTGAATTATTTTGGTATTTCACCAAATATTACAGAACCATGGACACCTAAGTCGCTGTGTGATCTTTGCTATATAATCTTAACCAACTGGGCAGCTGGCGGAAGGTAAGAATTTTTATTTAAACACATTATACATAGCGAATATAGTAATTTATTTTAATTTTAGCCGCCATATGAAATTCGATACACCAATGATGTGGAAAAAGCCGCTATGCCATTCCACAGACTGTTATTTTTGCCTCACCACAAACAGTGGGGTAGGAAGATTTTTTAAATGGAACTACGCTCAAGTGGGATCGTTTGCGCTTCCAGTACCACATTCGCATGATGTGCCATATCCAGTGTGCCCTGGTGCATCTCTTCAAAAAGCAGAATCGTCAGAAGAAGAGTCCGAGTCAAATGCAAGCGAATTTGAGCCGGGTGCAAAGCGAAAATTACTGTCACAGGCCGAACTAAACGATTGGGTGCGCGATTTTGGTCTCACTAAGGAGAAAGCCGAACTTTTTGCGTCTCGGATGATACAGTGTGGATTTGCGGCTTCAGAAGTGAAAGTAACAGCGTACAGAAACCGTCACAAGGAGTATGCAAAATTTTATACAAAGAAAGACCAAATATGTTTTTGCAGCGACATTTCAGGCTTGTTCCAAGAGCTTCACCAAATTCACAACCCCAACGAATGGAGGTTGTTTATTGACAGCAACAAAGAGAGCTTGAAGGCAGTTCTCTTACATAATGGGAATGAAAAGCCATCTGTTCCTATTGCTCATGCGGTTCATTCAAAGGAGAACTATGAAACTATGGACATTTTGCTGAAATGCATAGAGTATAGGAAATACAATTGGAAAATATGCGCCGATCTTAAAGTTGTGGCCATTCTGTGTGGACTCCAAGGAGGCTATACGCGACATTGCTGTTTTCTGTGCCTTTGGAATAGCCGCGCTGATGATCAGCATTATTTAAAAAAAAAATGGCCGGTACGAACGAAACCTGTAGTTGGAGAAGCGAATGTTCAGCGCAAACCACTAATAGAGAACCGTGAAAATATAATACTTCCGCCGCTGCACATAAAATTGGGTTTGATTAAAAATTTTGCCAAAAATCGGCTCAAATTCGCTTGCATTTGACTCGGACTCTTCTTCTGACGATTCTGCTTTTTGAAGAGATGCACCAGGGCACACTGGATATGGCACATCATGCGAATGTGGTACTGGAAGCGCAAACGATCCCACTTGAGCGTAGTTCCATTTAAAAAATCTTCCTACCCCACTGTTTGTGGTGAGGCAAAAATAACAGTCTGTGGAATGGCATAGCGGCTTTTTCCACATCATTGGTGTATCGAATTTCATATGGCGGCTAAAATTAAAATAAATTACTATATTCGCTATGTATAATGTGTTTAAATAAAAATTCTTACCTTCCGCCAGCTGCCCAGTTGGTTAAGATTATATAGCAAAGATCACACAGCGACTTAGGTGTCCATGGTTCTGTGATATTTGGTGAAATACCAAAATAATTCAAATAGTGCAATTGTACTGCTGGAGTAAACTTGTGTGCGTGATTTTTTTTTATAAACTGGCCACAAACATTGCAGAAATTGTCTGGATCGTTCAAACACTCGAACACACGTAGTCTTTTACTCATTGTCTTCCTTGCGTTTTCTAAATATTAACTTCTTTACACTTTCACAGACAGTTTTGAAATGCAATTGATAACCGTGTCTCCTTATGTTTAAATATGTATGAGCATGTAGTGCTGTAAATAAATTAAAAAATAATATACGAAGACTAATTTGTTTATTTTAAATTAAGTTTAAATGTATTTATTCGTTTGCGTTGGGTAGGTAAGCTGTGCAAATAATGAAAATCAAAAAATCGTGAAATAGCGGAATTTCGGTCGTTTACCAAAAAAATAATAAATCGGCCATTTGTCATCAGATTTTGTTAAGTAAGGGCTTATTTTCTTTGGAAAAGTGTCAGCTATACGTAAAAAAATTAAAATTGCTGTTAACATCGCGTTTTATATTTTATATGAATTTTTATATGAATTTTTCAGCCACATTTTTACTAAAAAAACCCAGTTTTTTAACCTTTTTAAGCCGCCAACATCAAAACTACTAACCCGATTTGAAAATTTTCTGAGAATAAGTTGTAGATGGCTCAATTGTCTTTAATTTGAGTAGTAGTAGGATAAAATAGGTCAAAGAAGACTAAAGATATGCTCAAAATAGTAAGTGTACCTCCAAAAATTAAAACAAAAAAATTAAAATATTTGTATCTCGCAAACCAATCGACAGAAAAATTTTTAAAATTCATTTTCGTGTTCAGTAGGTCCAAATCCATGAGAAAAAGTATGCTAGAACCAAATAACAAAATGGCTGTTGCCTAGTGTAATATAAAAAAATTATTTAAGTTTTATTTTTTTATAAATCATTAATAATTTAAAAGAAATTTTTTTTTCTTAATTCATTCCTAGCAAAAAAAAAAAAACACTATACTAGTTATAAAAACTTTTTGTTGAAAATATTTTTTTGTTGCAATTGCAAGCTGTTTTTTTAATGAATATGTCATTAAATGATAAAAATAAAATCAATAATATTTTATAATATTGTTTTTGTTTTTGTAAAATTGATACCTTAAATCATTTTACAGCTCAAAAGTGTCTAATAAAATCTATACAAAAATATAAAAATTTAATAAACATAATCAATTTAGACATACAGATGATATTTTGCCCGACATATGCCACTAAATCAATCAAGAGTTTTACCGCTACAATAGGTTGCAAAACAAAATTAATATCTTTCTTATTAAACATTAAATAACTGTCAATTTGTTCAACAGACTTCCGAACAACTTCTGTTCTTTGTGTTCTAGTTGCCCCTGCCTGGGAAATAAATTACTTTCAAACATTATTGTGTGAGTTAATTTAATTCACAACAACAACAACAACAAAGAATAATAACAAAATGCACGACAAATTCCTTCCGTTCGACTCATAAACATTTTTCTTTTTCCTGAAAACACTTATCATATAAATGTTTATGTCTTTCACATTTTTATGCATGTTTGTCTATTACTCTAGTACAACTTATAATAAAAACAAACAAAAAGTAAATAAAATGATCCATAAAAAATATCTAAAAGTGTTTGATTTGAATGTACAATGTACAAAACGACATGCCTAACGACATATGTTCATAAACATATTTGTGAGTAGTCCCTGCTTAGATTCAGCAAGATTTGTTGCGGCAATTATTATTGCTACCTCAAATTCGCTGCTTTTATGTAAATTCTATTAAAAAAAAACTCCCATATTATGTTTATCTGAAATTGTTATAAATGTTTGCACGAATGAAAAATAAATAAATGTTTAATGTCGGGATACAGTTTTAGACTTTGGGTAAGAAAATTTACTCAATGTAAAAGAAGGCGAAAAAATGTGTATAAATACAGACAACTTATTTTATGACGCTTTTATCAATTATTTTTCGACTCCGTTTTTAAAGTGTATGTGTGTCTTTAAGGAAAGAAGTACTATGCTGCAATCTAAGTGTATATCTTGCAGATACCATTATTTACATAAATTTATGTGTATGTGTGTACGAGCGTATTCAAAGTTTTTACGACAGAATTTAATACTTTATTATTTAGCTTGTATTATTTTACAACATGCAATTTTATTTTATTTATTTATTTTTTCTCTTTTTAAAAAAGTATGTTTGTTTATGCGTTATGCATATATAAGACATTGTGTCAGGGATGTTAAATTAAATTGGATTTGATATTAAAAAAAATATTATTTAAACAAAATATATGTATTAGCTTCACCATTTAGAAGTGAAAAGTAATAAATAATTATTCGTATTTTAACTAACTAGTTATTAGGTTCTTTATCATTAAGAACTAAAAAGTGGTAAATAATTATTCGTGCTTCAACTAGCTAACAATTAGGTTTAGGGATGCCAGATACCAAAAGTCTAATAACTGCACAATTGAAAAAATTGACCTGGATTTTGAAAACATAACTGAACAATTTAAAAATGCACTTATTGTTTAAAAAACGAAATTTTATTCATATTTTTCTAAGTTACAAAATGTTATTAATCACCCGCTTTATAGTGTTTTTCCCAACTAGACAATAAGGTAAAAATGTAAAGGTATTATCAGTATTAGAAGAAAGTGTAATTGAAGAAACAACAACAAAACAATATATTTTTTTTTTCTTTCTTTCAAGTATACAATTTTTTTCTTTAGAAAATTTAATAAAAAAAATTAATTGCAAAAAATTTATTTTTCAAAATGAAAGAACTTTTTTCTTAACTGGACAAACACCATTTTAGCTGCAAACTGGGCATGCCCTAAAAAACAGGTCGGTCAAATCCAAAACATTCCGCGCCGACTGCCAACCGTAATTAGGTCACAGCCTACAATTGTAAAGAGCAAATTTTTATAAATTATTTAATATACAGCGTGGGCTAGAGGTCACTAATGGGTTTGAAATTTAATAACTTTTTCTTTTATTTTTAGTTTTTTTTTTCATATTATTTCAATGACATCTTCAGGCAGAAATGTCTGCGAATAAGTGTGCGGTGCGCTGACTGGGGCATTATAAGGATTCCATGAAAATATCAGAGTCTTTATCGATTGATGTCTAGTTAATAACTAATCATCTAGAAATGAAGGGCATGATTGAATTGAATGGCATCCAAACATCATCTATGTATGCGTTGACACGGGCACAGTAATAGTAATTGCATTGCTAAGAGGGGTGTAATACTTAGTAATTGCGTGATCGATTACTACTGTGATATAACCCACTTTGCTTGCAACTCTGTATAGATGTGTATTTCCCTATATCGTCCCAGAGGAGATGAGTGAATAATATGTAACACTTCCTGTGTCACTTTCCAGCTATTGAACTATTTTCAGGGTCTTCAGACTATATAGCCAGTTGGAGGTGGCAACACTAAGACTTGTTAACATTTTTTTATTTATTAGGCGGTCTTAGTGCTTCTCTAAATTAGAAAGCCTCAGAATTAGAGATTTACGCCGTCTAGGACAGTTTTCCACTAAGAGGTCATGAACAGATAAAGTCTTCCTTCTGTCTTTCCTTCTACTTTTGCCAGTACTAAAAATATATATTGCTACGTTTGTAACTTTTATAAAGGTTGGATTATTTCCTTTAAATACTTTGAGTTCTTTTATTGCAATCAAAACCAGTTGAAATTAGATATAAAATTAAGAGCACTTTATTTATTTAAATACATTCAGATATTATTTTTATATCACTTTACTTATTACACTTATGGCTATACACTTTTATTATCAAACTCACTTTGATACACACTTTACAAGCTCTATTGTAATACTGATCATGTTAGATGTGTTGTTCGGCTATTTATAGTAACATAGTGGTGTTCGGTAACATTCGACAAAGTTCTCGTATGTACATTCTAGTAGATTCGAAAACCGTTACATTTAAACTAAGACGTTAAGTAATAGGCAAGAATAATATAAGCGCCTAAAAGTATGCTACACATAATAACAAACATCATGTTCGAACAACCGGAGAAATAAACTAACACAAATAAAACTACAGTAACTGAAACTACTACAACTAAAATAAATTATAATGTAAATTAAGCTATTTAAAAATAAGTCTGTAACAATATTTTTTTATATTTTTTCTTAATTCCTTACAGGTTTGACAATAGGTGCCTGCTCTACTAATCTACGTACCTAAATAATAGAGAAATAATAGTGAAGGGATTCAGAGAGTAGAGTCAGAACATTATAATTTTATGATTTAACCTTCGATACAAATTTTTTTACGCAAAAAGTATATTGTCGATATTTTAGCATCAATATGTAGCCTTTTGAAGAGACGGTTTGTTAGTTTGTTTATTGTCACCACCAACATGGCACCATTTAATTCGCATTGCGAAAAAAAAAACTGTATGTGTTACCGAATAACCAAAAACATTTCGTAAAGATGTTTCAGCTTAGCCAAAAATTGCTCGTACGTCACAACCGCTCATCTTAAGAAAAGGTTAACTGTAATTCCTATATAACGAGCAAGAACTAATACCCTCAGATCAATGGCAGCGTCTAAATTTTGCAGTTAAATTTTAACACTTTACCAGAAATGAAATAAACTTTGCCAAAAAGCTGACTACTAATAGTGAAGCCCACATTCATTTAAATGGCTTTGTTATAAGTACAACTGTAGGCTTTGGGGTTCAGAAAATCCAAGAGTCATTCACCAAAATCAATAACACCCCACTACAGGTATAAAGGATCTTATGGCATTACATCTGAAAATATTATTGAACCTTACTTCATCCAAAATAAAGATGGAGGTGATGTAACTGTAAATGACCACTCTGCATTTACAATTTTTTATGCACTGCTTTAAAACACAGACCTAATATTTAGTTTCAGCACAACAGAGCTACTGCCTGGGATACAATGGCACTTTTTAATCAAATTTTTCAAGAGCTAATAATTTCAAGAAATTTGGAAATAAAATAATTTGATAAAAAGATTTGTCAGCACCCGATTACCTTCTTGAGGGTTAGTTGAAGAAGCGAGTATATGTGATCAAGCCTGAGAAAATCTTTGATCTTAAGGCCAACATTGTTGCAGAAATTTGAGCGCAACTGCTACAAATTTTAAAATACGGTATGAAAAATTCTATTAATTATTACCATATGAGTTTTATTTAATTTACTTTTAATTACCAATGCCATTAAAGAAACGTTCCTTAATTCATATTTTAAATTTGTGTTTATCCATAAACTGTACTTTGCAAGTTTACCATTAAGTCAAATAATTTAATCATAAAATTTATTTATTTATTTATTTATTCATTCATAAAATCTACGTATTAAATATCTTATGGTTCCTAATGCGTTTTTCCAGCTCTGCTGTTATACATAATACATACACAATACATATACACATCCAAATTACTACAAAAGTTGACTGAATTAAAAGAATTTCTTGTTTATGGCTTTGTTGACATGATGATTTCTTGTTTCGTTTCGTTTCGTTTTGAATTGAATTGTTAAATGTTACATTTCGGAATTTTTATATTCAAGACGATACAACGGTACGTTGGGTATCATCTGTTGGTGCTAATACATATTTGTAATGCTTGAAAAACGTGACATAGGTTTTAAATCCCCTTTTAAGAACTTTATTTGTTTAGGACGTGGAGGTGGAGTTTTTGACAAAAATTTTTTTTTATGATTTTATGTAATTCAATTGTTAAGATTATACACATGCATATGTACACATATGCATACAAACAGGCATACATACATACATACAAACAAAATTTTTTTATTATTTTATGTTATTCAATTGTTAATATTAATACATGTATGTTAACGTTAAGTAAAAGCTACTGTAACCAATTTAAGCTTCATTAGAAGTATACTTGCCTGACATAATAAAAGTAATCAAAGGCAAAGAATTTAGAAAATCAAGATAGGTACTCAGCAATGTTTGTTTCCAAATTAAATGTGTTTTTGTCTTTAATAAAATATAGGCCACAAAATCGCTAGCAACAGGAAAAAAATAACGCTTCTAGAGCGATTAGAATTGTTCTGTTCAATTGCCATAGACGTATAGGCATTAAAGGGCATGACACAGATATTCAAAATTAACTAACTATACACATATACAATAAGTGTATTAAACATATTGCTTTTCTTTGAGTTTTGTAATCTACAAAATGTGTGCCAATATTTTTAATATTGATAATTAAATTCATGTGCTTGCTTTATATTTTAAAATAAGTTAAAATATACAATTAAATATTGAATGAAAAAGTTGAAAACCTAAACTATTTACAATTGGAAAACAATTTCCGATGAGTATTTTTTTGTAAACATAGAGTTTCAAGCAGCTTCGCTACCTTAACCATTTTGTAGCGAAATTTAATATTTTGTCAAGTTATCCTTAAATTTTTGTATTCCAGCATTTTTTATACCCGACACTATATTGAAATATCTAACTACAATGACATGCCTACTTTAACGCCCACTTTTTACGTAATCTACTGTTAATGAAATTTAAATGCTCATAAAACCGACAAAATCAAAGGTATGATGATGAAATTTGCTACAGATATCCTTCTAGTCAATTGTCATTCCTAGGTGATACGCCCACTTTAACGCCTACCTTCCTTATAACCCTTTACCTTAAGTTTATATAACTTCTTTATGGACAAAGTTGTGGAAGAATAAATGACTATATTGAAATATCTTAGTTTTATTTATTACCAGAAACTATATTGACACCCCTACTTCAACGCCCATTGAAAGACCAAATTTACGAAAATATTTTTCTAGCATATCGAAGTGATGCATATTTTAGTATAAAGATATTACTCCATAGCGATTACTGTTAACAACAATATAATAAATTCTGTGTTATTAAAGTACATTCGTTCAAAAGCTTAAAAAAGTATACACTTTTTTTGCAAAAAAAGAAAAAGAAGAGGTTTTTAAAAGTGAGGTTAGCATCTCTACGAATTATGTTTGATACCACAATAAAATTTGGAATCTCTAATTTTAGAAACAAAAAAAAAGTGTGCGCAAGTTTGCGCCATTATTTTTGACAATTTTTTTATATTTTCACATTGCTTCTATTTTTGCTCATCAGGCACTTTTTCTTATACATTTATATGCTCATTAACTTTTATGTATTTTGAATTATTGATTTCAGCTGTTATTCGCATCACTTTTAACACCTCACAATGTTCTTTATTACCCATAATAGTTATAACGGAATGTCCCACACATCCCTATAAAGGATATTTTTATATACCTGCTCTACAAAACATTATATGTTAAAAAATAAATATGCGTACCTAATACGAATAATTATTAAAAGCATTTATCACAAAAATAAGTTTACAAATAATAAATACAGGTACATAAAAAATACATGGGCACCCAGGTATCAGGCTACCATCCAGTTGTCAGAAGAAGCTGCGGAGGCCAGAAATAAGTACTTACTATTATATCGTACGAATTATTCGAGGAAATTCAGCAGAGGCGATACAAATCGAGATGTCTTGAATAGGTTATTTCTGAGCAGTGACCCTTTTATAAGCAGCAGTACGCAAAGAGAAAGGGTAATTAAAAAATCTTTTTCATCAGAAACCATCACACTTCTTCTTCCTGACACCGATGATGCAGGTAATGAGGATATACATACATACGACATAATAGTTATTAAGGAATTTTTATTAGTTTAACTTTTCCGAATATTAAGTATTGAATAATATAAAATAAATATAATAAAGCGTTTTTTCATAAAAAAAATACTGTTTCATAAGAGCATTACAATTTTTAAAATTTTTTTTTTAATTAGACCGTATATCATAATATGTATACATGTACATACATACAGTCTGTTAAGAATGAGTTTAAGCCTTTAAAATCAACATTTGTTAATTGAGTTTTACTATTTATGCCGACTTTTATTCCTAAAGAATGTGGCTTTTGGAAAAATCTTAAAAATTTAAACTTTTTGTTTCTTAAGTTTTTTTTATTGCATTTGGAAAACAAAAAATTTGACGAATTTTTCAGGAACATTTTTTTTTCACCATTAAATTTTTTAATAACTCCGAAATAGTAGGTTAGGTTAGTAGGTTAGGTTAGGTTGAAAAGGAGGGCCATTAAAAGCCCAAACCCATGACGGGTATACACTTATGCCAAGTTGGCATATTGTGCGCTCCATGCGGAAAAGGGAATTCCCAAACAAAAACCGAAATAGTAATAGATAGAAAAAAAATGTGTGCAGTTAGTTTGAGCACAATTTTCCGGTGCATCTTTTGATCCTCCCGTTATTAAAATCGGAGAACCCGTTTTCAAGTTATGACAAAATATTTTAGGCAACCCAACGATTAAGGGGTGAAATATGCCACGCCTTTAAAAGGAAATCCTTACGTTCTAGAGAAAAACGGAAAACAGATTTGAATTAAAGGCATCAAAATCCATGTAGTTCACATACTTTTATTTCTAGGAGAGACAAACAAATTTTATTTGGCGCAGTGTACTTTTGTGGCGCAGTGTAATTTTTTCAAAATCTGCCACTAGATTTCTTTTATCATACTACACCTAAAACTATAAAAAAAACTAGAACTTTTAATTAAAAAAACATGTTTAATAATATTGGCCAGCTTTTCAGGCCAAATACTCCTCTGTGGGCCGCCGTGTTAAAAAAATGGATTTGGATGTCATATTGTATGTAGAGAATAACTGTTTTATAGTAAATTCATGAGGGTTTTTGCTGCGATATTACTGGGACGAAAGGAAAATATAAATTATTTGAAATGTAAATCTAATATTCTTGTTTTAGAACTTAATACATTTTTTTAAAAGTTATTTTCAAAACAATTGAAATCATTTTAAATCATAGTAATAATTTTCCATAAAAAAAAAATCAATCATTTCAAATTGTTTAAGAATACTGAAAAATTTTTTAGATATAAACCGAGCAAGAAAAAAATGTCACGCTTCCCGTTTTTTGTTATTAGTTGATTTTTATATAAATAGTAAATATCAAAAAATAAATAAAATATAAATTTTAAATTGTAAAAATATTGCGTGTCGAAATATTAAGAAATCAAGTTTACTATTTATGTGGAAGTAACTTTTCTATTATCGATAATCCTAGTGTTAAAATGGTGACCTTTTCCCGTGGTAAACATTACAAATAAATAAATAATCATTGAGAGCAATGCATACATATAAAACTATATAAACATATAAAACAACTACAAATGCTATTAACTTTCACTACTTTTATATTCTACACCTCAAATGTTTTATGTGTTTGTTTCTACTTTTTAATTTTTATTTCCTCTGAACTCTTCAAATAAGATTTTTTTCTTCTTTTTGTAAATGCTGATTTTACGGCTTTTAAGTGATAACACGTGTAATGCAAACTTATACGTTTACGAAGATAAACAAAACGAAATTGACAGTATCAAGAATCAAAGATAACGACGAAGATGATGTCGTTGTTGGTGATAACAATGACGACATCAATAATCTTCAGAATGATAATGAATATTACGACAAAGATGATAACATTGATGGATTGTACAAAAACAAAATCTTTAACTTTCATTCCTTTACACACACATGTGTACGTATACGTGTGTTTCAATATACATATTCGTTTGAGACTTGCTTGGATTTTAACGTTTCAGGGATTTAAAGTGTAATCAACTTAATTACAAATCTTGTTTGTTTTCATACAGCAAGATGTAGAGAAAATGAAAGTACAGAGAAACCTGGCACAAAGATAACACATATACATGTACATACATGCATACAAATATATACATACAAAGATCCGTTCATTATTTCTTTATATTTTCATGCAAGTACCCTGTGAAAAAGATGAAAGTTTATTAAAGACCTTTTAAACTTTAAAATATCTTGTAAATAATAAGTTTAATTAGCAGCGAGTAATTTTTTAATACTCTTATAAAAAACTAATTAAATTTTGCCATAATTGTATAGGTTGACTGGTTTTTTCTAAATGCTGATACCTTTGTCTTCTTTCTTTTTTTTTTTTTTTTTTTTTTGTTTTTTGGATTCTGAAACAGTCGTTCGTTGGAGCACTAAGCGATATACAAAGACATGCTTCTTGGAAATAATTTACGAAAAATTTCGTAGGGCGATGAGTAATGTGAAATATTTTCTGCAATTTTGCATTCGCGGTGACTTGTAACAGATTTTCTTGGTTTCCCCAACATATGTATATGGCTGCAGGTTCTTCATGTACAGATTCATTAGTCATAGGTTGATCGTCTATACCATGATTCGTAATTCTTCATCACTAAAAAGATCATCACAGCCAGTGGTGTGGTTTGCAGTAGGATAGTAGTTATCATCACTACCTTCACTAAAATCTACTTTCGATTCACTGATCTCATTTTCATCTTCCTGAAGTAGTGCACTTATTTTTTCAGTATTCAATTTCAACATTTTTGGAAGCCTTAGACATCGCGAAATTAAAATATAACTGTGCAATATAGTGCGTAACGTACTGCTGGGAGACATGTAGAACCCTATTGGGACAAAAACGTCCCAAAATTTATTTTTCCCAAATATCTTTCACAAAACTGCTCAAAGAATATATTTTATTTTGATTACCACTATCTGCACTGTAATTTATTTTCAAAAAAAATCTACTTCTTTAAAATAAATCGACTTCTTTTATATAAATGATGTCTAAATTTTATCAATACACAAAAAAAAAATGATCAAAACAAAAAACAATCGTTGACATGCGCGACTTAAATAACGGTATATTGCAAATATTGTTCAAAGTTCCTGATTAGGAATTTTTACTTGAATTTACAATGCAATTCGTGCTTTTCAGAGCCAAATGAACATGCTTTGGGACACCGTTGTCCCGTTAATAGAGAAAGGATTAACTTTGGTTTTACCTATTAAATGTTTAAAAAAAATGTTGAAGGGTACATGTACATATGCGTGAACACTTACGAGTACAAACACAACGAATGATAATCTAATTTTGTTGCTCTCAACTGAAAAAATATTTATGAAACAAGGAAAATTCTTACTTTCTCAAAAAGGTTTTTATAACAACTTAACTCATATACATATGAATGTACGTATGACGAGTAATCTAATACACACGTACAAAAACGCATTCAAGCGAACATATTAATTTTATTTCTAACATGATTTATTTTTATAGAATTTAAAATCTAGCCTTTAGGATTGTAACCCAATAGTAAAATTAAATTTAGATATTCGGAAAACAATTTCAAATTGTTTCCCTTTTCAAATTTATTTGACAAACTTAATTTTGAATTCAATTTGGTACAAAGAAAAAAAAGATATTTATTTTTGCACTCAGAAAATGTTAAAATGGGTTAATTGCGCTTGACGTTATATATTTTATTCCAGGCTTAAAGCCAAGCACATTTAAGGTAATGTCATTTAAAAAAATTTTGAGTTTATATATTAAAAATTAAGCATTTTGTGGAAGCATTTGATAAAAAGAAATATGAAGTGCATTTTCAAACTAATAATTATGTCATTATTATATTTTTCATTTAATGTATATTTGTAGTATTAGATTTTTTAAATAAAATGTTAATTTTGCGAAAACATCATTATATTTTTTATTCCCGCCACCAAAATATATTCATTTTGTCATTCCTTTTGTAACACATCGAAATGTCCATTTTACGATTATGAAATTTTGCACACATTACTTTTTAGTCAAATGCTTTGTTCTCACGGAAAATAAATGTGACACGCCCAACTTTACGCCCACCTCCCATATAACGTTTTACCTCAAATTCATATAATTTCTCTATGAATAAAGATTTTGGAATAATAAAGGACTATATTAAAACATCTAAGTTGCATTCATTAGTAGAAACAACTACAACACGCCTTTTTTAACGCCAACTATCATTGAAAGACTAAATTTACGAAAACATTTTACTAGCATATCGAAGTTATACAAAGAAAGTGATACATATTTTAGTATAAAGGGATTATTGCATAGCGATTACTGTTAATAACAAACAAATCCATTTTGTGCTATAAATTGGGTTACTTCCCGGTAGTTTGAGTTATTTAATCCTCCCGATTTACCGGGAATTTTTTTCGAGGTCCCGGGAAATAAAAAAGGTGGCTACGTTTAGCAGATGTTTATATTGTTTATATTGAAATTGAATTCTAATGATTTTATTTTTGATCTCATAGCCGAAGTACCAGTATTTTTGGTTTTTTGTGCTCATATTTGATCGTATAATATTTTTTTTCAATAAAAAATATTTTTACTCAATTTATATTTTAAATTCAAGTTTCTTTATTGATTTTTATAGTTTTGAAGTTTTTTTAACTTTATAAACTATTTTATGCTTTTTAATAAAAAGTTTTTTTTTTTAAATAAAAAAAAATTTACTTTTCATTTGTTTTTCTGCGGGATCCCGGGATATTAAAAAATAAATCTTGCATTTCCGGGAAACAAAAATTTTCGAGAAAAAACCCTAGCTACAAAAGAACGGAAAACTGGTGGTGGGTATAAAAGATTCGGCACAGCCGAATATAGTGCTCTTACTTGTTTTATATATTATAGCTAAGCAATAAAAATGATTAGATATTTCAAACGAAATACAAAAGTGTAAAAATAACCACGCAGAACAATTTTATACCAGTTCAAAGTGAATAACATTTTTCATGACTTCTATATCATAAGTGCAAGAGAAGGCATCCTAAATTAAAAATTAAATGAAATTAATTATTTCAAAAAAGTAATAAATCATTGATATATATGTGAAAATAACTGTTTAATACACATGAAAATCCTACTTTTATACAATAAATGTGAATGTTTGTATGTTTGGATATTTGTTACTCAATCACGCAAAAACGGCTGAACGGAACTAAATCAAATTCGGCACGTAGATAGATAACAACCTAGATTGACACATAGGCTACTTTTTATCGCAATAATAACGCGAAGTCGTTGGCAAACTCATCATAACACATCCTAAACGGGTTGTTTGTTTTGTAAATATTTTTATTTTTGTTGTTAATACTAAGTCTACCTTTTATCCCGATAACTACGCATACGAAGTCGCGGGCACAAGCTAGTTTATAATAAATTCAATTTCCGAATTTGTTTATTTTCCAAATGTTTAGAATGAGTAAAATTAAGGTAACTTTTTTAAAAACTAAACTTTTTAATAATTAATTACAAAAGTCATCAAAGGTTTTCTGATACATATTAAGCTTGGCTTAGTGCTTCAACTTTAACCATAAAATTTTAGTCAAGATAATAAAAACAACAAATTAGAATAGAATTACACAATATTTCAATATTATAATTTATAAATGACCTTGAATTGGCAAAAGGTGGAAAAAAACTTAAGATATAAAATATAAAATAGACTTTTGTTGCGTGCCATTTGCGTATCAGTCATTATTTGAAATTTTATTAAATTTGTGAATTGAAAAGTCATACCCCCTGTTGGGATGACGTTCTAACTTTATTTGTAATAATAAATTTCCTTTTAAAAAATACTATTATAGGATGACAAATATAATTTAATTATATTAAAATGTTAGACATAAAAGAATGAGTAAAATGTATTTTATTCTTGATAGAACTGAAATTTAATGGATTTGAATTCTAAAAATTTATGCATATGTGCCTTTACCGCGAAAGCCATTTAAACGTTAATTTTTTATTGACGAACTAAAACTTAGTAAAAGTTGATGTTACTTTTGTTTTAGGAGTTTTATTGTAAGCAAAGCTAAATCTAAAAATTACCAAAATTCTAGTTTTTACTTAACAATGAGCTAATAAGTTTTCTTATCCATGCATTATAAAACAAATTCATGCTTTACTTGTAAGACCTCTTTTGAATATGCATCTGTTATTTGGGATCCAACTTATAAAGTCTATTAAAATTTTTTTAAATCGTTTCAAAAACAGTTCTTGTTATAATGCCATCGAAGTCTGCATTGAAATCTAATTTACTCCTAATAAAAGTCTTAAATTTATTAAACTGTCAACTGTTAAGATTAGACATATGCCGAATATATCGTTTATGTTGAATCTGATTAAATATGATATTTTTTTAAATTTATTTTTATATACATATGTATATTACCCTTTCAGATTTTTCGATTTCTATAAAATATTTTAGATACAATATTGCAAAGTTTGATCTATTCATAATGAAGTGTAGTTAATTTGAAAAACTCTTTTATAAATAAATAGTTAAAAATATTTTATTTATTTTTTCGTTTAACATCTGTAAGATTTTTTATCTATAGATTAATTAATGAATATAAAACAATTTCATCTTAGCTGTCTTGTAAAAAAATTACTCTCTATTTAGTGAACAAAGTGTAATTGCTCTAAATAGAGAACAAACATTTTAGCAATTTTTTGTAGTATTAAATTTTGGGAAATTCATTAATTTAAAAAAATTAAAACAATACTTTAATTTTTATTGCCGATGGTCGGTATTCAGTTGTTTTTCGACACGCATAGAAGACACTTTAACTTACAGTTTATTTTCATATAACAAAGATGCCTAAGAAAATGTTTTTAATAATAAAAAAAAAATAAAAAGGGACCAGGTAAACGTAAAACGCTGAAAATTTCAGAGCTTCCGACGATGGAAAAATCTCTGTACAGGTGGTTTGTTAATGTGCACAATAAAAACCTTCCGCTAAGGCCCCTTTTGCATTAGGCAACTATAATTGCGCAAGTCTTGTGTTTGTGGGTGTGAGAGGAAAGGTCGGTGTGAAGGGGAAAGAATTGCCGAGATTTGAGTACAGACTTGCTTGTACTTGGCAATTTTGCTTCTGCTTTCATTCTTGTCTTGGAATATTTATTTGTTTTTGACATTGTCTTTTATTTCTTCTTCGGTGTGTTGTGTAATTTTGTGTGTGTGAAAATTTTATTTGTTTATAAGTGAACCAAATATTTAAAAATGATGAGAAATTGGAAGCGAGATGAAACAGAACAACTAATAAAATTAAACTTGCGCAACCAAATTGCTCAATGTGAACATAAAAGCAAGTTCAAAAGAAAATAAATAAAAATTAAAATTATACTTGCGCAATTAAAGTTGCCTAATGCGAAAGGGGCCTAAGTGGATAGATGTTGAAAAAAGAAAGCAGTTTTATTCTGACTTAAGCGAAAGTGGTCGTATGGCTACGAAAATTCCAAAAAAAGGGATATGGAGTTCGTCTATTAAAGATCAGCGGAGAAAAGCTTTCAACCCAACTTAAATTGGTAGATCGTTTTAGATTAAAACTACAGGCAAAGATAGACGAACTCGGCATATCAAATGATCAGCTGTAAAAGGCAGAGAGGCAGAAGTCTGTTATATTTTGGAAACTTCTTCCTCAAAAGAAGTATGTAACGCCATAGGAAAAAACAGTACCCAGTGCAAAAATGGAAAAGCAAGGAGTAGCATTTTTTTGTTATGCAAATGCATCTGGATCCCAGAAATGGAACTCCTAGTTATAGGAAAATATAAGAACCCTCGTAGCTTTAAAAATTGTACCTGCCTAGAACAGTACAAATATCCAAAATGTGTTTCGATGACTTCTTCAATATTTATGGTTTGTTTTCGCGTTTGTTTTGTTCCCGAGATATGTAAACATATCAAATGCATATAATTTCTTTTTTTTTGTGAACAAAGTACTACAAATTTCTACAATCACGACTCTAACCAGTATATATGTATGTATGTTGTTGTTGTAATTGTGAAAAAAAACGAGGTGGTCGTGGTTTTTTGCTCATATCTAAGACAGTTTTACGGCGATTGTGCTGAATGTCAATAGCGATTCATTCCCGGATATTTCCAAGAGATTGATATCATACACAGATCTGAGGAACATATAGTTGCTTCTAAAAGTTGATTTCAACCAACATACGGACAGACGGGCAGTCGGAAATGAAAATTGTAGAAATCACAAACGGAATAACAAAGCTATACATAAAAAAAAAAAAATTAACTACCTTGGTTTGTATTAGTTCACATTATCGCGAGTTCACTGTATATCGTCGAAAATATTGTCATTTTAAATTGAGACATCTCTTTTTTTCAGATTTAAATTGATGTCTATAAATGTAATTGTATCATGGTTGCCTCATATTATTTCATTCGTTTAATAAGCGATTTAATATCAAAGTTTCATATCTTTTATAGAAGTGAGTATGCAAATGCTTTTATGTGTTTGCTTTGATTAAAAATTCAAATCAGGTTCGACACGTATTTGGGTTGAGCATGAATCTTAAGCAACATTCCTGCCATTACACAGGAAAAAAATGTCATAATATTTAATTAGAAGTGAATATTATTTAACTAAACCACAAAGATGAACGTCTTACATGTTTAAGTTATTATGTTTTATGTGTTTTAAACTTGATTTTAAATTAAAAGATATTGAACGCCATGACAACAATAATTATTAATTTAAACAGACTTATAAAATGACATGATCTTAGAATAAAGCAGCAACATTGTATGAATTTTTTGCAACAACAAAAAAACACATGCAAAACGTTAATGCTTATCATACTTTTTAAAATGTGTCTTATAGAGTTACATCTCGAATACAAATACACTTGCAATATATCTGCTTTCGCTGTCGTAGTTATTTCTCTAATTAGTTTATATTTTTCGTTACATTTATGAAAATATTTTTCTACAATTAATTTTATTTCAAAAAAAGGACTTACAGTTTTTTATAAATTTATATAATAATTAAAAAAATTTATTTCTTATTCGTCCTATTATCTACATCTTATGCAATATTAATGCTTCTTAGTTTTAAAATTTTAGATTCATATGTTCAAAAAATTCAAAAGTGACTGTAAAACAAGTAAAATCGCTATAGTTGTTTGTGCAGATACTTTTTTATCCTTCACGTAGTTTATACCATAATTTGTATTTTTACATAAGTATATCCTAGAATTGTTGTTGTTTTTTCTAAACTTAACCCTTTCGACCCGGAAGGTACATATGTGTACCACTTAAAGTTTAAACATCTCTCAAAGGTTTAAATTTAATGTTGCTTGGTTGTGAAAAGTACCATATCGATGACTTACTTCCTCAATCTCGTATCTTAAAAAGTACGGTTTTGACTTTTTCATATCAAACGATTGTTTTATGCTTTAACTAAAAAAGATAAGTATGTTATTGCTACTAATATACGTAAATACAATCAATTCCTTAATAATTGCATTTAAACTTTTAACCAAACACCGAAGTATAAAAAGATAAACCGTTTTTTTTTCTCCTGAAAAATTTTATTTTTTAAGATACGAGGTTGAGGAAGTAAGGCATCGATATAGTCTTTAAGTTCTCTTGTATGCATTCCAGTATGTGCCGTTATGTTTTTATACCCGCCACCAAAAAAATGGTGGGGGTATATTCATTTTGTCATTCCGTTTGTAACACATCGAAATATCCATTTTAGACCCCATAAAGTATATATATTCTGAATCAGGGTTTGATTTGATGACGATCTAGCTATGTCCGTCCGTCTGTCCGTCTGTTGAAAGCACGATAGAGGTCGCATCGAAAAAGCTAGGGGGCTCAAATTTTGCCAGGATCTTTCTTATAGACAAGGTTTGTTTGGTATTGAAAATGGGCTAAATCGGAATATTAGGAAGAGAGTTATAGCTCGAAAAGCAAGAGTAGGTCGAAAAAACCGTGTCCTTCGAACATCGAATAAAATGGAATTGTGTCCAAACGCATTAACGTAGACTCATGAAACTTCGAATATATATTTCCTGAATAAAAACAATATTTTCCTCCGAAAATAATCTAAACCTATGCATTAGGAGAGGAGTTATCGATCAAAATGTACGAAAATTTATACCGCACAGTGTATTTTTCGGTATATTTAAAAACAAAAACGTCATAAAAGCAACAAAATTGGATGTACGACTCTGAAATTTTGCACACTTTGCTCTTTGGGGAAACGCTTTTTTGTAACGGAAAATCAATGTGCCACGCCTACTTTTACGCCAACCTCCCATATAACGTTTTACTCAAAATTCATATAATTTCTCTATTAATAAAGATTTTCGAATTATAAAGGGCTATATTGAAACACCTAAGTTGTTATCATTCGCAAAAATAACTTTGACACGCCTACTATAACGCCCACTTTTCACGTTATCTACCGTTAATGAAATTTAAAAGCTCATAAAACCGACAAAATTGGAGGTATGATGATAAAATTTGCTACGTATATCCCCCTAGGCATTGTCATTACTGTGCCAGAAAATTAAAGTGCCACGCCCACTTTTACGCCCACCTCCCATATAACGTTTTACATAAAATTCATATAATTTCTCTATTAATATAGATTTTGGAATAACAAAGGGCTATATTGAAACACCTAAGTTGTACTCATTCGCAAAAATAACTTTGACACGCCTACTATAACGCCCACTTTTCACGTAATCTACCGTTAATGAAATTTAAAAGCTCATAAAACCGACAAAATTAGAGGTATGATGATGAAGTTTGCTACGTATATCCCCCTAGACAATGTCATTAAGGTGTCACGCCTACTTGTACGCCCACATCCCATATAAGGTTTTACCTAAAATTCATATAATTTCTCTATTAATAAAAATTTTGGAATAATAAAGGACTATATTGAAACATCTAAGTTGTACTCATTAGCAAAAATAACTTTGACACGCCTACTATAACGCCCACTTTTCACGTTATCTACCGTTAATGAAATTTAAAAGCTCATAAAACCGACAAAATTAAAGTATGATGATGAAATTTGCTCTGTATATCCTTCTAGTCAATGTCATTGTTATGCCGAAAAGTTTAGGTGACACGCTCACTTTAACGCCTACTTCCCATATAACGGTTTATCTTAAATTCATGTTATTTATCTATTGACAAAGTTTTTGGGAAAATAAATGACTATATTAAAATATCTAAGTTGTATTTATTAGTAGAAACTTTATTGACACTCCTACTTTAACACCCACTTTCATTGAAAGACTAAATTTATGAAAACACTTTACTAGCGTATCGAAGGTTTAAAGGGTGGTCAAATTTTAAGGCCCGATGTTGATTTTAAATAAAACACAAATTATTTAAGAAATTATTATCATTTATTTTTATAATGATACTATTTGTATGGTTCTATTATGTGTTTAACAAAATATCGGCCAATGACAACCCCACATCCTTGGCGCCACTCCTATATCTGAAAGTCCAAATTTTCAATTACAATGTTGATGCTCAATTGTGGGGCATGATGATGAGTCAAGATTGACTGCTCTTTTGCAACACTATCGCAAAAAACAGCAATGGTTCCCATTCAACGAACTAAGAAGGCATTCACAGATTATCTAACATTTTATACACGCAAAGAAAAACCATGGTTACGACATGATCACGACGGTCATATTATTTTTTCTAAAACAATATTTGGTTGTCGAAAACAAGTAATAGTTATTTTTGTTTCATTTCATCATATATTTTGTCACGATAATCAAACATTTGTTTGAATTGTATCATTTAATGTTTACTTTTCGTAAGAATTTCAAAATGGTAATCATTTAAAAAAAGTATGATTTAAAAAAAATAATTTGACAAAAATAACATTATATTCAAAATCATTAAAAATTAAAAATAAGAATTAAATAATATATGAGACAACATTATGATTACAAATTAATCAAGCTATGATTTTTTTTTAATAATAATTTGATTTCAGCTGTTCTTCTTCTTGCTGAATAAATTTTTATTATTTTAAAAGTTTGAGATGTCAAAAAAATTAACAAAAATTTTGAAATATTAAAGAAAATTTAAAAAAAACGAGAAAATGTAAAAAATATTGGTAAAAAAAATTGCAATTAAATTGGTAAGTACAATCAACATGTGTATGGTACAGAAAAAGACAATAATTTGCCGTAAAAAAGCAAAGATTGTCGATTTCAATTGTAGTCATATATATGATTATTGAATGATACTTAAATTAAACATAATAATGATAACTGGTAACAATAATTATTTTTAACCATAATCATACAATTCAATCATAGTATGATGCCCTTTGATTATGGTTACCACAACCATATTTTTTCTATGCGTGTACAGACCTGTTTTGCAGAAATTTAAATATTTTTTACAATTCTCCCGATTGTGGACGAATTTGAACGATTATGTTGATCAAAAAAATTACGAAGTGCATAAAATGCATTTTGATTTGAACGCCATTTTTATAAAAAACCTGAATAACTTTAAAGCGCTGTTCATTTGCGTATCTTTCTACGGATCAAATTGAGTAAGTTTGAGATTGAGAAATGTGAAATGAAATGCAGAAAACAAATTTAAAGACTAGGTGTAGTTCACCTTCAACATGGGCCCCTAAAATTTAACCACCCTCTGCAAAGAAAGTGATACATATTTTATTATAAAGAGATTATTCTATAGCGATTAACAAAATAATAAATATTGTGCTTTAAATGTACACAGAATTGGTGGTGGGTAAAAAAGTTTCGGCACAGCCGAATATAGTGCTCTTACTTGTTTTTTTTGTTTTTTATATTTACGGTACCGTTTTTTGTGACTTGAAACGCAACTATAGTGAAGTGTGTAATTGGTTTTTTGCATAATATTGTGCGTGAAATTGCAGAAAATATTTAAAATAAAGAAGAATTAAAATTTTTGCGGCAGGTAAATATTTATAAACAAACATTTGTTTTATGCTACCTATATGTACCATATGTACCATTCGTATGGTATGGTGGTACACATATGTACCATTCGTCCGTTGAGTATGATATCGTGTCTTCAAGAAAATGTTGTATTTTCCGAGAAAATGGATCCCGAAAACATTCGAAAAGTTTTGGAAGATGAAGCTGATAGTTCTAGCGATTTAGAAGATTTTTCTGGAGGAAACTCTGAAGAATTTGTACCAAATGATGTATCTGTTTTCAGCGACAACGAAGATTCACCAGACGACAAAAGCTCTGTTGCAAGTGGTGCCTTTTGCGAAAAAGCCCCTCCATAATAGTTTTCCAATTTTTTCCTTTACCAACAAGTTATATATTGCTTAAATAACCAGCTGATATAAAAAATTTTATTTTAGCATTGCTATTCGAATTTCGGGTCGAATGGATTAAATCCGATCGCAATATGTTTGTCAGTGATTGTAGCATTTATCAAAGCTTTTATATAAATAATGCCAAAGATGCATATTTTATATATGCATGAGTAGAAAACCTCTCAAGAGGTTCAATAAAAGCTGCAAAATTTTACTTTATTTCGTAAAAAAAACAACAGCAATCATGTTCTTTCACCCTTAGCTTAGCTCGTTATATGTCCACATAACTGATTTTCATTAAAATAATTTCTAAAAAAGCATGTCTGATAAGTAAGTCCATTCCATATAAGAGTCTGATGTATTCGTGGGGCTTTAAAAAGTTGATTTTTGTATACACACGGACAGACGGATAGACAAATTTAGCAAAAGTAATTCCTCTATGTATTCACAACTTATTTAATATAAGTATATCGAATGGATATTGTAAAACTTAGAAGATTATATACCGGGTGTTTTTTTCAGTGGTATAGAACTTCGAATTGAAATAAAACACAAGAAAATCGTTTTAATGACCATCAATTTGGCTTTATTGGAAGGATAATTTTATGCCATTAATGTTTAAATATGATTTCAGGCATGTGGCCGCCGCGGCTGGTTCGAATAAAGCCAATTCTACAGGTCCAATTTTTTACCACTTTTTCGAGCATATGGGGCCGTATGTCGGCAATAACGCCACGAATGTTGGCTTCCAATTCCCCTAACGTTTCTGGTTTGTTGGCGTAGACGAGCGACTTCACATATCCCCAAAGAAAATTATCCAATGGTGTCAAATCACACGATCTTGGTGGCCAATTGACAGGTCCATTCCGCGAAATTATGCGCTCATCGAATGTTTCCTTCAATAAATCGATTGTGGCGTGCGCTGTGTGGCATGTAGCGCTTTAATTCTTGCACAAGCTGGATCTTGTAAGGTCGCAAGCCAAGATCTTTGCGCAAAATCTTCCTTAAAGTTGATGGACAAAGCTCCAATTGCTGTGCACGGTGGCGAATCGATTCATTCGGGTCCTCTTCAACACTTTGCTCTACAGCGACAATTGTTTCTTCGGTGCGCACTGTTCGACGTCTCTGCGGATGCGTATTATCACATAGAGTAAACGTAGTGCGAAAACGATCAATGGTTAACCGAATTAATTGCTTTGATGGACGATTATGTCGACCATAAAATGGACGGAGCTTGCGGTAAACTTCGCGAACTGAACCGTTATTTTCGAAATAAATTTGCACGATTTGCAAGCGTTGTTCTTTTGTCAACCTGTTCATGATGAAATGGAAAACCAAACTGAACATAAATGACATTAGAGTTGCCAGATTTGACCACAAAATGCCAGTTTTATCTCTATTCGAAAAACAAACCTGTAAAAAAAACACCCGGTATAATCTTTTACACGTTTTAGTAACCATTTTAGTAGCCGAAAATAAATATTTCCAAACACACTTCAGATCAGTAGTCTCTTATTTCAAAATTCTAGTTTCATAAGTCTTGAAAATACAAAAGGTACCATAAACAAGATAAAAAGTACTCTCTTGATCGCCCACAACATTTTCTGTCTCTCCTTTAACCAATACGCCCTAATTTAAAAATTTTATTTATTGATTTATTTTTCTTTATTTGTCTTCCAATATACCAGGATTACAAATCTTATATTATAAGTAATAGATTTTAAAAATGTTTAATTACATATCTTAGTTTAAAAATATAACAATTAAAAATAAAAAATTAAAAAAATTCCAACATCATAAATGTAGAAAACATAAGAATTACAATAAACATTGAAAAGTACGTTTTGGTCGCCCGTATCATTTTCAACCACAACTTGAATAACAAGTCCATAATTTAAAAACTATTGATACAGAAACGTAGAAAATACAAGAGTACCATAAAAATGGAAAACAAAATTTCCTATTTGGGTTTTTATAGCAATGGGAAAGTTTTTAAATGTTTATAGAAGTATATAGAATTCTTGTGTCGCGGTGTTTGTGATTAAACTTCTCCGAAATGGCTCGACCGCCTTTCATGAAATTTTTGTGTGCATATCGGGAGATCTGAGAATCGGTTAACATTTTTTTTCATACCCCCCAACCCTGCGCCCTTTTTCACGCCCCCTCAGGTAGGCCAGACTGCTGGGCAGATCTTCTTGAAATTTTCACATAATATAACTAATACCTTAGTATTATTAATAGGATACATTTTTTACCACGCCTACTTTAACGCCCCCTTTTTTTAACAATATACTTGCATCAAGAAAGTGAATATAGCTTTTAGTATTTTTCTTCAAATTGTACAAAATTTATAGTACAGCCATTGCAGAAATAAACGTTTGAGAATCGGCTAATATCTTTTTTTCATACACCTAAATATTAAAGTTGACTCACCCTAAGGGATAATTTATGCCTCACCTTAATAACGTAACGACTACCATGAAATTTCAAACTAAGATAGATCTACGTACCGTAGAATATTTATGGTTTACGTTTTTTTATTGTACTCAGAGTAAATTAGTTATTTTTATTGAACTAAAAAAATATATCCTAGAAATAATTTATATGGCAAAACAGCGTCTGTCGGGTCATCTAGTTTAATAATAAAATATTTTAATAAATTAGAGAGAGCAAATATAAACTTATTTCATACGAACAAATATATTCTTTAACAATGTTTTCTCAAATTTCCGCTTTCTATCACCTTATGAGCGTATTAATAGTTTTATTGAATTACATAATTTGTTAAATATAGTAAAATCTATATCACAAATTTTTCCGAAATGGTCAAATAAACCTGAATTGTATATATTTTCACCTTAAGAAACCTTTTTTTGGCACCCAAGAAGTTTTAAAAAATTGTATCAAAATACTTTTCATATGGTATTACGCGATAAAAACAATTTACTTATGCCCCATCACATAAAATAATAAAATTAAAAAAGCAACCAGAAGAGGGAAAATGTTTACCCCTTAAATCATTAAAACAAAAAAAGTGCTTGAGTCCCATAATTTTAATGCAGTAACTTATAAAATATCAGTTTTATCCTGTGCTTATGTGTTAAAAAGATTCATAGAGTACCAAAAGAGTACGAAAACATAGTTTGTTTCCTGTTTTACATTTTTATGGTTGAAAATTTAAAATATATACCAGCCACCTGTCAGATTATTTTTTGTGTTGATTACAATACCCTTAAAAATTTGTCTACATCATTTTTAGTTTAGCAGATATAAGGTTACCAATTTTACCCTTTTTTTTAACCCCTTAAAGTAAGAATTTCCAAAAATATCTATGTTAAAACTTCGTGTTTCTAGTTCTTTCTTTGTTTCGGTCAGTAAGCCATGTTCTTCTTTTCAATTTATAGACTTGAAATCATATTCATTTGCAAGAGGGATTGATGGTATTTTCAATACTCTTCACTATTTTTATGATGATGGCAAATTGTTTTAATAAATGTCATGGAAAAAAATATTTCACTCGAAATAATTTTTATTATAATATCATGAACCAAAACCAGAATCATATTTAGTTTCGTATCATTGAGTTATATCGATAATATATTGAAATTATAACAATATAAGATTTAGATAAAGCAGAGGTAGAAACACCACTCCTACTTTATTTTCTATGCAAAATTTTATCATCCTAAGTATTAGTTTTTAAATTGTTGTTGCAATTTTACACAATTTCTTGTAACCACAAAATTAGAAAGAATAGTTTTAAATATTCTCTTTTATTCTTTTGTTTTAGTTTTGATTTGTCATTAAGACTTATTGTTCGGACAAATCCTATACCAGCTATTTAATATACATTTCGTGGCATCAAACTTACATTGCCCAGCTTTATTTTCTCTTTAAATATATTTTTACTTAAAAAGCAAATTGTTTAATGAAAGAGGAAAAAATTAATGCTACTTTAAATTCTATTTGTTTAAGTAAAAATGAAAAAAGAAAAACCTTACAAGTAAGACATGCGATCAATGTATTTAAGACAAAAGAATTTATTGAAATGTCCACTTGTTATCATTTTAAAGACATACTAAAGGACAAAAAACACTTCCTTTTACAAACATTCAAACACACATACCTCACGAGGAATGAACAAATGTAAACAAATATTTAAAAACTGTTTCCTAAGCCCCATACACAATTCTTATGGTAATGAAATTTAGACTTGTTTGCTTTTATAAAATTTGCATTTTAATAAAACTTTTAAGGTTAATATAGCCGTTAAGCTTAAGAAGTTATAAAATCTAAAGCAAGGTTATATAATATAAATCGCAATAGATTTTTTCTATGTCAGCTTATTGATATCAATTTGGTAGTTTACTATTTAGTATTAGTAAAATGAATGCCTGTGATATCAAAGAGAATAATTGGCTGGTGTAGCGGTACCATGCTTTGCAGTCCTTTATTTCCGTGTAAATGGAATTTAGGCGAGAGTTTGGTGGCATTCGTTCAAGTAAATGTACTATTATGAGGCCGATAAATATGCATGCCGACTGTGGAAGCATCAAACAAAGTCCGTACCATCGAAATCACTATGTTCGTGTGCAAGACACAATCGCCACTGTAGCAACTGTAGTCAACTCAGGCAAGTATAGTATTTTGACGCGAAATACATCAGCGTTAGCATTTAAACTTGTTTCCGAAAAAATTTTAATTTCAAGGTATATAAAATAATAATTACAAAGTATTTAAGCCATCTTCATTTGCAGTAAACTGAGTAAAATACTGAGGAAGATAACAGCTTAAAGATATGTTTAATGACATCTAAGTTGAACGAAACAGCAATATAGACAACCAAAATTGTGATATATTAATTTAATATAATCCAGAAATACTTCGTGGTAATACTGCTGGTAGGGAGCATTACTTAAAAATGTTATAGTATCTTTTAACCCACAACATTTTGTTCTCGAAAAATGAAGTAATTGCACATATAATGAGACTTGCTATATCGGATCTTCAACAAAGATTTTCGAATAAATATGATCAAGTCATGCGACTGAATTTAAGTAGTCCACTAAAACAGTAACTGAGGCTATGACGAAGTTCACTGTTCAGGCCGAATTAATCCTTTCTAAACAGGTGTCGCATAAAGGCGTGTAAACATCAAATTACTTTCAGTGTTTTGAATTATATGCGATTAAAAAAAAATATATTAATATTTGTTAAATTTTTGCCGTCGCCTATTTCTTAGTGATCATGGGGCAACAGCAACAGCTTTAGATCATCTTAATTTTCAAACTATTAACATAAAACATTGGTGTCACATTTTCTTGTATTGAGTTTAAAAACTTACTTGCTGATAAAACCGGTTTACCATATTCGTTATACCATGAAACTAATTTCGCTTTTACTTTATAAAGAATATCTTATTTCAACAGTAATACTAAATAGTGGACAAAACACACCAATAGTCTGTAAAAAATAATACTATCGCTAGTACTGTCGATTTCTTTGCAGCTCTACCGATGAGACACCGACGAGTACAAATGCGGCGCATGCGTCATCTTTTTTATAAATAGAGATATATTTTTTGGTAAAACTTAATTTAGAAAAAAAATTTCTAAAAAGAACATGATTACTAAAATCTCTGTCTTAAGCGCATTAAAAAAATATTCGTTTTTTTTTAAGTGTAAAGTATTGCCTAAGAATATATAACGCATCATATTTCAAACTCTTGTCTTCTTGTTTGCTGGGTTAGTCTCTCACCAATATAACCGCACTTTAAGCTTTGGCTGATTATACTGTAGTACGGCTAATAATGTTGTTTGTTCAAGAGATCATGCACATCCACTGTAGCATATCTTGCTTAAAGTGTCAAAATGTAAACACAAAATGTTGGTGTGCAGCGCTTGGATCGGTAAGAACATTATTCTTGGTGGTAGTTAGTTTGTAACGCAGTAGTTGTTTCCGTGGTGTCCCGCAGGATCGCTACACCTCCGCACGTCGAACGCAGTAGTTGTTCCCGTGGTGTCCCGCAGGTTTGCTACTACGGCTCCAATGAAAGCTTTGTTGTGTACCGCAGAGTCACTAACACCTCTTTATCGCCCGAGCATCACCACCTTAGCCATCGGTCGTTATCCGGTATTCAAGGCAAAAGGGTTGATTTTTTATTTTAAGCGGTCACGTTAAAGGCCTGCGGAAGGTGATAATAATAGCCTGATATAGAGAAATAAAGACTAAACCGAGTTGTAAAACGGATTACTAAAAAAAAAGCACGTGTTTTCTTTCACAGCGGTGCAACAAAAATTAATTTTTGTGACAGAGCCATGGCACCGGTAAGTTTTACCCCAGCTAATAAAAAGCTTCGTTTCAAACTTCCTACTAAAAGATGTTTTGTTATTTTATTCTTGTCTGTTTTGAGAAAGTCAGGTAGAAATAAATGAATAGAGAAAAAAACAAATTTTTTGAATAAAGTTATATTTTTATCTAAAAAAAATCATTAACAACTGGATTACGGTCGAATGGATCGACCAGAGTATATACTAGTTACAATAATTATTTCGCAAACTATCTATTCTTTTAGTTTTTTGCATAACTATATTTGAAATTTTTAATTTGCTGTTTGAAAATTATTATATAGAATGATTATATTCGAAAAAAAATGAAAATTTTAATTTTCGTCTAAAAATGTTCAATAATACCTTAGTTGTAAGACCCCACAACAACAAGAGACTTTACAAACAACACAAAATACAGGTCGTAGTCGAACTGTAAAAAAACTGCGAGGAAAGCTGACAGATTACTAAAATGTACCTTAGTATAAAATGAAACGTAACGCGTTTATTGGGTATATTCAAATTTAACTCATATGTAATGCAATTTTAAGTACTTGTACGTACCCTGCAAAAAAATCTATGATAAAAAAGTGAGTTTGCTGGTATTCAACTGGTGACGAAGTGAAGTGTAAAAATGCTAATGATCTTAAAATTAGTGTGTCATTAGAGATCATATGTTTGCATGCATATGTTAATGAACTGATTTCCTTTCTAATAAGAGCATATAAGATGAAAAAAAATCGATTTTTTATGAGTCAATATTGTTTGTTTACATGGAATTACTTCATATTTTGAGAGTTCTTTAGAAAAAATAATTTTTCACTATTAATTAAGAAATCCTAAAAATGTAATTCGCTTTAAACATCTTCAAATCTTTTCTTCGCTGGGTAGGGTTACTTCGTTTTTGTTATGTGTGTGTATTTTTTTGTTGCAATTGTTGTGGTTGCTCATGCTTTAACACCCTTATAATAGAACTTTGATTGATAGCAAGTGCCTGTTTTTACGCTAATGTCTGTATACTTGGTAATGTTTTATTATACCCTTCACACAGTGAAAAAGGGTATATATAGGTTTGTCATTCCGTGTGAAATTTCTACAATTTTCATTTCCGATCCCATAAAGTATATATTTTCTGAAAGCTTATGAATAGGGGAGTCGATTAAGCTCTGTCAGTCTGTCCGTCTGTCCGTGTGTATGTTAAAATCAACTTTTTGAAGCCCCCCGACATCGCTTGGACCCTGGTGAGGTATTAAAATATTAGAAATATTCGGGAGTAGATCCGTATTGAAAATCAGAAACATCGGTACATAAACAACTGAGATATGAGCAAAAACCCACGACCCCTCGATTTTTTTTTTCACAAAAACAACATTACAACAACAACATATGTACATACAAACGTGTATACTGGTTAGAGAAAACGTGGCATCGAATCCCAGCTGAGCCAAAAAAAAATTTTTTTTTAATTTTTTTTAAATTTTTTTTTTTTTTTTTAAATTTTTTTTTTTTTTTTAAATTTTTTTTTATTATTTATTTAATTATTATTTATATTTTTATTATTATTTATTTTTTTTTTTTTTTATTTTTTTTTGTTTCATATATATTTTATATTAATAATAATTTCTTTTTTAAATTTTGTTTTAAATTTTTTTTTTTTATGTATGTACGTATTTCATATGGGATGAATGGTGACACAAACTACTGTTATTTCATGACTACACGTTGTGAAGGGTATATAAGATTCGGCACGGCCGAATATAGCACTCTTACTTGTTTTATGTATGTACGTATTTCATATGGGATGAATGGTGATACAAACTACTGTTACTGCATGACTACACGTCGTGAAGGGAATATAAGATTCGGCACGGCCGAATATAGCGCTCTTACTTGTTTTTTCTTCATACCCTTTTTTTTTTTTTTTGTTTAATGGTTGTTGTATTGTTTTACGAGAATTGTTGTTTTACTTGGCTAGCTGTTGTCTTTTTTTGTAACGATTTTTTGTTTTGTTTTGCGAGTAAGAAAATGATAAATGAGTTGTAATGAGTATACATTACATTTTTCATGTAAGCTTTTCGTACTTGTATTTCTATTATTTGCCTTCGTGAGTAATTGTGTGTGCATAAAGGGGTTTTTACTGTTTGTATCTATTGTTTACCCTAAATGTTTAGTGAACTTAAGATATAAAATATTACCGGTTATTTTATATTTTTGTTAAAAATATTTATAAAAATGAATTTAATGTGTTTTTATCTTGACTCAAGATTCTTGAGTAGAACATGAAGTGTGTGATGGTCGGTATTATTCTGTGAAATTATATTGTAATTTTAAGCTTGCAATTTTCATAAAAGTATTGAACAACTTCCAACCTCTTGACGTTGTCAAAAAAACATTTTCGTGTTCCTTAATTTAAATTATATACCAATTTATGCACGCACTCAATTCCAGTCAATTTTTATTTAATTTTTACATTTATTCCTCGTATTAATGTAAATTTCTATACATTTAATGCCCTACAAATTTATCTGTTTGAATATTAAATGATTGATTATCCAGGTGGGAGTTAAAATACATGTACACGAAGTTAGGGCATTCACGGCAAATATTGGAGCGTGTCTTTGAATATCAAACTGTTATTAATGTCACTTAATGCCTAATTGTTTATTAATTATGTTAATACTTTTAACCTTTTACTGCTTGTATTTTATATGACATTTATGTATTTGAACTTACGAGCATATACCTACATAATTGTACAAACTTGTATACAGTAAGATCACAAGGCGAAGGTGATTTATTGTTTCGGCTATGAAAGTAGGAAAGAGTGTAAATACTGCTACTTTTACAGGTGTAAATAAAAATACACATTCATACGGTCATACCTTAAATTGTTTACTATACCTTAAATATAGTTACGATTCTATTGTTGATTAATGTTGTTATTCATTAATGTTCAGTAGTGGTAGGGTGGGTATATAATTGAAATGTAATTACTCGTGTAAATATAATGTGACCTATAGTGGTTACAATTGTAGCTCTTTTAATTTGAATATCTAAAGTGAAATGTAAATATTTGATTTAAACTATAAGCGGTATGTAGGACAAATATATGGTGACATATTTTTGATTGTTAGTATTGAATGTTGTGTGATACAGTAGAGTCTAGCTTTTGCCAGAGTTGCAATATTTAAGCGTATTTGGTTTTTTCTTATTTAAATAACACCACTCAAATTAATTTTTTTTTTTAAACCACTTAACACGAAACTTGTATGTGTCCCTTTAAAATATGAACCAGCTGAAGTGTAACATATAAGATATGCCCTTCAGTATTGATATTTCTATATTTTGCTGACTAAAAAGAAGCCTTAAATAAATTTCGGCTCTACAAACTTTGGCTTAAAATTCACTTCTTTTTCAATAAAATGAATGCCTTTATTTAAGAACGACATCAATTTATTTATCGAGATCAAATTAGATCATTATGACTTTGATAATGTAAATTCTCCAAAAGCTTAGGCCATAATTATCAGAATAAGTTAAATTACATTTTTTAAAACCGAAATGCTATTTTTGTAAACATGCAATTCAGTTTTCTTTTCAGAAAATTTTGTTTTGCATTTATTGGGAGATTTAAAAATTATTTTTCGACATTTGTTAGGTCTGCAATAATAGCTATTCGGCTTATTACCCGATTCCTAACATTCTTTGTTAAAAATGGGATATTGTAATAAAAGGTAGCTCGAACTAAATGCAATTATACTTTTTCACATGCATTTATAAGTAATATAACCCTAGCTTTGATACTAATGATTTTTTTTCCACAAAAGTGATCTGATATCGGAACCTATTATGGAGACTTTAAAGCCTATTTCAATTTTAGTTCTGCAGATATACCTTAATATTTATTTGCTTTGTATAGATCTTATTAATTTATTTTTTTATTGTAAAACTCTTACTTAAATGTGTAATTGCGGGACCTCTCTAATCTAACTCTAATATGTATAGTTCATAACATATACTGCATGATGTTTTTTTTGTAAGGCTGACTTTATTGATTTTTGGCTGGAGGTAAACTTTAACCACACGACATATGACATATTCTCTAGATATGTCATAGAACAAATATTCATTATATTAGTAATTAGAAATTAGAAAACGTTTTCTAAATAACTCTGCAAGTGATTACTTTAATACCCAGCACTTTAAGACTTCAGGCATTACATACATGTTGATTGCGTATTGTAAATGCGATGCCCATTTTGAATAAAATAAAAAATTTCCATAAGAAAAATTTTAAAGTTTTTAAATTATTTCAAAAATGATGATGCACATAGCAATACACAACAATTATTTAATTAATATTTATTGCTAGAAAAGCTTGGTTCGCGTTGCTACGCCCCTTAATGAATATAAATGCATTCTGAATTTAAATTAAATATCAAGTGGGCGTGTCACTGCCCACTTTTCCAATCACGAAACTGTATAGTCATCACCAAAATCGGTTCAGAGCAAGTACCTCAAAATTATAATTTTTTATGGGCGTGGCCCCGCCTACCGTTTTAATCACCAAACTATATACTCATGAGAGTTCAATATGTGTGCAAAGTTTCAGAAAAATCGGTCAAGTGCAAGAAACTTAATATTATAACTTTTTTTATGGGCGTAGCCCCGCCCACTTTTTTAATCACGATATTGTATTATAATGAGAGCTCAATATGTGTGTGCAAAGTTTCAGAAAAATCGGTGAAGTTCAAGTACCTCAAAATTATAACTTTTTTTTATGGGCGTGGCCCTGCCCACTTTTCTTATCACGAAATTATTAAGTCATGACAGCTCAATATGTGTGCTGATAACTAATTTTGTATGGGCGTAGCCCCGCCCACTTTTTTAATCACGAAATTATAAAGTCATGACAGCTCAATATGTGTGCAAAGTTTCAGAAAAATCGGTCCAGTGCAAGTACCTCAAAATTAAAACTTTTTTAGGGGCGTGGCCTCGCTCATTTTCTTATCACGAAAATATTTAGTCATGACAGCTCGATATGTGTGCAAAGTTTCAGAAAAATCGGTCAAGTGCAAGTAGCTAAAACTGATAACTAATTTTTTATGGGCGTTTCCCCGCCCACATTTTTCCACCCATAAACACTCCCTGGTATGTGTACAACAACTTACTAAAGTTTGAGACCGATCGGTTTTACAGTTTCGGAGTCTATAGTTAACACACACACACAGAGTTTCACTTTTATATATATAGATTCAAAAATTGTATTTTTGTAAAGTACTTTTTCCGAACTAACGAAAAATTTTTGGAAAAAAAAATAATTCAAGTGCATTAGGTATTCATATATCAATAAGACTTATTATAATAAACAATTTAAGCAAAATGTTGCAACAGTTGACAACAGAATAACACGAGCATAGTGATCAATTTCATTAAGGATGTTAGGTTCACTGTGGCAAGAGTATTAATTCGCTAACAGCTGAAATATTTTGATCATAATTAGCCTATATCATATCTCTGAATAAATAGCTATTACTTCTAGTGCTTGCTCGTGTGTGATGACTAATAGTTAAATTTAATATGACATGTTGTTATGTTTAGATCTTTTATAAACGTTGGTTTTTTTTAACACTAAAAATTTACGGTATAAAATTTAAGAGACCTTTCCAAAACGATACTTTATTTATAGTTTCACTTGTTTTTATGCTTTTATATTAGCGTAAATCACCCTTCTTTGTAAACAGATCATGCAGATCTTGCAAGTCTAGTATATGTTCTAAAGTTTGCAACACCACAAAAACAATATACACTAAAATTACATTTCCCAATCAAGCATAACACTAAAAACATTTGGAAACATTCAAAAGCAACTTTTGCAATAGAATATATACTAGACTTGTAAGATCTTCATCATTTGCATGATTTGTTTATAAGGAAGGGTGATTTACACTATTATTCAATTCAGCAAATCTTGTTGTTTTACTTTTATCTCAGCCGCTCTTATTTAGAGTTGCCAAAACTTGTTTCCGAAAAATTAAAAAAACCCGTCTTTTTATATTTTTTGTTTTTTTTTAAGCCGGTTTCCTAATTTTCTTAAAATCGCTTTTTAGGTCCCAAATTATTTGTAAATATGGAACATTTTGGTTAAATTAAATATTTTGTCCCTGTTTACAAAAACAATTTTTGCATTAAAATTTTTCAAAATATTTAATAATTACTTTTGCCTACAAAACGCTCAAGAATTTCGAACCTAATGGTTACAACATAAATTCCACAATAATAATACTAATATGTTCCAAAACCGAAAGTCGGTAACATCGTGTATGACAATACAAAAAATTCATGAGTCACAATGTGTTGAAACAAAGTTTAACACTTATTTGCACCTGGGTGAGTTATCTGTGAAAAGGATATTTTCCTAATATGAACTTTAATACATGTTTCTGTTTTTTTTTGTTTTTCATTTTAAACCGAATTTTAACTCCCAAAAATTAAAGTAAGACTAAAATTTTAATACAAACATTTTACACCTTCTTCTGTAAACGATAAAAAATAATAATAATGTAATGCTTTGTTTAACTTGAATTTTTTTCTTTTCTAGATTGACAAAGAAATAATAAAAATATTAAAAAATTTTTCCAGTTTATTCGAAATAGTAAAAAAAAATTTAAATTCGTTAAAGCACAATCGAACAGTATCTCATGGTGGTCGTATAAGTATGCTAATGAATGGAACTAATTTAATGAAATGTATACTTATTCGATTTGTGTTAAAAGGTATTGTTTGTAAAAATAGATTAAAATCAAATGTAAATTTACTCGTAATTTGAACTGTGTATGTCTACCTAAATATTAGAAATTTAATACTTTTGTCTAGATAAGAACACAAAATTATACATATTTATAGGCATATTCTATATCTAAGCACGAAATATTATTTTTTACTTATTAGCTGCTCAATATTTCTACTTCTTTTGTACATGCTTGAAATAAACAATTCCGATTTATCGTGGCTAGAAACACGACAACTTTATTAAGTAAAATTTAAATTTATAACAATTTTTTGCTTAGTGTTCTCAAAATTTAATTTATCTTAAAGCATAAGCATTTTAGAAAAAGTTATTATGCCTCTTCTCTCTTCCTATGACAAACAATTGTTCGTTATTGTATAATAATTAATTCATATTAAAACAGCGATAAAAACATCTACTTCTGATATATTAAGATGATTTTATTCAATATGCTCAAGATAAGATTGGAGAGATGCGTCTAAAAAATTACCAAAAACTTACGAAAGAAAATATCTGAAACTTTTCTTCATATTTTTGCAAGATCATTTCTTTCTATAAGAAGTGACCATTAAGTATATATTTTTGTTTAATTTGTATGATATAAAAAAGAAGAAAGTAAAAGGAAGGAGTTGCAAAAAACTGAGGCCTTCAACCAATATAAAATTGCTTAAAACAATGAAATTTCTTTTTCTTAAAATTTTAAATATAAGTAATTAAGTAATTGTACTTATTCTAAAAAAAACATATTTTTGTTTTAATTTGAGCTCATTTTGAACTTTAGCTCTTTTGAAACAAATTTATGTATATTTGTAATAATTAAGAAATTAACTTAAAAAAATTAGTTTTCCCTCACACCAGAGTGAAATGCATTTTAGACAATAGCTTCGATTTTATCATAAACACTTTTGCGCGTAATTTTTTAGTGTTAAATGTAAATATTATCTATTTAGCGCACAAGTTAGCGTGAACGTCAGGCAGAATAGATATGTCATAAAGGAAGAGAAGGGACTGCAATTGGTTTGTGGCAACAGGTAAACTCTGCACAGCTTAAATTAATACCTAGACCCAAAAGGGTATATCTGAGGGCTACTAAATATAAGGGTTATAACGTTACATTTTTAGTAGGGGCTAGAATAAATAGATATAATTGTGACTATTTCAGATTACTGTAGAATATCTGAGGATGAAAAAAAATAGCTAGGGTAAATATTGTTTTCTTCCACTGTCCGATATTAGAGAACCATATAGTTTTGTAATTAGGTAAGCAATTCCACGATGAGTTGAGCAATGTCTCGGGTTGCAAACTCTTCTATATTCATTGTTTACTTAGTTTACACTATTTTTGATACTTCTTTTTGTTGCTAAAAATTTTTGTTTTTTTTTTTTAGCAAATAGACACCCAATGTACCCTTAAGATCTGCGGTTATGGTGGTATTGGAAGTGTTTCTTAGCTTTCGGAGCATCCCGTATCCTATCTATTTACCTCCCTTACTGAATAATATCTTTTTATTGATCTCAAAAATTTGATATTAATTATTTATACAATATTATTGAGGATTTAATGGAGACATATGGTAGAAACTATTGCATTTATATTGGGGATTCTAATATTGACTTTTTAAATAATGTGTCGAATACCTTGCTGAACTTGCTTGAATGTTATGATTTTAGAAACTGGCATACATTAGTTACACGCCCAATGTCTGTTACATCAATTGATAATGTATTTACAAATCTCTCTAATTCGTTATACATTGATGCAATTGAATGTTCGTTATCTAATCATAATATTATTTCTTGTAAAATTAAAACGACGATTTAAAATAGTAATTATAAAGAGTTTGTGCAGAAGAGTTGTGACTAGAACAAGTTTAAAGAATGTTTTTTAAATGATAATTCTAAATATCCTATTGGAAATCCGTCAATTGATACATTTAATTTGATCAAATGTCTGTCTAATGCTCATATAAATTCAACGTCAGTAATAATAAGAAAAAAATTACCAAGAAAAGAAATCGCACCTTGGATAAATGAAAGCCTACAGAATTTAATTATACCAAAAAGGAAAATCTTAAAACTTAGAAGGAAAACCCCTAACAATAATGATATACAGAATAAGCTATGGAGGATAAGTAAAGTTATTAAAGTTTCTTATAGAGAATCTATGAATAATTACTATCATGGTAATTTAAATAACTTTCAACATGATCCTAAAAAATGTTGGAGATTTTTAAATGAAACACTGGGAAGGAATGTCAAAAACCAAATAAATTTAAAAAATTCAAATGATGAACAAGTTACAGATGATGTGACAAAATGTGATCTTTTAAATAAATATTTTTTAGAAATTCCAAGCACCTTGAAAAATGAAATTGTTTACTCCTCAACTGATTCGTGTAATGGACTCTGCACTCTAAGATACTACAATCACACTCTAAATTTTAGAAATACGACGAATAATGAAATCACGCAAATCATACTTAATCTATCCAATAATAAATCCCCTGATAGCATATTGGCAAGTACATTAATTAAATTGTATTATGAAATCACGCCATATTTAGTAAATATATTTAATAATATTATTTTGTTGTCGGAATATCCAAATATTTTGAAAATATCTAAGATTGTTCCAATACCAAAAATTGTAAATGCAAACAAAGAAGAGATGTATAGACGTATTGCGCTCTTACGTATAATAAATAAAATTTTTGAGAAAATTATTCACCAACAGCTTACTACTTACCTTGAAAATAACAATTTAATTTATGATTGTCAATATGGATTTAGGAAGGGTAGTGGTACTGAAAATTCTGTGGTAAATGTTGTAAATTTTATATCTCGTGGTTTGGATGAAGGATATAATAATGTCGCTGGAATCTTTTATGATCTCTCAAAATCATTTGATCTAGTGGATCATGAGATATTGTTTGAAAAGCTTCAATACTATGGAGTTGGTGGCAGCGACCTAAATCTGTTTAAAAGTTACTTGAAAAACCGAAAGCAATATGTTGAATTAAATAATAGTAAGAGTTTTCTTGGAACGGTTAAACATGGTGTACCGCACCACTTTTATTTACAATTTATATGAATGATATCAATAATCTTGGACTCTCTGTGAAAGTTTTTATGTATGCTGATGACATATCCCTATTTTATCCTTACAAATTTGAGACTGTATTGAAAACTTACATGGAAAGAGACGCTGCGTTAATTTTGGAATATATAAGATTAAACAAATTAATCCTGAATTCATCTAAAACCAAGATTATCAGATTTAAACCACATTTAAATAAAAACTCAGATAAATTTAGTATTTTCGTTGATGGAAAGGCAATTTTTGAAAGTTATACAGTAAAATATTTGGGTATGTCCTTGCAGAGCAATTTATCCTGGAATTTACATATTCAGGAAATTAAATCTAAAATATCTCCCGTAATAGGGCTTTTATACAAATTTAAATACAAATTTAATGAGAAAACAAAACTGATTCTTTATGAAGCTTTAATTCAAAGCCACTTAAATTATTTGGTTTCAGTATATGCATATAAAAATAGTTTGGAACTAAAATCTCTACAAAGAACTAAAAATAAAGCGCTAAGAACAGTTTTTTGTCTACCTCTTAGGCACCCTACGTTAAATTTATATCAAGATTTTGCCAAAAATATTTTACCTATAAAAGGGATGTATAAAAGGCAATTACTTCTTTTCGTTTTTAAATCGTTGCACAACATTGGGCATAATACAATAACTTTCATGAGTAATCAAACAGCTATTAGTACAAGAAACAGCTCAAATTTGAGAATCGCAAGATGCAGACTTGAAACAACTAAACAAAGAATTGAACATATTGGTTGTGTGGAATATAATAATTTACCGCAAAGTCTAAAAGATATTAATGTAATTTCAACATTTAAATCCAATCTTAAAACGTTTTTATTAAATAATTTAGAAATGCTTTTAATGTAATATTAAATTTTATTCATATATTATATACATATACACGTATATTTGATTTACAAACATTACTTTTAAAATAGTATTAATAACTAAAATATTTTATTTAATTTATTATACATATAAATTTATTGTGATTATACATAATTTTATTATAATTACGCCAACTCGCCTCAATAATGTCATAAGACGCTGAGGCTAACAAGTTGTTTATCTGAATTAACTAATATTATTTTTGTTAGTAAATCAATAAAAAAAAAATGTTAATTAATTACACGTTTTTATATTAATTTTTGTTTACCTGCGTAGTACGAGAGAGCTGTTATAACACACTAGGCTTAGGAGCAAAAAAAAAGCTCAAAAATAAATTTGCAAAATTGTCGTAAATTTTTTGGTAAAGCCAATATTAACATAAACTGTTCTTATGTTTGGATAGTAATAAAACTGCTTTATTGAACATGGCCAAAATGAGATGCTGTTTTTTTTCTTCTAATTATTATGGCACTTCAAATCAATAGGATATGTATTTTTGTTATTTACCGTTATCTATTATTAATGTGCACTAAAGACATTTTAGGTATTTTGACCAAACAATATTTCAGCAATGAGGAAAAAGAAATTTAATTAACATTTATAAAATATTTTAGATTATATGAAACAAATAATAGATGGATATAAACAAACTAAAATTTTCTCGGGCCTTACAAAAAAACAAAAATTCCCCACCAAAATTTTTTTTGCCCTTCAGAATTCGATGAAATTTAATATTTTACACATAAAATTTAGCAAGAAACATTTTTCTTAAGTTGTTCCCCCCCTCCAGTAAAATTTGTAGCCACAACAATGCTATGGAATATTATACTCTAAATGCTTGCTAAAACTAGTTCCAATTCCTTATAATAAATGATTTCTTTAGGTAACGTTAGCATTAAAATTTCTGATATATCTGATAATAACAGAAGTGGTGGGAAAGCCACAGTTCTTTAAAAAATTGTAAGTTAGAATGGCAAGTGGCTTTCGTCTGAATGAAATGTTCAAAATATTTTTAATGCAGACAAAAGTCCCAAGCTCTTCAAAAGCCATTCGACCAAAATTTCTAAATTCATAAATGTCTAAGCAGGAAACTGCAGGTCTTTCATCATATAAGCAAAACGAAATGGATCAATAATTTATTCACCACGTACCTCAGCTTTTAGCCCTTAAGTGGATACCTAATTAACGTGGCACGAATTGCCACATAGTCCTAGCTGGGACCGCTAGTATTTACAATGGAAATGTATAATAGGCTATTAAACTTCTTAAACAAAAACACAACAATTCAATAAAATATATGTTAGTTTTTACAATAACATAAAATAACGTTACTTAACGAAAATCCATTTCATTTAAAAAAAAAAACATGTTAAAAAAATTTAAATAATTTTTAAAGTTTTTATGACTAGCCACATTTTTTAACATTTCATTTATTATTTACTTACTCATCAAACTAATATTTGTAGTATTAAAAAAACATTTGTTTTCTTTTCTAAGTATCAAAATTATTGGTTTAATTTGTCAGAAAAGCTTTTGATCTGCTTAAAAAAATTGGATGTAAGCAGGGTACACTTATACAAGGTGGCGGTGCAAGCCCAGCTGACTATTTTTTTGTGTTCTGGAGAATGTCAAAATACATACTTAAAAAAATTATTTCAACTTCGGAAATTGTCAAATTCCATACATAAAAAAAGAGAGACAAAAACTGCTCTCCTTTACGCTATCACCTTATGTAATTACACCATGGATGTATGGGTGAATAGTTGCTCACAAAGCTGAGATAAAAAGTTAAGTCATGCACCCTCTTTATTTTTCACTGAAATATTTTCAACGAGTGTCATATAACTTTCTAAGGCCATTATGTCATTATGGCTTTGTTGTAAATCTTGTTAGCATTTAATCCATTACCACTACACCAGACTTTGTTTTATTATAGTTCAGCCTTGCCTCCTGTTTTTTTCTTTACTCCAGGAACAGATGTAATAGTGTGGATGGTGGATAACATATACACGTTTTTATACCCGCCACCAAAAAAATGGTGGGGATATATTTATTTTGTCATTCCGTTTGTAACACATCGAAATATCCATTTTAGACCCCATAAAGTATATATATTCTGAATCGGGGTTTGATTTTATGACGATCTAGCTATGTCCGTCCGTCTGTCCGTCTGTCCGTCTGTCCGTCTGTTGAAAGCACGATAGAGGTCGCACCGAAAAAGCTAGGGGGCTAAAATTTTGCCAGAACCTTTCTTATAGCCAAGGTTTGTTTAGCATTGAAAATGGGCTGAATCGAAATATTAGGAAGAGAGTTATAGCTCGAAAAGCAAGAGTAGGTCGAAAAAACCGTGTCCCTCGAACATCGAATAAAATGGAATTGTGTCCAAACGCATTAACGTACAGTCATGAAACTTCGAATATATCTTTCTTGAGTCAAAACAATATCTCTGCCAAAAACTTGTTTACATCTATGCATTAGAAACGGAGTTATAGCTAAAATTGTACGAAAATTTATACCGCGCAGTGTATTTTTCAGTATATTTTAAATTAAAAACCTAATAAAACGGACAAAATTAGATATACGATTCTGAAATTTTGCATACTTTGCTTTTTGGTAAGAGGCTTTTCTGTAACGGAAAATAAATGTGCCACACCCACTTTTACGCCCACCTCCCATATAACGTTTTACTTAAAATTCATATAATTTCTCTATTAATAAAGATTTTGGAATAACAAAGGGCTATATTGAAACATCTAAGTTGTACTCATTAGCAAAAACAACTTTGACACGCCTACTATAACGCCCACTTTTCACGTTATCTACCGTTAAAGAAATTTAAAAGCTCATAAAACCGCCAAAATTAGAGCTATGATGATCAAATTTGCTACGTATATCTTTGTAGGCAATGTCATTACTGTGCCAAAAAATTAAGGTGTCACACCCACTTTTACGCCCACCTCCCATATAACGTTTTAACTAAACTTCATATAATTTCTCTATTAATAAAGATTTTGGAATAACAAAGGGCTATATTGAAACATCTTAGTTGTACTCATTAGCTAAAACAACTTTGACACGCCTACTATAACGCCCACTTTTCACGTTATCTACCGTTAATGAAATTTAAAAGCTCATAAAATCGCCAAAATTAGAGGTATGATGATCAAATTTGCTACGTATATCCTTGTAGGCAATGTCATTACTGTGCCACTGTGTACTGTTTTTCTCTATTAATAAAGTTTTTGGGAAAATAAAGGACTATATTGAAGCATCTAAGTTGTACTCACTAGCAAAAACAAGTTTTAAACGCCTACTATAACGCCCACTTTTCACGTTATCTACCGTTAATGAAATTTAAAAGCTCAAAAAACCGCCAAAATTTTAGGTATGATGATAAAACTTGCTATGTATATCCTTCTAATCAATTTAATTGTTGTGCCAAAAAGTTTAGGTGACATGCCTACTTTAACGCCTACCTCCCATTAACCGTTTATCTTAAATTCATGTACTTTCTCTATTGACAAAGTTTTTGGGAAAATAAAGGGCTATACTGAAATATCTAAGTTGTATTTATTAGCAGAAACTTTATTGACATTCCTACTTTAACGCCCACTTTCACTTAAAGACTAAATTTACGATAAAATTTTACTATCATATCGAAGTTATTAAGGGTGGTTACATTTTAAGGGCCGATGTTGATTTTAAATAAAACACAAATTATTTAAGAATTTATTATCATTACTTTTTATAATGATAATATTTGTATGGTTCAGTTATGTATTTAACAAAATATCGGCGAAATGGCCTCCCTCCCCCTCATTCTTGGCGCCACTCCTCTATCTGATAGTCCAAATTTTCAATGATAATGTTGATGCTCAATTGTCGGGCATGATGATGAGTCGAGGTTGACTGCTCTTTTGCCACACTTTCGCAAAAAACAGCAATGGTTCTCATTCAACCAACCAAGAAGGCATTCACAGATTTTCTAAAATTTTTACAGACCAGTTTTGCAGAAATTTAAATATATTTTTTACAATTCTCCCAATCGTGGACGAATTTGAACGATTATGTTGATCAAAAGAATTACGAAGTGCACAAAACGCATTTTGATTTGAACGCCCATTTTTATAAAAAACCTGAATAACTTTAAAGCGTTGCTCATTTGCGTATCTTTCCACGGATCAAATTAAGTAAGTTTGAGATTGAGAAATGCCAAGTGAAATGCAGAAAACAAATTTTAAGACTAGGTGTAGTTCACCTTCAACATGGGCTCTTAAAATTTAACCACCCTCTACTAAGAAAGTGATACATATTTTATTATAAAGAGATTATTCCATAGCGATTAACAAAATAATAAATATTGTGCTTTAAATGTACACAAAATTGGTGGTGGGTATAAAAGTTTCGGCACAGCCGAATATAGTGCTCTTACTTGTTTTTTTTTTTCTTTGAGACGTAGGAACATATTGCAACATTATCCTTAAATCCAAATTTACTAGAGAGCACCTGTCTTTGATATTTTTTAATTTTTAAAGCAATCTATCTTTGTTACACTAATAGTTCCAACAAGTCCAAGTACATCATCCATTAGCCTTTAGCATAAACCAAATGTGGTTAAAACAAATTGTTGGCATCTATTGTTTTCCACTTCACCTAGTCTCTGAAACTATATACATTTTTCTCCAATTGAAAATGAAATGTCTTACCAAAACTTGATACCGTATCTAACTGGCTTATAATGGATATATTGCATAAACTGCGTACTTATTCTAAACGAAAAAGTTATTTATCGACTCTAATGTTTTCGAATCGTCTCAAATTAGTTTAAATTTTAAGCTTATGCCGATGTGTTTGCATTTATATTAAGAGAAAAGTTGACTGGGCCAAGCCAGGCCCAGGTGGTATATATATGAACAAAATCTTCTTTAACTATTTGCCCCTCCCACGGTCATACAATTTACACTTATTTTTTATTTTCGTGTTAAAAACACTTTTATTGAGGAATACCTAAAGTTACACTGAAATATTTGCAATACTTCTACAAAAATCATTACAAAAAAGTCAAAGGTATCCTCTTAAGGGTTAAAAGGGAGAAAGGCACCTAGGTCATGTTTTAAATAATACAATAAAATGACTAGCGTGTCATTTTAAATTCGATTTCTCACAATTCTGTTAAAATTTACATTTTTACCATAGAAAAATTTGTAAGAGACCCGGAAATAATTTGTACCTTTACAAATACTTCAATGACAAAAACTGGTGATATCATAGATGAAGAGGAATTTAAAAAAATTTAATATAATGACACTATTCAAGAATAATATTATCATCAACTGATCATTCTTTATTAACTATTTTATCAGAAAAAAAACTTTATTTCTTTTATAAATTTATTGTTAAAAAAAATAATTAAATTCATTTAAATAAGCACTCCTATTGGGAACAATCAAATGTATCTAAATTACACATAAAAATGCCTTGACTTTCAATCGAAGTTTTTAATATTATTGTTATTTTTTTTAAAAAATTTCTTATATTCGATAAATTATTATTTGCCCAATTCACAACCAGTCGTATGAGTCGTAGGTTGTAAGAAACTCACTTTTCTATATTGAAGAAAAACAGCGATAATACTTAGCCTCATACCTAAACAAGAGCGTTGAGCGTCAAGCGTTGCAATTTTGCATGTATTTTGTTATTGTAACAAAAACAAAACACATGTAAAACTCTAACGCTTGACGCTCAACGCTCTTGTTTAGGTATGGGGGTTAGTTTCCCAGCTATGATGTATTTATACGACATTCTATAAACACAGGTAAAATTTCTTGTAGATGTTGTACAGTGTTGCCAATTTAGCCATTTTCTGGCTAGATTAAGCTATTTTTGAACACGATTAGCAAGAAAAATTTGAATTTAGCTATTTGCTATTTTTCGAAGACATTTTTGGATATATTTTTTAGCAAATTTTAAGCCATCTTTTAACTGCTTAAAGATTTTTTTCCTGTATTCAGAATGATATTTCAAATTCTTATTTTCTTGTTTACTTTGTAACTCGCTCAACAACACAATCGCGTTCTAAGGTTTGGTGGACATAAATTGAATTAACTGAAAAGTTTTACTATGACTTAAAATCAGTATTCAGTTGAAGACTTTTTTAACAACTACCTGAAACAGTTAAAAATAATTTTATCGAATTCTTTTTGAATAACCGGGAGTCAGTTACTGTCATAACTTTCTGAGTGTATATCAAAAACGATATATACTCTTTTACTACAAACTCATGTTTGTTTCATCAAATCTCCTGTGAAATTTTAAACTTTTTTTTAACAACTTTTTAGCCTTCTTTGAGCCATTTTTGTTATGAATTTTAGCCATCTTAGCCAGGGATTTGGCGACAATAAATAATGGAGAAATTATGAAAAATATGTGTAAAACTACTATGACCTACAACAACTACGACAACTTATGAATTGAGGAATTATATTAATTAATTACAACTGACATTTTGATAAAAAATTATTTTATTTTACATAAATACTTTTGGTCAAAAAGTTGAATTTTTGCTCAATTTGCAGTGTTTAAAAAATTTTTTTCGTTATATCATTTTACTTTTACAATCAACTAACGTTCTTTATAAACCGCAAAAAGTTGTAGCAAATAAATATATTTAAACAATTGGCCAAAATTTTTTTATTCTGAACATAAAATTTCTATCGTTTTACAAAAACGGTTTTTCCCAATCTCGTCTAACTTTCAGGAAAAACATACACTGAACAAAACTCCATGTTGCAACAAAATGTGATTTATGATTGATGTACTTAATTTAAGAAAAATATTCTACTTTACTCTGCCTTCTGGTTTCAAAGTTATCATTCCTTACATGTTAAATAGACTAATAAATGAATGAGTAAAATGACATACCTTTTTTCTAACTGGAGTGCGTGATGATTAAATGCGATGATTCTTCCAACATTAATTTATTATAATGACTGAAATAAAAAAGAAAAGAAACAAAATTTTAATTATTATTTACCTAACAAATTTCAAATAAAACTCAAGTCTATAACACTCTACACGAAAAAGATTTAAATACAACTTTTAAAACAAGTCCGTAAAAATCTGTATTAAAATAGTCATAACTTTTTTTTGCAATACAAAATTAATGGGAAAACTCTCATGCTCTAGAAAAAAAAAAGGAACCTTTTTCGGTTTTATGTGCCGACACATCATCATAAAGCATGAAAAGAAAATATGGCCTAACGTTTAAATAAAAACAAATGGATAAGAAGAGATCATAAATTCAATTGAATGTTTGTCCATACACATACACACACATATAAATGCATGCACTTAAATATGTGCCTGAATGTTACTTTATCTTTCCTTACTCTTAATTCTCTGCTTTTACAATAAAATTTATTACTCTAAATCAACTTTAATTCTCACGTATTTTAAATATGAATTTCATACACTTAAACAATCACATACTTACTAACATGCATACATCTATATACTTTTGCACATCTACATTTATATTCGAATGACTATTTAACTGCAGTTTTTATTTTCAGCGTTTTACAGCAAATATTTATTTATCTTTGTATGTGTGTATATCATTGTGTGCAGATACAACTTTAGTAATAACAAAAACAAGATGAACAACTGTAATAACATCAACTTAAATAACAAGAACAGCACTTACATACAACAAGAACAAAACAGTTCCCTTTTCTTAAAACATAAGACTTTAAGCGCATAATATGCCGCAATGCGGTTTTTTTCCAGACATTTCATACGGACTCAGTAAAATAAATGAACAAAAATAGAAAAAAACAGTCTAAGGAAAAAACATTTTACGGGAATTTTTAATGGGAAATGAATAGAAAAAGATTTACGTGTGTGAGTGTGTGTACGTATAAACGTTGTATTTTGTATTTTTAATATGAATGAATGTTTTTTGTTGTGTATTTGTTAGAGCATTTGTGTATTTATGTCTATTTATACTGCTTACTTTCAGCATAGATTTCTAAAATCACAGTGCAACGTAGGCGAGTATTACTAATAGAAAATATAGTTTATAATTGGTACAATGACATCGTCAGACATAAGTTCAGATATATTCACAAACTATTATCAACATTCCTTACACAAACATAAATAATTGCATTTGTTTCTTTTAAATGGGTTCTTTGAGCTCGGTATACCGATTTCCTTTCAATTTGTAATGCATTTAAACAGTTTTTCTTAAGAGTGACAATTAGCCTAACATTTTGTGTTTTAGTAAAATACCTTTTAATACTTTATTTTAATATTTCTTTGAAATATTTAATTTTCATAATGTGCAATTAAAATCTGACAACCTCACACTGTGCACTACTGTGAAACTATAAAACGATTCACTGACTGAATGAATGCCTAAAGACTAAGAAAGAACTATACACCAACAAAATCATAGAACCAGCAGAAGTAAATACAAGCAGACAAAACAAATAGACGCAGAAATAAAAACTTATAAAAATGTGGTTCATATCAAAGGTTTACTCATACATTTTGACTGTGTTAAAATATTCTTAAGATTCGTAAGCATGAGGACTAAAATCAGGCACTTGGTGTAAATATAAAATCATAATAACTTATAGCGTTAATTATTAGTTTAACACAAAAAAATGTTTCTGGGTTTTCACGATTCTTACCGGTGATGATTCTAAATGTCCCGAATTTTATTTAGTTTTTGTGTTAATTTTTATTTGTGGCGAATATTTTTGAAGAATATCTCATTCCCGATCTTTTCTTTTCTCAAGGTGTTTTTAACAATTTGTTAGAATAAAAACAGCAAAATGCCATTATGAAGAGAAGTCAGAGAGTTAGTATATTTTACGATATACATATTTATGTCAATTGTTACTTGCTTTGACAATTTCTACAAAGTTGTTAAGTGTACTTTACACCTCAGATGTAAAGTAAACATAGTTTTATATAACGATAAGCAGCCAAAATATGCCAAAGCTAGGACACTTTATACTATGTTCACACACGCATCTTAATTTTAATTTATAATATTCTCGCACTAAAGGCCTTTATTGAGCTCAATCAAGCATACTAAAAATTACTTATAAATTGAGCAATATATACTTTATTTGTTTCACTTATTGTCCAAGACTCGAAATACAACTCTTGAGAAGTATGTTCAGTGAAAAGAAAATTCTATATGTGGCATTTCTAATGTCAAACGAATAAATATACAAAAAACAAAAATTAGAAAATGGAAAATGGTTGATGGAAATTTAATAAAATGTTTAAATAAATTCAAATACCTATGTATGTATATATCAATAAATATTTATAATTGTAAATATATTTTATGAACAGAAAAAAATTTAAGAGAAAGAGGCTAGCATGGACTGTGGCCAGTGAAGGCATTGTTTGATCTGGTGTAAAAACAACGTATATTTACAGCTATCAAATGGTAATGGAGTATGTGTGAACACTTATTTTAATTGCTCAATTAACGCTAAATAAAAACAATTAAGAATATCTGTCTGAACAGGGCATTAGCCTCCCTTAAAATAAAATTCCGATGTGATCTTTCTTAATACTGACACACGTATATTTTTATATTTTAAGATATAAATTGTTGTTATTTTACCATTCATGAGAGTTGAAGCTAGAAAAACCTATATAGGTGTGTCAATCCGTGTAAAGTGCCTAAATTCCGATCCCATGAAGCATATACGTATATTCTGAAAGCTTATGAATAATACAATCGATCGAGCAATTTCCATCTGTCCGTGTGCCGCTTGTGGTGTTAAAATATCATAAATTTTTAGGAGCAGATAGGCATGAAATAAGCAAATGATAGCCTCTGTGTATTTTTAAATACGTTTACCAGAAATTTAAAAATATTCACCCTAGGATAATTTTTAAACACGTTTGTGACAAGTTGTAAATCATAAAATCCATGTCACGCACTGTTACAGAGTGCGAATAATTGCAACTAATTTTGTTAAAAAAATATTTTTTGTTAAAGCAGATTTGCCGCTATTATTATTTAATTTTATGCTCTTTCAAAAATTTATAAAGCACTTATTATTAGATTTTCTAATTTCGTTAGTATAAATCAAAATGTATCGTACGCACATGTTACAAAATTTACCTTTTGAACATTTTATGTCAGATTCTATCAAAAATTTCTGCGAACTTACTTCAGATAAAAATTCATATTTTTAACAGCTAGAAGAAGCAATCTTAGATTATACGAAAAGTTATATTATTTGAAAAAATATATATATATTCATCTTTTACTAAATTTTAACATCGTCACGCACATGTGTGACGGATGACTTTTCTGTGAAATTCGTGAAATACGATATATGTACTTCCATAGATACTCGCGAAATTTTGTGGATAAATCAATCAATAATCGGCAAAGTTATAGGCAAAATTTGTTTGAAAATATATATGTATATTCTTAAATAAATATATCCGAGCTCCTTAATAATTTTTCGACACGTTAAAAATACCAAATTATAAGCCGAGATTTCAAAAATTATTTCTAGAAAAAATCTGGCAGAATAACGTGAAACTAACAGAAGTAAAGGCAACAAAATATAATTGCTCTGGTGTCTTTTCTAAAATTTATATACGAAAGTCAATATTTTTCACTATTTGCGCAACCAAGAGAGCCAATAAGTGAAAACACTTGGCTAGTGTAATATAATACACTATAAAAAAAATCAGAATCCATGATGACCGATGTAACAAATTGGCGATCATTGAATTTATATATAGATCATAATTCAATATACCATTTTGAAAACATTAAAGGGCTTGACCAGTCGAAAAAGGTAATTTACTAAAAGGTATAATATCCGAAATGGCGTCTGAAACAAATTTTCAAAAAAATTTTATTTATCAATATGACTACAAAATTAAAGAGCTTGACTATTAAAATACAATTAACAACGTTAAAAGAAATAATAAAGAAAAATGACGTATAACATGAGATCTATATTAATCTATGAAGTGGTCGCTATTGCTATGTGCATGGTGATGAATGGAATTTTCAGATTCGGCACGCCTGAATGAACCAATCTTCCTTATTAAAAGCACCGACAATAAGTATGAAATTATTTATGTTTGTATGTATGTATTTCTGCATGCCTTGGTTTTACATTTTTATGCCAGCATACACCTAATCTTAGAAAAAATCATCAAAATTGCGTCAAATCTGCCAATTTACTGGACCATTTACAGAAATAATATGTTTTAAAATAATGCCTTTGTATTAGTTTATTTGCACCATGTTACAAATGGGTGTTGCTATGTGAATAAGTCAATAGTCTAGTAAATAGTAAATCCTATTTTATTTATTAACATTTTTATTTATTCGCTATAATAATACACAGATAAATTAATCTAATTGTTCACTTTCCTCAATTTAAGTACACATATTTCCCTCTTCCCTATATACCTCAATGCACAAAAAAAAATATATTTTTAGGCTGCATTTGTACAAAAAAATATTTCTTTTATGTGGTTTAAATCTTAAATGGCAATGAAACTTTTAAGATGTTAAATTCACGTTCAAACCTTAAAGTTTCGTGGTCTGGTATATGATTTAATGTTTAAATAATTTAACGCTTAGTATTTTCTTTTTAAATTTGCAACTGTTACCTTTTCCTACTTGAGTTTTGTGGCTATTTACAAATAAATATACAAAAAAAAAAAAAAAAAATACAGAAACCGTAAAACTAAAAAAGTATAAAAATAAAAACATTTTTAAATAAGAATAAATGAAGTCATATTTTATACAACAACAAACTGTCAACATAAAATTTAAAACAGAAAAAAACGAACATCTTTTAACAGAGAGGTTAAATTAATACACTCTTTCAGTCATACTTTTTACACCATACACACAAAGCACTATTTTCAAAAATAAATTCTATCAACACGCATTACTTTGTTTATTTTTTATGGTTTTCTTTTTTGTTAATATCGGGTGTCCCAACTAGAACGCAATTTTTAAATTTTAAATAAAACACAGATATTTAAAAAAAAAAAATCGTGAAACTTTATTATAACGTAAAGTAGACAGAATGAGGTTATGTATGGAACAATATATCGTGCAGATGGGCGCCACGGCTTTGCTGGCACACACGCGATCTTTTAATGAAATTTTCAATGACATTTTTGCATAAATGCTGCGGTATTTCATTAATGCATCGTCCAATTTCCTCTTTTAAGGCTTGAGTCGTCGTCGGCTTACTCGCGTAAACCATCGACTTTAAAAAACCCCAAAGAAAAAAATCTAAAGGTGTTAAATAACACGATCTAGGCGGCCAATTCTGGTCTCGAAAACTCGAAATAACACGACCGGGAAATGACTGATGCTGCAATTGAATTGTTTCTCTGGCGCCATCTTGTTGAAACCACATGCCCTCCACATTAATTTCTTCAATTCTAGGCAAGAAAAAACTGGTTATCATTTCACGATACCGAACACCATTGACTGTTTGCGCTTGACCTGCCTATTTTCAATAAAAAAAAGTTTCAATGATTCCTCCAGCCCAAAAACCACACCACACAGTGACACGTTGAGGATGCATTTGCTTCTCGTGAATCACTCGAGGATTTTCCTCACCCCAAATGCGACAATTCTGCCTATTAACGAAGCCATCAAGATGGAAATGAGATGATCGCAATTTGCGAACTGTAGCCATAAAACTTTCACCATTTTGGTAAAACAATTTCACAATGAGAATGCGTTGTTCATTCCTGTAGCGCTCCATTTTTACTTACCTCGTACCTTCTACTAGCAAACAATAACAATTGTTCAAATGTTAAACAATGACACTTCGAATGGCGCCAAATTTAAAAATTGCGTTCTAGTTGGGACGCCCATTAGAAACTTAAAACGTTTATAACTGCTAAGTACGACACCGTTAATAGAATAACAACACATAAAAAAACAAATTCTTTCAAATGGCATATTATTGACTCGAGCTCTATAAAGGTTATAAATAAATTTCAAATACAAGTACATTTGTATTTATGTTTTTAATTTATTTATTTTCATTTATTATTTGTATGCAATATTTCGATTAACTTTGCTGATTAGCGTCAGAGGATCTAAAATATACAGTTGCATATATGTATGTATGATACAACAAAAAATACACTGAAAAGATTAGCACAGCAAAATAATTCTAATTAAAAGTATTGTTGCAAATTGTATTAATAATAAACTTGTTTAGGTACTTGTTCGAACACAAAGTTTTAAGTATTATTGCGTTTTATATGCGCTAATCGCCTGTGTTCTGCATTCCGATTGAAATTAAATCGCTCGGAATTGCTATGAAATTGTTGTTATAAATAATAACACTACAATGGCGATTCCGAGTGATTTAACTTCACTAGTATCTTTAATACTATTCTAGTATCTCTAATACTATTCAATTAGAATTTCTATGTTCTAAAATATTACAAGTTCATAAAACGCTCAATGCTATCTCGATGTTGACGAAAGCATTGCAGTGTCACAATATCAAAATGATAACGCCAAAAAAACGTTTTCTAACTCTTGTTTAAAATATGGCTGGAACATTGTTAATACAAATTTATCACTTGATATTATTAGATATACCACGAAAGTAAATAAATTAGGCTTTAAGTGTACACCATCCAGACGGAAATTACGGCTTTTGTAAAAATTATATGGTGGTACCAAGGTCCTGCAAACACAAACTTTTAAATTTCTAAAAAAAAACAGTAGAATTACAGTATTATTGATACAAACAACATATTTGGCTCATTAATGTTGGGTTTGCATAATTTCTGAACAATCACAGTACTCTTAATACAAATAGGTAACTTTATTTTCGTAATGTTGCTTTAAAGTATCCGTGTACCGCAACAACACTGTGGTTACAAATATATAGGTCTAATTTTTTAGTGCCGTGTTGATATTTGACAAATACAAAATTATTAAATTAAAAATTTATGTCACATACTATGATAATGGCGTTAAATAGAGATTAAAGCACAAAACCAAACCTAGGGTACTAAGTTCAAATCTCAGTAGAGGCAAACATTTTTCATAAAAATTTCAGAAAATTCAAGCCACACATAAATTATGAGTTCCTGGACGTTTTAACTCGCTACAGGCAACAAGGAAAGGTCTGCCTCACATCGACGTGCTCAGAGCTACAAGCACAGGAAAAAACTCCAACCACACACAATAGCAATGATATACACCACTACGCAATAATATGGAGTTATTACGTTGTTGTTCCTAGGCAACAACAGGTGACGCCTTTTCCACCTATATTTTTAGCGTATAAATATTAGATCAATGCTGTAAATATTAATTTAAAATGTTGTGAAAATAATGAGAGCAAGAGACAAAACACGGCCACGTAGCATTAACATTTCAATATTGAAACCACCACGTAAATTTGGTATGTTTCATTGATGTTGGCATACATCCATCAATGTCGGTAGAGCATTATACTCATTGCCCTTTTCTGCCAGGGAATATTACAAAATTTTAGTCGTAAAATTATATTTAGAATGTTGTACCAATAAAAAGTTTTTTCAAATACAACTTTATAAACTAAGATTATTTTTATCTATAGCGGTACAGCAACTTAAAAATCAAATATTTACCTTTATCAGATAATTATGAAACACAGCATATAAAGAGATTGTAATTTCTGCCTTTTATTTAGAGCTAAACACAGTTTTCTAAAATTCACAGATGAGTATTTAAATACATCCTAGACAGAGAAATCAGTATAGGCTGAGAGTACCAAAATTGTTGTCAATCGCATATCCAAACTGTGATAGTTAAAGATTAGGATGGTATCTTAATAATTTCGATTAAAACTATTAATATGTAGTCATCACAGAGATATTATGATTTTTGGAATAGAAATTTATTAACAACAAAGCAAAATGTTTGATTGCAATAAATAAGTCATTCGATTGGCAATAAAATTGATATATGTTGTCTATATAGGTGAAGTTGTAAGTAAAATTAGTTTTCTAATTCTTTCTATGTTAAAAATGTCGCCATTCTATTTCACTCTGGTTTAATTTAACTCCATTATATATTTTCTGACTTGTAAGGAATATGATTGAATTTTTTTGCACTTACATCTCCACAGATAGACTAGTAGAATAAAACCTGCAATATAATGCCAAGTTAATATTTATTTATATGCAACGTTCTATGGGAGCATTCATTGATTGCTTTGTAAACGTTATTTATTAAAGCTATATTCTGTAGAATTTATTTCCCTGTAATTTTAATTTCTATCAAAATGATTTGTTTTAAATGCGCTGTTGTATGTTCTTGTTTGTACAGTATCTATGCGCAATTGTGGTTTATTTTGAATTTATGTAAATTTTCAATACTATTTGTGCCTTTCAATTGATAGAGGTATAAAAATAATTTATTAGCATTAAATATGATACGAATTCTTAATATGAGAAACAAGTTTTAATAGTTTTATTGGCTCTATGTGTGAGCGGAAAAGATGAAAATAGAAAAGTAACATGAATATTAGATTTATTGCCGCAACCGTTTCAATATTTTAGCTGTAATATTTTTCACTTACAAAACTTCAATATATTGCAGGCAATTGTATAGTGGCAAGATGTTAAGTTCGATTTAATTGTTTGCAATACACTTGCAGTTTCAAGGTAGTTTTTACTGGATTTTACTTAGAAGTTCGCATATATTCATGGCAACAATATATATAAGAAAAAAACGATAATAGATTTATGTTTTTAAAAATAAAAGAAAACGCATAAACGCAGTGGATGAAAGCTGATTATAAGGAAGTATTTTCCAAGAAGTGTATATGACAAAAGAAAATTCCAATCAATTAAAAGGTTATGTAGAAAAATTTTTTAATAGAAAAGAGAATGAACTGACTTTTTTAGGTCGAATAATTTCTACAGAAAAGGGTAGTCAATAAACGGAAAATTCCTTAAAATATAATAAAATGAAGAACTTGTTTAGTCCGCTTGAGCCAAAATTGAGATAACAACATCTTCGTAATTTCGCAGTTTAAACCGACTTCAAAGTTTATAATTAGTTTTTTCTTATTGCCGTTAATTTTGTAACGTATATTCTCCTGAACTAAAAGAAAATTGTTTAGATTTATAAAAATGAAATCCCATTTTCTAGGATTTTTGTATATTAAAACTCCTTCTACAACAGAAATGGTATAAACAAAGCCATAGTTGTCATCACTGACAACTTCATTGACTAGAAAATGAGAAGCAACTGTTCTCTTATCTCTGCTTATCTGCATTTTTCATAAACCACAACGTTAAACTCATTATTAAGCCACTTGATGCTTTCCATGGTTGTGCTTGATTTTTTAAACTTTTTTTTAAACTTTTTTCATATCTCATTTCAGAGCATACCAGCATTCATACCTTTCGTCCCGTTAAAGATTTTAATTAGAAAAAGACCACAAACCAAGGCAACAAACAGTCTTACATACACTCTCTCATACACACACGCACCCAGAGTGAAAGAAATTTAATTTTTGAAAAGAAAGAAAATCAATTATTAGTAGTTTACTGGCGCAGTGTTTTATGTAAGAGTAATCTGTGGCACCTGTCTAACACATTCAATTCGGCTGCCTACAGTCACTTACGAATACCACAGCAACAAGAACTACTGATGCGTATACTTTGCTGTCAACTCGTTTTTTACCAGGTTTTGCTGCACACTGACATACACATATACGCTGACATTAAGAGTGGTAAACCTAAAAGTTTTTCCGCACTAATTGGCTTGTAATTAAAGTTTGACGAAAAGTGGTAGGGTTTCCTTTTGTTTGCTGTGGGTTAATTCAGTAAAATTATTATGGAATGGAAGCAATGTGAAAATAAGAAAAAAATATACTTTACGAAAGGAGAAAACAGAAACGTAAATCCTCAAATTTAAGTGAACACCAGATTAGGTGTCTATAGAGGCTTAGTTTTATGTAAGTGGTTTATACTTACACAGTCTTTGGTTATCAGAGATGCGTTAAATAAAGAAAAATAAATGTGTATCACCTAAATAAAATGCGCTGATTGTAGTTTAGTTATATAGTTACTGATTTGCACAAAATGGAGCACCTAAAAGAATTGAATATATTGAATTAAACTAAATGTCTAGCTTAAAAGAAGAATTTTGAGTTTAAGTAACGACCAGCATTGAAAGAAGCATAAATTACAAGTGAAGGTATCAAATATGAATTTAAATTTTACATCGCTTTGGACTAACACATTAACTTAAATTTTTCAAATATATTATATACACAATTTCTAAAATGAAAACCATTTTCTAACATATTAAATTTGAGAAAGTATACCCAATTTTTTGCTGAAGAATTATATCTTAAATAAAAGGAATTTGTGTTCAATTTTAATATTTCTAGCTGTCTTATAAGCGTCACGTAAGAACTGAGACAAATTATATACAGACCTTTATAGGATTCAATAGCAAAAGTTTTAAACCTATAGAAATTTTTTTCTCCCTTATTTCTTATTTAGATAAACAACTGACCGGCTTTTATAAAATTCGATAACTGCTTTCGTGTACTTTAATTACAACTTTTAGATAGACAGATGGACAAACATTAGGATGACGCATATTGTATTAAAAATGAGGTTAAAACCATAAATGCAATTATAGAAATTTCTTCTCGCCCTACATATATTAAGTTTATATAAAATAGCCGTATAACTAATTTAATTATATTTATATTAATCATACGCTACGTTATACACTTCAAGAAACTGCTGAAGAGGTAAATGTAAAGATCAGAATTGAGTAAAGATAATATTATTTTTACTTTTAAAGGAGAGCAAAAACTTAAACTAAAAACTTTATGATTCAAGAACAAACAATATTTTGTAGTTAATTCAAATAGTGTTTAACCTTTTTGTCTATAACCAAAAATTTTTCATTAAACATTCAACAATCATACCCGAGTAAATAGTGTTGTTTGGCAGTAAACTTTTTCTGATATATCTTTCTTTTTGAATTTTTGTAGTTAAATGAAATAATCTAAAGCATATGTTATGAAACTAAATATTTCTATTTTATTCAAGGGGCTACGTCCTATTTCATGCTTTAATAAGGGGAAATGACGAAACATCGTATGTGAAAATTTTTTACAAATACAATTTGCCGTCTATGTACTTTGAAATATAATTTATTTATTTTGGGTACAGTTAATAATAGATAAACAATTGCTCCGGCTTAAATTTCAAATCTAAAAGAAAGAGTATTTGTGTTTAGAAACAACAAAAAAAGGTGTTCATATATTAAAATAAAACAAATATAGATAGATATTTTATCTCTACATCTAATTACACCAAGTAAGAGCACTATATTCGGCTGTGCCGAGTCTTTTATGCTCACCACCAATTTTGTGTACATTTAAAGCACAATATTTATTATTTTGTTAATCGCTATGGAATAATCTCTTTATAATAAAATATGTATCACTTCTTTGTAGAGGGTGGTTAAATTTTAAGGGCCCATGTTGAAGGTGAACCACATCTAAACTTCAACCTTTTTCTTGCATTTCATTTGACATTTCTCAATCTCAGACTAACTCAATTTGATCCATGGAAAAATACGCAAATGAGCAACGCTTTAAAGTTATTCAGGTTTTTTATAAAAATGGGCGTTCAAATCAAAATGCATTTTGTGCATTTCGTGATTCCTTTAGTCAACATAATCGTTCAAATACGTCCACAATCGGAAGAATGTAAAAAATATTTAAATTTCTGCAAAACAGGTCTATATAAAATGTTAGAACATCTGTGAATGCCTTCTTAGTTCGTTGAATGGGAAACATTGCTGTTTTTCACGATTACGTGGCAAAAGAGCAGTCAACCTCGACTCAGCATCGTGCCCAAGAATTGAGCATCAACATTGTCATTGAAAATTTGGACCATCAGATAAAGGAGCGGCGCCGAGGATGGGGAGGCCATTTGGCCAATATTTTGTTCCATGCATAACTGAACCATACAAATATTATCATTATAAAAAGAAATGATAATAATTTCTTAAATAATTTGTGTTTTATTTAAAATCAACATCGGCCCTTAAAATTTAATCACCCTCAATAACTTCGATATGATAACAAAATGTTTTCGTAAATTTAGTCTTTTAGTGAAAGTGAGTGTTAAAGTAGGCGTGTCAATAAAGTTTCTGCTAATAAATACAACTTAGATACTTCAATATAGTCGGACACGGTTTTTTCTACCTACTATTGCATTACGAGCTATAACTCTCTTCCTAATATTCCGATTTATATAATTTTCAACACCAAACAAACCTTGTCTATAAGAATTATTCTGGCAAAATTTGAGCCCCCTAGCTTTTACAGTGCGAGCTCTCTCGTGCTTTCAACAGACGGACAGACGGATGGACATAGCTATATCGTCATCAAATCAAACCCTGATTCAGAATATATATACTTTATGGGGTCTTAAATGGCTATTTCGATGTGTTACAAACGGAATGACAAAATGAATATACCCCCACCATTTTTTTGGTGGAGGGTATAAAAATAAGGATAAAGGTCTAAAAAATGTAAATGATGATTTAAAGTTACAACAGAATAATACCTCAAGCTGATATGAGCAAATTTATAACAGAATAAACGTTGCTTTTTATATGTACTTAACTGCCCAATTTGTGCTTAGCACTCAGCCGATTTTACTATTTGTGTTAGATGTTTACGCTAATCCTATCCTACTAATACAATAAATGTGAATATTTGTACCTTGGTATTTTTGTATGTGTGAATATTTGTTACTCAATCATGCAAAAACGGCTGAACGGAACCAAATGAAACTCGGCACATAGATAGATAACAACCTGGATTAACACAAAGGCTACTTTTTATTACGATAACCAGGCGCATAGATAGATAACAACCTGGATTAACACAAAGGCTACTTTTTATCACGATAACCAGGCGAAGTCAAACTCATCATCACACAATTAATAATCCTATTAATAGGTATAATAAATGTGATTATTTGTATGTTTGGATAAATTTGACAAACATATTTATAAATAACAATAACTAATACTAAGTATATCTTTTATTCATATAACTACGCAGACGAAGTCGCGGGCACAAGCTAGTATATAATACTTTTGTAAAAGAATTTAAGAAAATATCATGTTTTTTTTCAAATAATAGAAAAACTGTGATATATTACTTAAATTGAATTTATTAATATATTAATAAATTTCTACTAAAAACTGTAATGAATAGGTCTATGCTGACCCGGGTATGTATTTTGTAGGGTCCCTTAGGCCTAGTTGCAAATACTTACTAACAAAAAAAAAAAAAAAACTAAAATTAACATTCTAGCAGCATATTTGAAAATGCAAGTCGATATTGCGCTATACACTTGTATTATGTTGAACTTGAAAAACATACCACCGAAGGTGGTTATACACATATGGGTGTGAAATAATTTAAGAAAAATAGTTTGTAAAAACGAACAACGAACTAAGTTTTCTTAATATGTTTGGAGCTTCATACGGCTTTTTTATACCCGCCACCAAAAAAATGGTGGGGGTATATTCATTTTGTCATTCCGTTTGTAACACAGCGAAATATCCATTTTAGACCCCATAAAGTATATATATTCTGAATCAGGGTTTGATTTGATGACGATCTAGCTATGTCCGTCCGTCTATCCGTCTGTTGAAAGCACAATAGAGGTCGCACCGAAAAAGCTAGGGGGCTCAAATTTTGCCAGAATCTTTCTTATAGACAAGGTTTGTTTGGTATTGAAATTTGGCTAAATCGGAATATAGGAGTTATAACTCGAAAAGCAGGAGTAGGTCGAAAAAACCGTGTCCTTCAAACATCGAATAAAATTGAATTGTGTCCAAACGTATTAACGTAGACTCATGAAACTTCGAATGTATATTTCCTGAGTAAAAATAATATTTTTTCCCGAAATTTATCTAAATCTATGCATTAGGAGAGGAGTTATCGATCAAGATGTACGAAAATTTATACCGCACAGTGTATTTTTCGGTATATTAAAAAATAAAAACGTCATAAAAGCAACAAAAATTAATGTACGACTCTGAAATTTTGCACACTTTGCTTTTTGGTGAGGCGCTTTTTTTTAACGGAAAATCAATGTGGCACGCAAACTTTTACGCCCACCTCCCATATAACGTTTTACCTAAAATTCATATAATTTCTCTATTAATATAGATTTTGGAATAATAAAGGACTATATTGAAACACCTAAGTTGTACTCATTAGCAAAAACAATTTTGACACGCCTACTATAACGCCCACTTTTCACGTTATCTACAGTTAATGAAATTTAAAAGCTCATAAAACCGCCAAAATTAGAGGTATGATGATGAAATTTGCTACATATATCCTCCTAATCAATGTTTTTGTTGCGCCAAAAAGTTTAGGTGGCACGCCTACTTTAACCCCTACCTCTTATATAGCGGTTTATCTTAAATTCATGTAATTTCTCTATTGACAAAGTTTTTGGGAAAATAAAGGACTATATTGAAATGTCTTAATTGTATTTATAAGCAGAAACTTTATTGACACGCCTACTTTAACGCGCACTTTCATTGAAAGACTACATTAACAAAATTATTTTAGTAGCATATCGAAGTTATAAAGGGTGGTTAAATTTTAAGGGCCGATGTTGAATTTAAATAAAACAAAAATTATTTAGGAAATTATTATTATTTCTTTTTGTAATGATAATATTTGTATGGTTCAATTATGTATTTAACAAAATATCGCCCAAATGGACCCTTATCCTTGGCGCCACTCTTCTTTCTGGTGGTCCAAATTTTCAATGACAATGTTGACGCTCAATTGTTGGGCATGATGATGAGTCGAGGTTGACTGCTTTTTTGCTACACTATCGCAAAAAACAGGAATGCTTTTCATTTAACGAATTAAGAAGGCATTCATAGATGTTCTAACATTTTATACAGACCTGTTTTGCAGAAATTTAAATATTTTTCACAATTCTCCCGATTGTGGACGAATTTAAATGATTATGTTGATAAAAAGAATTATGAAGTGCACAAAATGCATTTTGATTTGAAAGCCAATTTTTATAAAAAACCTGAATAATTTTAAAGCGTTGTTCATTTGCGTATCTTTCCACGGATCAAATTGAGTAAGAATCGTCAAATGAAATGCAGAAAACAAATTTAAAGACTAGGTGTAGTTCACCTTCAACATGGGCCCTTAAAATTTAACCACCCTCTACAAAGAAAGTGATACATATTTTATTATAAAGAGATTATTCCATAGCGATTAACAAAATAATAATTATTGTGCTTTAAATGTACACAAAATTGGTGGTGGGTATAAAAGATTCGGCACAGCCGAATATAGTGCTCTTACTTGTTATTATATACTAAGGTTATAAAAAAACTATAAATTATGAAGATAAACTATATCAAAACAAAAACGTTATTAAAAATCATATTATTATTTAAGCTACTGCTCTGAAATAGAAGATAGTACAGATGAAAGCAGAATAATACCGCAAGTTGGTTTTACGCTGACCACGAAAAATTTTTAAGCAAAGTAGATAAAAGAATAGAATTATCTTCTTCCAGGATATAACATTTATCTTTGATACTTACAGTAGGTAACAACATAAGAGGTACAGCTGAGCAATATATAACTATATTATATTATACTTCATTTTGATTCCCTGAACGGTGGTAAATAAATAGTCAGGATATCATTCAAGAAGATCTTGAAAAATATAACATTATCTATCCTCTTAATGATTAATCTGATTTAAAATCTAATAATTTAGAATAGTTAAAAACAAAGAATATCTAATGCTTAAAAAAGCATATAAGTAACAACTGTTATCAAATTTTTCATCACTCCGTAGGAAGTGTAAATTTAAATTGAAATTTTACTTAATAAATAATAAAATTGTTCGCCTTGCTCTTAGTTCAATTTCTTACTGACACATATTCTGACAGAGGTTTTAGCTGCACATTTTCTAATTTGTATAAAAACAAATTAACAAATTCTTATATTCTTTCATATATAAATACATACATCAATCAATGTATTTAATGCTTTTTGTAAAATGTTTTAACTCTCAATCAATGATTATAAATAAACTAATATCTTTATGGTTTTCACACATAATTAACTTTGCGCTTCTTATTAAAATATTATGCTTAGTTACCACTTGTTGTAGAAGTCTTCACAGTTTATACACTGCATCTGTATAAAATAAATAGAATTTGGGTTACTCTCTATTCTTCTCCTCTACGAAATGTTATTTTTAGAAAAAACTATAATGAAAACATCCATATATTTGTTCTATTTTTATAAACTTCCGCTCAAACGGTCTAAAAGAAATTAAAAGGAGAAGAGGTAGAGAGATAAAAAAAAAATAAAAAATCATTTTACTTCCGCTTCAATTTTTATTAAATACCCACGAGGGTATTAATAACACATGCACACATCATACATATAAACAAACATATATACAGTTATCAACAAAAGTTTAAGTGCATCTTTATTTTCAGTAAGGTGATATAAAAATTCCAACTTTTTGTCAATTAAATCAGTTTTTTTTATAATTAATTTTTTTTTTTAATAATTCTTTATTTGAAATGACTTCTTTTTTTTTAATTTTATATTTTGCATAAAAATTAAATGTTTTTTTTCTAATATATTTTTATATAATATTTTATGTTTATTCTTTAATTGTTAGGTGAACATAAACTTTTTTGCCTTACTGTACATATCTTCATTCTGGCTTACACAAGTATGTATTTCTGCGAACGTATGTGGTTTATATGGCTTAAATATAAATTTGTTTTTATATAGGTGTGTACAGAAATATATTTATAATTATTACGTTTTATTAATCTCCAACAAATTATTGTTAAAAATAAAACTGTACACAAAATATTCCCTTTTTGACAAAGTGTTAAGATGAAAAGTAAAAAAAAAGTCTAAAAAACCTGTTTTGAACTAAATTCTAGGGTATAAATAACTGTATGAAAATTTTTGTAAAATTGTCTTTTCAAAATTTTTTTTCAAATAAATATTATTTTCAAATTGTTTAAAGAGAAAAAAGAAAGAGTGCCATATTCTGCCTTATTGAATCTGATAATACCCTTCACCATAATGTACATAGGTATAATGACCACACGATGCGTTGTGTAGATTGAAGACTGATAAGTATAAGTAATTTCGCTTTATTATTTCCAACACCACCTTTGATTTTGAATTTTTACAAAATAAACTATATTTTCATTAATTTTTAATTTTTTAGACTTCATCTTAGATTTTTACATTTTCTCATAGTCTACTATGTATTGGTCAAGCCGTTCTATTTAATAATATATTTGACCCATATATCCGCCATTTGATTTAAAACGCCATATCTAAATTACATTTTTTCATTCTTACTGCTTTTCACAGGTTAAGCCATTTCATTGGATTCCAATATTGCGATGGCTAAGGAGGGTAAATTTTTAATACTAGATTTCACCCATATAAATTTTAATTTGTTTTTAAGTGTTTCTATTCGGATAGTCAAGCTATTAGATTTTAAAGCCGCATTGGCTCTGTTAGTTGTCTTGAAGCTAAAAAAAAATTTTTTTAAATTTTAGTAAAAACACCGCAGCAGTTGTATTCTGATGTTAATATTTCAGTTAGTATTAAATGAATTTGTTAATTTTTCTTAGCCATAATTTTTCGAGACTTTGAGTTGTATTTTGGTGCTTTTATCTTGTCCAAAAGATATACATATATTGATATATTTACGAAATTAGAACCTGTTTGTCCCAAAATATTTTTTTTTTATAGTTTTAATATATCTGTGAATGTTAAAAAAGTGTCAATCTTAAGGCTAGAAAATGTAGATTTTTATGGCACAAATATTGGACTAAAAATATAAGTCGTTTTAATTGGGCGATCGTACTTAATATCAACTGCAATTTATTCCTGCATATTTTCAAAGGATTCATACCTTTAAGATATCTGTGCAACATAAAGGAGCTTTGTTAAGTGTATTTGAACCAAAACATGGACAGCCGGATATTTCTCAACCGACTCCCCAACTCATAAGGTATTACAAAATTTATACTTTTTGAGGTCTGAAATGAATATCATAGAAATTAAAAATAGAATGACCATTGGTTAAGGGTATAATATATGTTTATCATGGTTGTAAATCTTCTATATATATAAAAGTGAATCTCTCTGTGTGTGTGTGTGTGTGTTAGCTATAGACTCCGAAACTGTAAAACCGATCGGACTAAAACTTTAGCAAGTTGTTGGACACATACCAGGGAGTGTTTACGGATGGAAAAAAGTGGGCGGGGCCACGCCCATAAAAATTAGTTATCAGTTTTAGCTACTTCCACTTGACCGATTTTTCTGAAACTTTGCACACATATCGAGCTGTCATGACTAAATAATTTCGTCATAATAAAAGTTGGCGGGGCCACGCCCCTAAAAAAGTTTTAATTTTGAGGTACTTGCACTGGACAGATTTTTCTGAAATCTTGCTCACATACTAAGCTGTCATAACCATATAATTTTGTGATTAGAAAAGTGGGCAGGGCCACGCCCATAAAAAAATGTTATAATTTTGAGGTACTTGCACCAGACCGATGTTTCTGAAACTTTGCACACATATCGAGCTGTCATGACTAAATGATTTCGTGATTCGAAAAGTAGGCAGTGCCACGCCCATAAAAAAAAGGAACCATTTTGAGGTACTTGCACTAAACCGAATATTCTGAAACTTTGCACACATATTGAGCTATTATGACTTTACAATTTCGTTATTAAAAAAGTGGGCAATGCCACGCCCATAAAAAATTATAATTTTTAGGTTTTTGCACTTGATATTCAATTAAAATTCAGAATGCATTTCGATTCATTAAGGGGCGTAGCAACGCGCGCCGGGTTTGGCTAGTATAAAAATAAAATAGAATTCGTTTTGACAGAAAATATCAAGTTAAAAGTTGCTTAGTTTTGTTAGTTCACCATTGCATAGATCCGTATGGATGTGCCTTAGCATTTTGTAAAGCAGCTTAAGAGATACAAAAAGCTTTAATTCCCTGCAATTTCCGCGATAAGGTTAAATTTGACAATTTCTTCAAACAATTTGATATGCTTTAAAGTAAACAAATAAACCGAAGATATATAGTTAAAGGTAGAGCTCAGTTTAGGCATAGAAAGAAAATCTTTTTAATAAAAAGCTATTTTAAAACAGCTTACATAGCACTATCCTGCTTGCAGGCATGGTATAAGGTATTACGCATTTTACTAAAAGCAAGTTTTGAGCTGCTGACAAAATTAGCAATAACTTAAATTTAAAAATATAAAAAAGTATACCCAGTGTAACAGATTTTATTGCACTTTCATATGCAAATACTTTTTGCATTATCATTTAAGCCTCATAGTAAACGAACGGATATAGCACAGCATAAACAATTCAAAACAAATGTTGATATTTGTTTGTGATTATTGCACGTTTTAGGAAAAAAAAACTAAAAATCCAAGATATTTATTTATATTTTTTTTCTAATATTATTACGTCGAAGTTTAGAGAAAATTTACATAAAATAAATTTTCTGAGTGTTTAAGTAATAAACTAGATACAGTGTTAAATTACGCTGTTCCAGATTCCACTAATATTTATTTTATTTATAACTGTAATTATATGACAAATGAAAAGGGCACCTTCTCTTGTTTTTTTCTAATATACAGACTTAAAGAATTTGCAAAAAACTTTTTATAATCTGGACAATATCTTGTAGGTAACTTTTAAGAGTTTGAAAAAATTAGTAAAACACAATTTACATTATTTGAACATATTTTCTGTAATTGGAGTTCTGTTTTAATTTTAGTTTTACAATATTTAAAATTAAAATAATAATATAAATTAAAACAAATATTTATTTTTAAAGTTGTACCAAAAACTAGTTTTCGCTAAGATTTTCTGTCTATAAAAATACTTAACATATTAGGCAAGCTGTTTGTTTGCTGAAAAATCTTACAAAATGGCTAGTATTTACTGAATGACAAGAAATATTAAATACAGTATTTTTTATATTTTTGGGAGAAGCCTAATATACTTTCATATCTTACTTAAGCATGCTTTGTCAGTGAAGACCACAAAACATGATTTTTATACACGTATGAGACGATGTATATGTTTAGATGCCATTAGGTGATATGTGTTAGTTTAACTCTGTAACCTAATACCCTCACATGGTATTTGTATTTATACAAATATGCATGTATATCTGTGTTTTTTCAATTTAATTTCTACAGGCGAATAGAGATGTTGATCTCAGCTATTAGAATAAATGCTTGTGTTGGCCGTACTAAATAGAAAACATGAAAAACTATAAAGTTTTACTTTAAAGATAAAAGCTATAATATTTTTTATAAAAGTTCTGAAAATGGCAACGAATTAATAAAATATACTTAAGTCAATAAACACCCAAACTTTCAAAGTGCTGGAAGATATGAAATTTATCCCAAACATTTATTTGATTTCATTTAAGTTTTTCATTCTTTAATTTCATCATATTTTAATGAAAAAAAAAATATATATAAAAATAAAATAAAAAACATAAAATGTTGTAAAAAAATATTGATACAATAGAAGATAGGTCCTCTCTATATATTTACACACAAGCACATGCCTCGAAAATATATGTATGTATAAATAAATATCCTAACATAGGAAGACAGATACACACACACACAAACACACCTAAATAATAGTAGCTAAATACCAACAAACACCCTTATCTTTAGACATGTATACAACCAACATAAACACCAAAAAGAAAAACATTGTGTTTTTATGGCCTTTGGTAAAATTATTGATTTTCATTAGTAGTCATTAAGAGTATGTCATCATCATCAACGAAACACGACCAGCAAAAAAAGGACTGACTCAAATAATACAAACAACACTCATGTCTAAACCTGAAAAAATTCTCTTTTTTTATATAAAAGTTTTAAAGTATAGAAAAATGGGATTCTTGAAATAAAACTATAGTTTGTCAAGTTAGTCAGGAATTATGTATAGAATATTTTATTTTTAGAATTATTTACCCAATACACAAAGTACATTATGTCGGTTTTCTTTGTGTTGTGTTATTTATCTTGAAATAGTATTAATCTTTAAAGTATTCGAGTACAAAGACCATACCTTGCCTTCATATTATAAAGCCTAAGATTAGAAACTTTAAAAGTTACCTTTTGACACATATTTATTTAAAATTAAAAAAAAATGGGTAGAGGACAGTCGAAAAAGTTAAATTTAATATAAAAAGAGCGCAAAAAACCTTAAGCATTGACTTCATTATTAGTAGAGTTATAAATATTTTAATCAGTTACCAACATAACCACACATAATATATGGTAGACTTGGGTCTACTTTATTTATCCCTTTGTGCTACCTGAATATAATAGAAAAAATAAAATAGAAAAGTAGAGAAAAAGAAGCAGACCAGGAGAGAAAAAATGAAAGCTTTTTTAAAATTTTTATTTTATTTAACTTCATTTTGCTATTAAAAAAAATACTATTTTATCAAAAATCCTGACTTATTGCAACAAATGATCCTTAAGATTTTAATAGTAAGAAACAATAGTATATGTATGTATGTATAAATAGCCGACCAGGTTGATCCCCAAGTAACCCATATAAGTAGTCAGCCCAATTTTCTTAATATGTACTTCTTCTATTGCTAAGAATTAAATTTCTTAAAAAGCAACTTATTTTCAAAGAGGGTAAGATAATACAAAAAAAACAACACACACTCTCGATCAGCTGATAAGAAATTACATTTTTTAATTTAGTAGGCACAACAGACAGCCAAAATTTAACATTCTACATTTAAAAAAGACAAAAGTATTTTCCCGCCGTTTTTAACATTCTTTTTAACAATTTTAATATTTTTAATTGTAAAAACTTTCCCTGAAGAAGCTACCCAACACGGTAGCGAAATATCGCAATAAAATATAATAATTTTTATATAAAAAAGTGATCTTTAGCTCAAAAAAAATAAATAACATATTTGCCTGTGTACTGTATTCCGAGTGAAATTAAATCACACGGAATTGCCATTGTAGTGCTGTTTATAAAAACAATTTCATGGCAATTCCGAGTGATTTAATTTCACACAGAATGTAGAACACAGGCGATTAATAAAATTTTTTCCCGTTCATGTGCACTTGTAGTTTTTTTTTTTTTTTTTTTGTATGAAGTCGCATTCGATTCCACATTAAAAATATTAATGAAGAATGGCCAAACAAAATATATTAATTATTTATTGTTCGCCAGGATATTATTATCGGTCGAATTCACAAAACTCTGCTCGGATATTAAAAGATGTGACAATTTTAGGGAAATAATTTCAAATAAAGGAATTTAACCGCTCAACATCCAACCGCAAAAAGAACAAGTAAGATATTGGGCTGTGCAAAATTTTTGATACCCACCACCGATTTTGTGAAGTCCTTTTGTAGGACATAATTTATTATTTTGTTATTAACTGGTACTGTGTAATAATGCAGTAAAATCTCATTTTACTAAAATATGTATGTATTACTTTCTTTGTGTAACTTCAATTTGATATTCATTTAGTTTTTTAAATTTAATCTTACAATGAAACCAACCTTAACTATTTTTACATTAAGTAGAAACTATTTTTGACCAGATTGTTGCATTTTAATGGAACTTGAAAAGTATTATTAGGTATTTAAATTTGGTTAAAAATAATATTAAATTCGTAAGGACGTTGCACCTCCTAATTAATGATGAAATTTCACTTACATAATCTATTATAGATTTTTTTTTTTCAAAATTTTTGTCAATGTAGAAATAATATGTATTTAAGATAAAGTATCCGCTGAAAAGATCACATTCATTTTCTGGAATTATAATTATACTAACCAGAAAGATATATATACGAAATTTCATTATTTTACATATAATTCTATCGCCTTTATGAGCTTTTGAATTTAGTCGATAGTGGGTATTAAAGTAGGTGTAATAAAGTTGTTCCCGTCATTTAATTTAACTTCGAAATTTCCGTACAAAGTACTTTATTGTTCCATAATCTTTTTCCATAGCGAAATTATAAGAACTGATTAAGCTATGAACGTATAAAACTTTATATGGTAGGTGGGCGTAATTTTTGTTATTAAAAATCTATTAACCAAAAAGCAATATATGCAAAATTTCAAAATCGGTTTTTGTCAGTTTTATTACGTTTTCAATTTTATATAGACCCAAAAAGGCATTGTGTGGCATAAATTTTCGTACATTTTGATCTACAACGTGTATATTAATGAAATTATCTTGGAAATATTTTTATACCCGCCACCAAAAAATGGTGGGGGTATATTCATTTTGTCATTCCGTTTGTAACACATCGAAATATCCATTTTAGACCCCATAAAGTATATATATTCTGAATCAGGGTTTGATTTGATGACGATCTAACTATGTCCGTCCGTCTGTCCGTCTGTTGAAAGCACGATAGAGGTCGCACCGAAAAAGCTAGGGGGCTCAAATTTTGCCAGAATCTTTCTTATAGACAAGGTTTGTTTGGTATTGAAAATAGGCTAAATCGGAATATTAGGAAGAGAGTTATAGCTCGAAAAGCAAGAGTAGGTCGAAAAAACCGTGTCCTTCGAACATCGAATAAAATGGAATTGCGTCCAAACGCATTAACACAGACTCATGAAACTTCGAATATATATTTCCTGAGTAGAAACAATATTTTTCCCCAAAAATTATCTAAATCTATGTATCAGGAGAGGAGTTATCGATCAAAATGTACGAAAATTTATACCGCACAGTGTATTTTTCGGTATATTTAAAAACAAAAACGTCATAAAAGGAACAAAATTGGATGTACGATTCTGAAATTTTGCACTCATGGCTTTTTTGTCAAATGCTTTGTTCTAACGGAAAATCAATGTGCCACGCCCACTTTTACGCCCACCTCCCATATAACGTTTTACCCAAATTCATATAATTTCTCTATTAATATAGATTTTGGAATAAAAAAGGACTATATTGAAACATCAAGGTAGTACTCATTGGCAAAAATAACTTTGACACGCCTACTATAACGCCCACTTTTTACGTTATCTACCGTTAATGAAATTTAAATGCTCATAAAACCGCCAAAATTATAGGTTTGATGATAAAATGTGCTACTTTTATCCCTCTAGGCAATATCATTACTGTGCCAAAAAAATTAGGGTGCCACGCCCACTTTTACGCCCACCTCCCATATAACGTTTTACCTAAAATTCATATAATTTCTCTATTAATAAAGATTTTGGAATAATAAAGGGCTATATTGAAACATCTAAGTTGTATTCATTCGCAAAACAACTTTGACACGCCTACTATAACGCCCACTTTTCACGTTATAAACCGTTAATGAAATTTAAAAGCTCATAAAACCGCTAAAATTAGAGGTATGATGATCAAATTTGCTACATATATCCTTCTAATCAATGTTATTGTTGTGCCAAAAAGATAAGGTGACACGCCTATTTTAACGCCTACCTCCCATATAACGGTTTATCTTAAATTCATCTAATTTCTCTATTGACAAAGTTTTTGGGAAAATAAAGGACTATATTGAAATATCTAAGTTGTATTTATTAGCAGAAACTTTATTAACACGCCTACTTTAACGCCCACTTTCATTGAAAGACTACATTTAGAAAAGCATTTTAATAGCATATCGAAGTTATAAAGGGTGGTTAAATTTTAAGGGCCGATGTTGAATTTAAATAAAACACAAATTATTGAGGAAATTATTATTATTTCTTTTTGTAATGATAATATTTGTATGGGTCAATTATGTATTTAACAAAATATCGGCCAAATGGCCCCCCCCCCCATCCTTGGCGCCTTTTCTCTATCTGATTGTCCAAATTTTCAATGACAATGTTGATGCTCAATTGTTTTGCTACACTATCGCAAAAAACAGCAATGGTTCCCATTCAACGAACTAAGAAGGCATTCACAGATTTTCTAACATTTTATACAGACCTGTTTTGCAGAAATTTAAATATTTTTTTACAATTCTCACGATTGTGGACGAATTTGAACGATTATGTTGATCAAAAGAATTACGAAGTGCACAAAATGCATTTTGTTTTAAACGCCCATTTTTATAAAAAACCTGAATAACTTTAAAGCGTTGCTCATTTGCGTACTTTTTCACTGTTCAAATTAAGTTAGTCTGAGATTGAGAAAGGTCAATTGAAATGCAAAAAAAACTTGTTGCTTGTTTGGCTCACCTTCAACATGGGCCCTTAAAATTTAACTACCTTCTACAAAGAAAGTGATACATATTTTGTTATGAAGAGATTATTCCATAATGATTAACAATATAATAAATAATGTGCTTTAAATGTACACAAAATTGGTGGTGGGTATAAAAGATTCGGCACAGCCGAATATAGTGCTCTTACTTGTTTTATTTAGTAAATATACTTGCGAAATTTGATCGCTCCAAGTCGATGCGTTTAGACGCAATCGCATTTTATTCGATGTAAGAAAGAAAATTTATTTTGACATTCTCTTTCTTTACAAGTTTTAATTATTTTTTAATATACCGATTTAGGTCATTTTTATTACCGTACATTCCTTATTTATTAATAATATTCTGAAGAAATTTGATCCTCCTTACTTTTTCGGTTCGAGCTCTATCATGCTTTTAACAGACGAACAGAAGGATAAAAAGACAGAAGTAGGGACTTGCTAGGTCATCCTAATATGTAGTCTTTAATGGATATATTGATGTGTGTCAAACAGAATGACAAACTGTATACACCCCTACATAATTTTTGGTGGGTAAAAATCCAATATTCGTTATTAGAAAATCTGAACGACATTTGTAAGTCAACATTTAGGGATTATTTAGGTACATTAATCAATTTTTTATTAAATAATTTATAGGTAAATATTTATTTCAGTCCCTACTTGTAGGAAAACGTTCATAAAAGAGCGTAGTAAGACGTGTTTAAACATCTAAGTACTTGTACTTGTTATACTTAGTCTCTATTTGTAAGCAAGTGTGGTAAGTACTTGCTTCAAATGCCATCACAATTTCAAATAATAGGTTTACATGTCAAACTGAGAGTAGTGAAGAACTGGTTTTTAGTGCTTTGAACTTATATTTTTTCGCAGTGGCGGTTTTTGCTGTCCATTAATTGACCTAAAATTTTTGAGAAGATATTAAAACTTAGTGCAGATTTCAAGAAGCGTATTTTAGTAGTATTAATTTCTGGTAAGAATATTTTTAAAAGCTTGCTTAATTAATTGTAATCTTTCTTAAAAATTTATTATTCATTTATTAAAAACACTGCTTATCACCATTTGAATTATGCTATGAGGGACTATAAGGAAATCTTATAAATTTGTTTATGATACTTTTAAAGCTTTTTAATCGAAATTGAAACATCTTTACTTTCTTTGCAAGTTCAGAGGAATCAGAATTGTGATTATAACCTTACAAAACATGAAAATATCTACGTTGTTATTAAATCAAGATTGTACGTAAACAAAACCTAATCAAACACTATGTATTGTGAATTCAAAAACAGTTGCTTTAATTTCTCTTTAATTTAAGTTTGCTTCCTTTAAGCTTTGAAAATAAAATATGTGACCTCTTGTCAGCTAGAGAATATTCCAATGACTCAATACAACAAAAAGCACTTTAACGTTTTGCCGAAGTACATGAGGGGAAATTATACAGGGTAGCCCACAAGTCACAATGAAGTTTGAAAAAAACTTTTCGCTTATATATGTTTCTGATTCAATAATTAACTCCTGGTAAAAAATGAGAAAAAAATCATCAGCAATTGAACAAAGAATAATTTCGTTTAATTTCATTATTTACACCAGCGAACAATTATTTTTAAACAAAGGGTAAATCGTCTATATTCTTACGTCAGAGTTACGCCCTCTAAAGTACGAATTCATTGCTTAGTATATCGTCACTACCAATTAGGAAACTTGCCTCGAACCCGTAGTTCGAACATTAGATTCCCACAGCGTAAAACATTTAGTGTGTAGAGCAAAGTATTAATGAAATATCAAAAACCATAAGGCGTTCCGCTTTGCTATGAATGGCTCGTACTTAGGCCTGTTAAAAAAATTACTTGAAATTAACGCAGAAATTAAATTACTCAAATCATCATCAATCTCAAAAATTTTTAGCTAAATTTTAACAGTTGGCCAAAATGCAAAACTTTATTGAAAATGTTATCATGAGTTATGAGGCTTATCTTTATTTGAATGGCTTTGTTGATAAACAGAACTATAGGTTTCGGAGTTCTAAAAACCAAGAACTTTTCGACACATTGCACGTCACTAATTGTACAGTATGGTGTGACATTATATCGGAAGAGAAAATGAGTCTTCGAAAATGAAGATGGAAGTACAGTTAGGGTATCGTTTTATTATTGAACATTTTATATATCCTGGTCTGAAAAACATACCACAGCTTGATGAAGCTACTGGCTACACTGAAGACAAGTTTTTGGGAGAGCAAGTAATTTCCAAACATTTGGACATTAATTGGCCAGCACATTTGTCAGAGAAGTCAGCACCCGACTGGCAAGCGTATTTGAACAGGCCTGAGATAATCTTTGAAATCATTGTAGCAGAAATATGAGTGCTGAAAAAATATAAAAAAAAATATATTTGATAGAGCTATTAAATTCTTTAACTCCATAGTGTGCTTTGGCCCACCCCGTTTATTTGTTTATAATTAGATGTTACAAGATTTTATTTGAAAGTTGTGTTTTTGCCTCTTTTATTATTAAGATCTTAAGACCCAGAGGTATAGAGTTATCGCACTTTTTTGTGGAAATTGCTTTAAAGAAATCAGGTTTTTATATGATAAAGGAATTTCATAACTTAAATTCCGCTTAAGATTATAGAGCAATTTAATAGACATGGTAAACAATTTCATCAAGCATGTAAACCTTTTGAAACAAAATCCATTCTACATTGTGATAGAAACAGAAATATTTTAAACATTTTCTATCATGTATTATTGTATTAGATAGCTTGATATATATATGTATTTACAGTGAAGCGCAACCATATACCGGAAAAAGTGACTAGATGGTTTTAAAAAATTTTAATAACGAATTCTGTTGGTGGGACTAATCTTGTTAATTACGGTTTTGTGGGTTATCTTTACAAAACTAATAATGAATCACAGTTTTGATTTATTTTTGGAATTCAAATAAATTCTTGGATCAAAGTTTTTGCTATACAAATATTACCTTAAGACAACCAGGGTATTATGCTTGTGGTTGTTTTTGATGCATATACATATATTATCCCTTCTAATTTAGTAGAACTTAAATGACTGTTTTCATAAGGTTTTATAAATACCTATTTAAATCATTTTCATATACAAAACAATTTATAGAATAAAATTGAAATTATAAAACAAATAACAGTGTTTTAACATATTATGGTTGTCATACAAGAACTTGTTTAATACGGTGATGTCAAAAACATAAATGATTATTATGGTCAAATACATTAACCCCATGGGGAGTATAAACAATGATTTTTATTGATTAATCGAGATTTGTGGTACAAGGAGCATTAAGGAAAACAAGCATAATGCCTAAAACGTAGCAAGAACTTAAGAGAAATTTTGCTGATTTCGTATTTTCTATCTACACATGAAAACACCAGCATATTTTTATAAAAAATAATTGCCTTTTGTGTCCAAATCAATAGTAATAGCAAAGTAATAAAAATAAATTTAATGTTTTCCATAGTTAACGCAGCATATACTTTTTAAATACTTAAAATATTTGGGTAAGCAAATATCTACCAAGTGATCGGGGCCTATTTTTTATGGCAATCATTAAACAGCGGTAACAGCAAAATCATTTTTAATATGAAAGAACCATGTTAGTGAATATGCCAGGTATATAATAGCTGGATTTAAAAATGTTCTTGATTAGTTACACAGAGAAAACAGTATCGGTTGTGAGTACTGCAACTGTTGCCAATCTTTTAGTTTAGTGGTGATAGTAGAATTTTATGGTTATATCTACAGTATTTGTTTCGGAATATAAATATGTAGTTAGCACTAAAAAAATATGATTCTAGCAATAGAAATTTTATAATCACAAATAAAAAATGTCGATTGAACCATTCGATTGGCAATGAATGCGATTTTCTGGGTGTTGCAACGTCTTTGGATCTTGAGAACTCTAGTTCTCACTCCGAAAAAATTCATATTTTATGATTACAACTTATTACTAAGTTTTCACACTTCACAGGTTTGTGTCCGAAGGGATTTGGCAAGTGCAGAACCATTTGAATTTTGTATACACAATTAGCGGCTATTGACACAATTTAAAGACAAAAACTTGGTTGAGATTATCCTAATTTAACAGCCAGATATAATGATTAAAACATGTTTCAGTTATCAAACGCAAAGAAAAACTATGGTTACGATATGACCACGTTGCTCATATTATCTTTAATAATATTTGGTTGCCAAAAAAAAGTTTTAGTTTTTTTATTTTAATTAATCATATATTTTGACACGATATTCAAGCGTTTGTTTGAATTTTATCGGTTAATGTTAAAATTCCGATATGGTTGTCATTAAGTAATAAACAAATTGATATGATAAAAAAAAATTAATAATATTAATAATAATAACAACAACAACTGGCAACTATTATATGTTTTAACCAACCATGCAATCATACAATTTAGTTATAGTATGTTGTTCTTAGATTTAGATTAACTCAACCATATTTTTTCTTTGTGTGGGGTAATTATAAATAATTTTGATTAAAGTATTTTGCATAGGCATTTGATGACCCAATACAATCACCACAGAATCATCTATAAACGTAATATAATACTATGCCATTGCAACTTCATTTATAATCCACTATTACATAAAAATTGAATAATCTGCAAAAATCGTAATGTAGTCAAACGCAAGTAGACGGTAAATATGCAGATAACACAAAATAATTTTACATAATAATACCATGACTTCAAATTGACTAAAAATTTTCATCTATAAATCCATTCTCACAAACATGTTTTGATTTTTATAACAATTAATTCCAAATATATACATTTCTTTCCTATAGTATTGGTATCGCTACTACTGATCACTACTAGTGTAATTTAAATTTGTTAAAATAAAAATTAGATTAATTATCTAATTAATTTGTAAGAAAAAATTATTTAATTAAACCTTACATTTATTTGTCCTCCTAAAAATTACTACACAGCTAAGTGAGTACTAAATTTTTCGACAATATGAATGTTATTCATTCAGTTTTCAATATTTAACAATTTAAATTGAAAATCTCGTTAAGCATCGTTACTTCATTAAAAATATTTGAAAAACTACATGTGTCATAAATGTGATGTATGCAGTACAACATTCGAATATTTATATGTTTTCTATAATATCCTTTCCAGGATTTCTTTTCTAAGTGTTTTGGATCAACTAAACTTTAGAAGGGTACCTAAGATTTCAAATCTTTATCTAAGTATTAAATATGTTCAAATTAAAAACGTCTGGCCAGACTAATGCGTCAATAAATTTAATAAATTTCGATACTATTACATGTTTTAATCGACCTATGCGAAAAAAAATTTTTTAACTACTTCTGCTAAATCGATTTTTATTAAACCTTACATACATAAAGAGTTCATATGTGGATTATTTAGTTAAATACTTCATATGAATAACTTCTAAAAAATAAAACGAATATTATAAAGAATACATGCATATAGTTTCTGTAACAATAGATTTTCATGGTCAGATATATGCCGCAACCAAATCGTGTACAATTTCATTGCTAATACAATTTATTATTATGGTTAGAAATATGGGAGTGTCACGTCCATAAAAGCTAAAGAAATGTTATCAACTACTTTTAAAGTCGATTTATATGGAGCTTTGTGCAAACATAAATTTCCTATGGCAACACAATTTAATAGCAATTAATATGCCAATACAAAGTTATTTAAAAATTCACGGGTTATTATGAATCTTTGTGAACACATAAAAGTTCTAAAATAATAAAATTGTATGAAAAAATTGCAAAAAAAAAAATTGAAACTGTCACGACCACAGAACTTTTTTTTAATTTATACGATTAGAGCAGTAGATGGGTGATTGGTGTAGAATCCCTCATACAAAAAATGAAAATGAGTGGGAAAATGAAATCGATATTTGCTTAAAACTTTTTATAAGACACACCTATAATTTCTGTATCAGATCTTAGCAAGAGGAAGTGATACTCTAAAAATTTTAAAATTTGGTTAGACCAAATATATATTAAAGAATAGAATACATAACAAATTAAAATCTTCAATGGGACATTCGATTCTAAAGATGTATTTTTTTAGAGGTAAAGAAATTCCAATAGAAATATACTTATATAAACGTAGGAGTAATATCAAAGAAGATCAATTTTATCTCTGCTTCCTGTTCGACCTCATGGTCATAAATGAGTAACATTTATGATTTTGAGGCTACTGATCGGTATCTCTTCCTTCACTGAGCACGCATCGCAAGCGGCGTTTACTTTTCACTAGATAATGATATCGTACTGGCGACTGGTGATTTTCGACAATCCTTACCTCACAATTCTTTACAATCGCCAACATCACCTTGTAGTATCTACACTTTATATGTGCTTGCCTCTGATCCCCAAACTTTCGCTTGTCATTGCTGGACTTGCGCTGCTTTCTAAATATCTTTCACACACATTCTACAAATATTATTCTCCTTGCTTTGCATACTCCTCAGACAATATTTGAAGTTTTAATGTTCTCTAATCTATGCACTTATCGAACTCGTGGTATTTCGATTAAAATTCAGTAACTTTGCTACACTTCTGCCAAGAGAGTTCTTGAGCATCGATACGGATAATTGTAAAACTTGTTGTTATACCAATGATGACTTTTTCTGCAATAGTTTAGAAAACTACTATGTAAGAAGGCAAGATGACTCAATGTGCCATTAAGCGCCAAACTTATCCTTACTAAATTATCTCATGACAGTGACCTGTAAATCGTCCACCTGGTTTGTGTGATTTAAAATTTATGGGCAACTTTTAGTGGTGGTAAATTAAATTTCTTATCTATGCTGATAAATCATAAACGATAGGTTATTTAAGAGTTTACATTTAATGTACTATTAATGAAATAATACCTGGTATGTTCGAGAAAGTGGTTGCAAGGTTTGACCACCAGGATGGCGTTCATAAGGCGCAGTCGCAGAGGTCGTATGACAGATGGTATTTTTAAAAGTTAATTTCCGAAAATCTTTTGGTCTAATAAAGGCAACAGTTTTGCTTATTATATTGAGTTTATTGTGTTTTATTTAAGAAAAAAATCTTTTGTTCACGAAAACATTTTATATCACATTGTATTCTTTTACGATAAAAGTTACATTTTAAAGTGAGACAACTGGTCTCTTGACTACGAACAAACTTTAAATCATTACGAATATCTAAGTACTTCAGTTGTGTAATTAAGGACTAGCTCTTTGAATCAAGTTATAGCAAAAAACCTGACGAAAAACGTCCTTTCAATATGTCTAGTTTTATCTTTTAACAAAAAAAAATTCCTTTATTTGTATAACTATTTAACAAAAGCCTTGTGCTACTATGTACGCGAGTGCGTTTTATAAAGTAGATCAAGCAAATAAATAAAGTAGATCAAATAAAAAAATAAATTTTTTTGTACCATAATCTACAGAACAGTAATTTTCAAACATTTATAATGAAGGTCTTTTTCAAATATTTCAATTTATTTTTTTTTTTATTTTTTTTTTTTAAATTTCTCCGTAACATTTTATTTTATTATTTTGCATATGCTTTAACCCAATTTTTATTTCTACATCAAAACATTCTTGTGTTAATAGTTTTCACTCAATTTTTTCTATTTTATTTTCCATTTATTTTCTTTCAACAGAAGCATAATGCCAATGTTGACATTTGCCTTAAAACAGCTTGAGGCAGCAGTTTACATTTACTGGAACTACAATATTTCATTGACATTCTCCTGTTGTATTTGTTGGTTGGGTGGTGAAAGGTATGGCAAGATAATTTAGCAAGAATATGCATAGTGTAGTTTGGTTATCATGTGCAGGTTGTATATGTGTAAACAGTTGCTGATAAAAATATACAAACAGTAAACACGCTGTTTAAAAATAAAATGTATTTTTGTATTTTGCTGATTTTTCGTATTAAATAATAATTTGGTTCATTATAATTTCTTAAGGCAAATACACTTACTTTTGTCACTTACTGTCCATTGTTTTCAACATGAAATTTTATGTTATAGTAGTTTGGCATACGATAATGTTGTAGTTAGCATAACATTATTTAAATGATTTTGCAAAAATACTTTTCTGTTTTACCAAACACCAATGCTGTTGTTTTTCTTATTGTAATTCTCGTTATTTACAACAGTTTTTAATTGAATTCTTTGTCCCTGGATTAATATTTGCTTGAGTTGTTAGTTAAATGTTGGCATTCATTGCTGAGAAACTTCTAGCAGTTTATCTATATACAACTTTTGCTATAACATTGGAATTTATGTTTTCTCCGTGCAATGGCGTTGAATTAGATAAATTAATATCATTTGGTAGGAGTAAAAGTGGTGCGTTTTAACGATGTTTTTAGTTTATTTTAACATAACTTGAAGGTCTAGCTATTGCAGGCAGCAAAACCTAAAAAAGCTAACTATGAGAAGAACAACTTTGATCTACATATTTGTAAACTGTTGGAACTAAATTAATTACTTAAAGATGTTTTAGCTACAGAAACTGGTAAATTCTGGAACTGAAACTGGAAATTCTTAATTATATTTAGTTTTTTTCATCAAACATTTTTATTGCATTAACAATATAATATTATATTATTGGAATATATACACACCTCCGCACAGTGGCATAAATTACTAATCTAGGGAAGAAAGCTTATGTTTGACTCAGAAAATTTTGTACATAGATCGAAATAAAGGGTCCGCCAAATAGCTTTTTTTTTGAAAATGCTATAAAAAAGTGTAGCTTCGGCTGTGTGGCACGTACCGCCGTCCTGTTGAAACCAAGTGTTGCCAATATCCTCCTGTTCAATTTTTGTGAACAAAAATTCGTTCAACATGGGCCGATAACAATAGCCATTGAATACGGCCACTCCTTGCTCATTTTCGAAGAAAAATTGTCCAATTATGCCTCTGGATCAAAATCCGCACCAAACAGTGACTCGTTTTGGGTGTATCGGCTTTTCATATGTTTTGCTTGTTTACACACCCGCCAAGATCAAAATGAGCTTCATCTGAAAAGATGATTTTTTTGGCAAAATCGGCCAAAGTAATGTCGCAATATTTTCAGCGTTGTTCAAGCGTATACACAACCATATTCGTTCAGCGGATTAATTATCTAATTATCTGTCAAATCAGACATGAGCTAAGTGTTACCATTCACGAAATAAGCACTATTTGAAAAAAAATGTTAGATGGCGGACCCTTTATATAATATAAAAAAATTCTAGTTTTGCGGTGTTTGTGATTAAACTCCTCCTCCTGTATAGGCTGATTTTCTGAGAATCCGGAATCCAATTTTCATACCCCTCAACACCACGCCTATTTTCAGGCCCCCTAAGGCAGGCCAGACTGCTGGACCGTTCTTCTGAAATTTTTACATAATATAGCAAAAACTCTGGTAGGCTTAATAGGATAATTTTTTTTACCACGTCTACTTTACCGCCCACTTTTCTAGTGCAGTTCTATATGTAGAAAAACAACTCCACCGAATTGATACAACCGATTTTTATGAAATTTTGTGTGCATATCGGGTAGGTGTGAGAATCGATCAACATATATTTTGCACACTCCTGAATATTTAAGGTGACTCACCCCAAGGGTTAATTTATGCCTCACCTTAATAACGTAATTTATAGGCTCTAGTGCAAACTAAAATATATGTTTTAATTATTACATCAAATAATATATGAAATATTTTTAAATTAAAATTTTTTTCTGTTCAATATGAAATACACCTAATTCTGTTTTTACACGGTCCTTTTTTACACGGTTTTGATACAAAAAGGCTTGGAAATAAACAAATGTTAAATTTTTTATACTATTTTATTGCATTTAGCACGATTAAAAATCTTTTAGGCTTAATTATTTTTTTTTTGTTTTGTTAAATTTAATTTTTTAGAAATATGTTCATATTTTAAATTTAGGGGAATTTGCTTTTAGTGCATACAATCAAATTAATTTGTAACAGCAACTAAAATGAGTTATTATTTTCTGAGCTATCCATGCAATCCGACGTGTTTGCTCAAGGAATTCTTTATTTTTTTAACGCATTAAGATAAAAGGTAAGCCAAAAAAATATTTTATATTCATTCAGTTATTAATATTATTAATCCCTAAAAGAAGATGTCGAAAACTACAAAAACGAATATTATACTTATATGTGATTTAATAAAATATACCTGAATAACTGTTCTTAAAAAATACTTGTTATTCACTCATTACGGTTTGTTTTAGAGATAAAGAACCAATCACCTATTTTGCATACGATCAACGTCTTTTTTTACACGGGTTTTTCTTGAACCAATTACCGTGTAAAAACAGAATTAGGTGTAGTTTATCCTACTGGATTTACCTGTTTGTTTATATACTGCTTAGAAAGACATATTTATTTAACAGGTAACCGCACTTCAAATTTAAAATCTTTGTTTATGTTTTTATACCCGCCGCCAAAAAAATGGTGTGGGTATATTCATTTTGTCATTCCGTTTGTAACACATCGAAATATCCATTTTAGACCCCACGAAGTATATATATTCTGAATCAGGGTTTGATTTTATGACGATCTAGCTATGTCCGTCCGTCTGTCCGTCAAAAAAAGATTTTGGAATAATAAAGGACTATATTGAAATACTTTAGTTGTACTCATTAGCGAAAACAACTTTGACATGCCTACTATAACGCCCACTTTTCACATTATCTACCGTTAATGAAATTTAAAAGCTCATTAAACCAACAAAATTAGAGGTATGATGATGAAATTTGCTGCATACATATATCCTTCCAATCAATGTAATTGTTGTGCCAAAAAGTTTAAGTGACACGCCCACTTTAACGACTACCTCCCATATAACGGTTTATCTTAAATTCATGTAATTTTAATATTAACAAAGTTTTTGGGAAAATAAAGGACTATATTGAAATATCTAAGTTGTATTTAATAGCAGAAACTTTATTGACATGCCTACGCCCACTTTCACTAAAAGACTAAATTTACAAAAGCATTTTAGAAGCATATCGAAGTTATTAAGGGTGGTTAAATTTTAAGGGCCGATGTTGGTTTTAAATAAAATACAAATTATTTAAGAAATTTTTATCATTTCTTTTTAAATTGATAATATTTGTTTGCTTCAATTATGTATGAAACAAAATATCGGCCAAATAGCCCCCTCGAAGTCGGCGGCACACCCCGATCCGATAGTCCAAATTTTCAATGACACTATTGATGCTCAATTGTTGGGCACGATGAAGAGTCGAGGTTAACTGCTCTTTTGCCACATTACGCGAAAAATAGCAATGTTTCCCATTCAACGAACTAAGATGGCATTCACAGATGTTTTCACATTTTATACAGATCTGTTTTGCAGAAATTTAAATATTTTTTAAAATTTTCACGATTGTGGACGAATTTGAACGATTATAATGATCAAAAGAATTATAAAGTGCACACAATTCATTTTGATTTGAACGCCCATTTTTATAAAAAACCTGAATAACTTTCCAGCGTTGTTCATTTGTGTATTTTTCCACGAATCAAATTAAGTAAGTTTGAGATTGAGAAATGTCAAATGAAATGCAGAAAACAAATTTAAAGACTAGGTGTATTTCACCTTCAACATGAGCCCTTAAATTTTAACCACCCTCTACAAAGAAAGTGATACATATTTTCTTATAAAGAGATTATTCCATAGCGATTAACAAAATAATAAATATTGTGCTTTAAATGTACACAAAATTGGTGGTGGGTATAAAATATTCGGCACAGCTGAATATAGTGCTCTTACTTTTTTTTTATAAAGTTTGGCATTTGAAATAAATGGGAAAAGAGAGAAATTTTTTAACTATGGACTTTGACAGCTGAAAATTGAAATAAGTGAAAAAAAAAATTACACTGCTCTGCAAAAAATCATTTTTTGTCTTCCCATTTAATAAAACTATGTGGACTATATGGATTTTGCTGCACTGAACTCAAATCCGTTGTCAGTTTTTTTCCATCAGATCGGGATTTTTTTTTATGGGCGTGGCAAATTTTTCCCCCTAAATTAGTCAGGTACGGAGACATATTTCATCCTCGAGAACGAGTCATCCGAAAACACCCAAAAATGTGTAATAAAACTGTATTTATTTTAGTTGCATAAAATTTTTCTCTATCTCTTATCGTTTTGGAGTTATTTAGAAATTATTGGAGAAAAAAATTTGTTCGTGCAAAATTCCTAATTTTTTTCAATTTAAAAATAAAATTAAAAAAAAATATAAAGCAAATATTCAACATTTTAACCTTTTTTCTGAGAACTACTTATCTTAAAAATAAAAAAGCCATTAACCATAAAAATCGGTTAAAAAATGTAGATTTTATTGTCAATTTACCGCAGGTGCCTAATATTGTAATGCAACCAGCCTTACATGTGATATATGCAACATTTCGTTAAGTGAGCAGGTAATGGAACTAAAGTACAACGGTATTGTACATAGTTCTTGGAATTAATATTTATAACAGTATTTTTCAATTACCTGTGATTTCAAATTAAGAACATTAGGGTAGATTCTGGTATTTATTGTATACTAGCCAAACCCGGCGCGCGTTGCTACGCCCCTTAATAAATCGAAATGCATTCTGAATTTAATTGAATATCAAGTGCAAAAACCTAAAAATTATAATTTTTTTATGGCCGTGGCCCTGCCCACTTTTCTAATCACGAAATTGTAAAGTCATAACAGCTCAATATGTGTGCAAAGTTTCAGAATAATCGGTCCAGTGCAAGTACCTCAAAATGATACCTTTTTTTTATGGGCGTGGCACTGCCCACTTTTCTAATAACGAAATTATTTAGTCATGACAGCTCGATATGTGTGCAAAGTTTCAGAAAAATCGGTCCAGTGTAAGTACCTCAAAATGATACCTTTTTTTATGGGCGTGGCACTGCCCACTTTTCTAATGACAAAAGTGTAAAGTCATGACAGCTCAGTATTTTCGCAAAGTTTCAGAAAATTCGGTCCAGTGCAAGTAGCTAAAACTAATAACTAATTTTTTATGGGCGTGGCCCCGCCCACTTTTTCAATCACGAAATTATAAAGCCTTGAAAGCTCAATATGTGTGCAAAGTTTCAGAAAAATCGGTCCAGTTCAAGTACCTCAAAATTAAAACTTTTTTAGGGGCGTGGCCCCGCCCACTTTTCTTATCAAGAAATTATTTAGTCATGACAGCTCGATATGTGTGCAAAGTTTCAGAAAAATAGGTCAAGTGCAAGTAGCTAAAACTGATAACTAATTTTTTATGGGCGTGGCTCCGCCCACTTTTTTTCACCCATAAACACTCCCTGGTATGTGTACAACAACTTACCCAAGTTTGAGCCCGATCGGTTTTACAGTTTCGGAGTCTATAGCTAACACACACACACACACACACACACACACACACACACACACACACACACACAGAGTTTCACTTTTATATATATAGATATAGAAGCTAATGGGCAATAAGTAAGTCACTTTTAATTTGAATATCGTGCGGTTAAAATCGGCAACAGTAAATAGATCATATAGTGTACTTTGTTATTGTGAAAGAAATAAAGCAATTAAAGAATCCACAAACGCTTTCATATTAAAAAATGTCAAGGATTTGTAACAAATCTCCAAATTTATTTTGTTACGTTTGTGGCGATCTAACTTTAAGTTCTCAACGGGAGACAATATCTTCCAAGGTTAAAGATGCTTATTGCCGTTATTTTGGGTTTCCTGTCGATGATAGTGATAAAAATTGGCTGCCGAAAATATGTTGTAGTATCTGTGGTAAGTCTTTAAGAGGTTGGTTAAAAGGAAGTCATAAGTCTTTGCCGTTTTTGAGGCAGCGACTTGGAGTGAACCATAATATCATCAAAATGATTGCTACTTTTTGCCATACTAAAACACGTGGGCTTACGAAGAAACAAAAAATAAAGTTTCATAACCAAATACTTCATGCGTCAAACGACCAGTTTACCAGTTTACAAGTAATGTTTTACCTTCATTGCCTCCTACAGACGATGAAGAAGATGGGCTTTCTGCAGCAACTTAATCCACTTACGCCAGCATGGGTGTTGCATTTATTTGGAAGTCCAACGAGTAAACCTTATTTTCCGTATTAAACTGATATGAATAACTTAGTTCGTAAATTAAGGCTTTTAAAGAAACAAGTCTAAGCTTCTTGCATCCCAATGAAAAGAATGGAGTTTGGTGCAAAATGACGTAACGTCTCGTACTTTCGAAATAAAGAAAACCTTTTTTGATATATTTCAGCAAAGAGAAAGGTTTGATATTTTGCGATAATGCTGATGGACTTTTGCAACAACTGTGTTTCAGTAATAAATCTGAGGATTGGCGGCTTTTTATTGATTCATTCAACACAAGTTTGAAAGCCGTTTTACTTCACAATGACAACAAATGTCCATCGGTCCCACTCGCGTATGCAAGAACTATGAAAGAAAACTATTGTAGCATGAACATGATACTACAAAAATTAAATATTCACATTACTCATGGAATCTGCAGATTTGAAAGTCGTAGCAATGTTAAATGGATTGCAAAGTGGATATACTAAGTTTTATTGCTTCTTATGTGAATGGGATAGCCGCGCAAAATAAAAACACTACAATGTTAAAATTTGGCCGAAAAGAGTAAATTTTATTCCATGAAAAAAATGTAGCAGAAGAGCCTTTAAAACAAAAGGAACAAACTCTTCTCTTCATATAAAGCTAGGCCTAATGAAAAATGTTGTCAAAGCAATGAACAAGGATGGTAAAGCCTTTCTATACATTTAGAGCAAATTTCCTAGTATCAGAGATGCTTAGGTAAAAGAAGGCATATTTGTAGGTCCACAAATACGACAGCTTATGAAGGACGAGATCTTTAGAACGAAATTGAATGATGTAGAAGAAGGAGCATGGAAAGCTTAAGCTACTTTTTTTATGTGTTTCCTTAATAAAAATTAATAATTATTAACAAAAATGTTGTGTTATTTTAAATAAAATAGTCTGTTAATATTTTATTTTTTTATTGTAATTTGAAGTTATCTACGGGTGACGACAGGGTGGGTGCTTTATGCGAGGCGTTGCTACAAAATTACAATCTGGCAAATTTTTTTGCTTGTATTTGTTTTTCTTGTACGAAAATAGATAGAAGTAAAAAGTTGCCATTCATTGTTGCTACAAGGCGCATTAGTGCGCCCACTCTGACGTTGTTTGCTGCGTTACACATATTTGGTCAATATTGGGTACCTGCGGTAAATTGACAATAAAATCTACATTTTAACCGATTTTTATGGTTTATTGCTTTTTCGATTTCCAAGATAATAGCTCTCAGAAAAAAATTTAAAATGTTGAATATTTGCCCTGTATTTTTTTTAATTCCATTTTTAAATTGAAAAATATTACGAATTTTGCACGAAAAAATTTTTTTTCTCCATTAATTTCTAAATAACTACAAAACTAAAATAGATACAACTTTGTTATACATTTTTTAGTGTTTTATTTTTGAAAATCGGATGACTGCTTCTCGAGTTAGGATTAAATATGTCTCCGTACCTGACTAATTTAGGGGGAAAAATTTGCCTCGCCTATAAAAAAAAATCCTGATCTGATGGAAAAAAACCGACAACGGATTTGAGTTCAGCGCATCAAAATCCATATAGTCCACATAGTTTTATTTAATGGAGGATTTTGCTGCTGAGCAGTTTTATCAGCTGACGAATTAATTAAGTGCCTTTTTGCTTAGTTTATATTTTTGTTAAGAAAGATAATACAGAATATTTTGTTGTTGTTTTTTTTTTTTATAAATAAATGGTTTTTAATAATTTTGTACGCAGTAAATAAATTTTTTTATTTAAATTTACGTTTTTAATAAAAAAAAATTTTAAAAAATAACTCTACACTTAAACTAAAAACAAATATTATTTAAGTATGTTTTAAAACAGAAACTTGGCAAATAGAAGCCGTCGAGAAAGTGCTTGGTGTACTACCACGTCAGTAGGATTGTGAAAATTTTGTCACCTCAGTTGCAGAGGGTTAAAAAAATACAATTTCGTAAAGCTTGGATGTTAAGAAATAATAATACAGAAATGTTACACAACATAAATTAAATTAAAAAAAAAACTTATGCAAAAATTTATAAAGCACTACAAAATAAAATAGTTTTGTATTATAAATGTAAGAAAAATTTCAAAATGTTGTGTCATTCATTGCACATTTTCAATTAGATTTACATACATGTATTTATGACTACCTGTATATGCGTTTGCTTATTTGTATACATTATGTACTTAGATATGTTGCAGTTAAAATGTCAAATGAACATTTATATTTCTAGACATATCTTCTAAGACTGACATTATTGCTAAGAATAAAGCCATTAGAGAATATGATACGTGACAGTAACATAATAAAGAAAAACATTAAAAATGACATAAACAAGAAAATGTTGCTCAGCCTTTCAGTCAAGTTAGTATGTCGAGGAATATGGCAAACGAAAGGGGTCGAAACAAATATGGACACTTATAGTTTAGAAGACATTATGTGGTAAATATATACCATGGCTTGCCAACTAAGACCCTCCGAATTGTTTGAATATTTCTTTTTAACATAAAGTATATTTAAAACAACATTAACAGATGCTTAAAACAAAACTAAAAAAAGTTTGTATGATACAATGGTAAGGATGCTTTAAAAGGGGTATGTAAGATATTTTTAAAATCAACGAATAGATCAAACAAAGTCCATGCCTTTTAACGTTATGTACATATGTGACAGCGCATAGAGAACGGGACCTAAGGGTAACAACAGGTTTTGTTCAGGAGAGCCATTTTAAAGATTAAATGATTTTTCTATTTTTTTAAATTGTTTATAAGGAAAAAAATAAATTTTATGTAGTTTAGTAAAATCAAGTTATTTTGTTAATTTAATAGAGAAAAAAATTAAAATAAATAAATTTTACCGTTAAGTCCCTTTATATTTGCGCTTAGAATCGTCGAATTCACTTTTATAAAACGCGCATATCTCTGGGAGGGAACACTTTTGAGGCATGGGATCGGTCTCATTCGATGCACAGATGTTGTCCACATCAAGAAAAGAAAAAAAGTGCAAATTGTTTTTTTTTTACCCTTAGGTCCCTTTCTCTATGCGCTGTCACATACATATGAGGAGCCGCAGAACAAAAGGTGCTTCTTCGCATTTCGAGAAAAATTGCTTTTTTGGTATTTTTATAATATTTAGGTTGAAATCTTGTAGAAACAATCAAGTTTGCATTATTATTATTTTTTTTACAAAGTAAAAAAAAATTTATGCTTAACAAAAGGTGTTTTTTGATTTTTTTTATCAAAAGGTGCTTTTTTGATTATTTTTTAACAAAAGTTTCTTTGCCCATAATCTTTGTGTAGTTTCACTTTTTACTTAAATGATCAAACCAAACTACAGTTAAAGTAAAATTAATCAAATGTTAAAGTCTTTGTGGAAAGTCTTTTAATAAAACAGTTTGGTAAAGACTGGAGTGAAAATCAGTCATTATTTTGGTACAAGAATATTTTGTATAACCAGGATAAAGGTATGGAGGATTCAATAGACGAAAATGTTCTTGCCTAAAAGAAGATGTTGGAACAAGAATTTAACTATTTAACAAATTTCATATGTATTTAATTTAAGGCTAAGAAAGAAATATTGAATTTGCAATTTAATTTAATAAAACGACAAATATAATATACTTAGCTTATCATTTTTTATTATTTTTTTATTAGATCAGGTTTAACCACATTCAGCCAAAATTTTATCGTCATATATGTGTATTTGCATTACAAAATGTACTTTTTCCTTCTATTAACAAAACGTGCTTTTTTACTTTTTTTTTAACGAAAAGTGTTTTTACTTTATTCCTCACAAAAGGTGCTTTTTTGCTTTCTTTTTTGCAAAAGGTGCGTTTTCCAAAATAAAAATGGAATTATATCAAACATCCTTAACATTAAATCGGGTGACTTACGACAGTTAGATGCATCTGTAGATAAGTAAAAATCTTGTAAGCATTTTCATGTTCTTGCAGTCTTTTAAAGGGACGAAAAAAATAAATCTCGATTTCCCAAAAATTTTAAATGAGCGAAAAAGCACCTTTTGTTCTGCGGCTCCTCATATATGGGTGCATGTGTCAAAAATTTAATAGTGACCTTTTCAAGCAAAGAATTGGAAGTTATATATTATTTTGTTTCGGAATTGAATTTGTTCATAATGCATTAAATGTTGCTTGTCAAGATCTATAATTTTATATCAATATAATAGGGGTTAAGAAAAAAAGGATCCTTTATTTGATTTTGGACGCCACATTAGATTTTTAATATTAACAGAATTGTTCTGCTCAAGTCCTTTTATTTGATACTAATTTTGTATAAGGATGAATTTTCAATTACTTTACTTGACCCATAACACAGCTTTAATTTTTTCAAAGTTAACATCACTTATCTAGTCAAGATATTTTATTTAAAAACAATTTTATCAGTTTTTTAGAACTGAAAAAAATTTCCGTTTGTAATAATCGAAATACAACCGATTAAGAAATTTTTGAGCCCACAGCTGGGGATTTGGTATCAATATCATAGCAAAGAATTCAAAGAAGCTTTAGTAACTTGATATAATTAAAAAAATTCAAATTATTTTTCCTATAACTTTTTGTGACTGATTTGTTTAAAGTTATATAGCTGAGTTTTATAAAATTTATCAGAGAGTAGAAAAATAAAAAATTTGGTAAAAATATGGAAAAAAAGAGAGTCTTGATTTTTTGCCAGTTTTAGTTAGCTGAGTATTAATAATTAATACTAATATTCCATATACTACTTATATAAAGGTCTATGATAGGGGGTTTCAAATATTTTATTTCAAACACCGCACGGAAGGGCGAGTATCGCTCAATCGACTTTTCTATCCATAAGGCTTCATAAAATATATATTTTCTGGCATCGCAAAATAATATTTTAGAATTTGTAACTGCATTGCCAAATTGTATGTGAATGGCCTTAGTACCGCAACTCAAGGGTACAAGACAATGAGATCACAAAACTTGTAAAAGGAATATCAAGGCAATGAGAGTGTTGGTGAAAATTCAGAAATTTTAAATTTATATCATGAAAAAAACGAAAAGCATTATAATATTCACAGCAAAGAAAGTTTACTACATGGGTAATTAAACATCGGATACTGTGTGGGAAATTTCGCTCTCGCCTTTATGGTTCTTTAGTTTTCTAATTTGCCATATGTAGGTAAAAGAATTTATATGAGGATTTTGGAAAATTCTTTCTCTGTTTCTTCGGAAATTAGGCTAGGAAAGCATTAACCCTTCTTTGCATGGTGATGGAAATTTCCATCATAACATTTATTGCTCCATAAAATGTACACAAGCAGCTGGTCTGTAAATTAGTTGCTGTTGACAACATTTCACATAACTATTGTATACATTCGATCATAACTGTAAAATAACAGAAAAAGAATAACATTCAAATTTGTTGGTTTTGCCTAATTACTTCAGTGTTTGTTAAGTTGGAAACATCTTCTAAAAATTTTATTTTTTTTAATAACTGATTTAAACATTTTTAAATATACAAATGTGTTTACGAGTGAAAAAAGGTTTGTTCTTAGTGTGTTGTTAATATTTTGTGTAATTAGTATTAAAAAAATCATAGAAATTGTAAAAAACTATGTGACAGATTTTTACATCATTATGAAGTGGCTTCATTTGCAATGTATGGTGAAAATATAATTATAGTAAATGTGTTTTGTTAGTTTTTAGACAAATATGGATCGAAGACAGATTGAAGAATACTTGGCTCGGTTGGAAGAAGGTTGGCTATCGGAAGATGATCTTGATCCCGAAAACTCTGACGACGAGAACAATGATGCTGATGAAATTGTCAGGATATTGCAGGAGGAAAATGATGAAATCGGCGATTTTTATTCTTGTCCAGCAGAAGTTGAACCTATAGATAATCCAGAACCCTCCGATTCAGTTACTTCCAATATGGCGTATAATAGCGATCGCTATTATAAGAAAAGATGGTTCTGATCATTGGCCAAAAGTAGGCGGATCACTAAGATGTAAATATCCAAAATGTAAAGGTTACTCAACAATAACTTGTACTAAATGTGGAGTTAATTTGTGCCTTAATAGAAATAATAATTGTTTTTTTAATTATCACCAGGAATAAAATTGAAGAAAAGCTAAATGTGTTTTATTTCTTTATTTCTGATCTTGCTATGCATGGTGATGGAAATTTCCATCATACTGTTTTTTTTACAAAATCTTTACTTTTTATTTAAAATAAAATTTTAAAATTTTTTTTTATTATTATAGAGCATGAATAACGTCTCTCTGATTTTTTTTTACAAAAAAAGAAAAAATCATGCAAAGAAGGGGTAACTGTCATAGGTAGTCAACATTACGGCATGAAAGCAAAAGTTGTTTTTATGTGTGTAGATTACTGGTGAATTAAAAATTATGCCACCTTGTGCTTTGAATCATTTAAGTTGATGCATGAACCATTTCTTGTATATTTGTTCACTGCGGTGATCAGTATTAGACTCTAGATGATGTAATCACTCCTAAAAACTCTAGCAAAAACTGCTTCCTGTATAAATTTAATTTAATAAATCAAAATCAAAATTATTTAGTTGTTTAATAAAATGTTTATGTTAGAGAGCTCGTGGCATTATTAAATTAAGAATAAACACATGGAATTTAAATTCTTACTTTTGTGAATTGCAAAATAATTAAAAGTAACTATAATGCCACTAAATAAAAATGTAAAAGCTAAAATATGGCTTTTTTAGATTTCCAGAAAATTCTATAAAAAAAAATGACCAACAAGCAACTTACATAAAATAACGTTACTCCAAACATAAAAGAGACAAAAATAAAATGTTGTTTATATATAATTTTTTTTTTTTTTAATATCCGGTTGCCGCCTTATATTTAGAAATATATTATACTTAAACAACATTTACGTGAGTTCTCTTCTAAACAATAACTAAGAAGTCCTGCCACATATTGAATTACATGCAAAATTATATCCCTTAAAGTATTCTGTAGCAAAACTACGACTATAATGTTGAAACTTTAGATGTTTTAATGCATTCTCTTTACTAATTGCATAACCCTGCAGACAAAGTAACTGGTTTGTAGTTAGAACAACAACAGATGTTTAGCTAGTTACATATTTGTCCGTTTTTTCATAATACAAATTATCGATTTTAAGATTAGGTTGCCATAGGAGCCCAACTAGTACATGTGTGGATAGTTGTATGCTGGTTAAAGTAAGAGTTGTTTTTAGGGAGTGGTAAGTGAGTGCCTCCACCTCACACAACTGCAAAAAAAATCTACATTTTTCATAGCAATTTAATGAACAAAAACGCTATGAAATTTATCTTCTCTTAGCCGGGATTTGAACCAGGGTTCTTTAGTTTTAAAGATTACGCTCTAGCCACTACACTATTACTTTTAATCGATATAAATAAGATTTGTGTTATTTGGGCAAATTGTGAGCTTGTTTACTTCCTTTCAATGCCTATGAGATCTATCAAGGCCTCTTTACACCTAGTCACATGATTGCTAAAGTTAACAAGTAATCCACAGCGAATTTTTGAAAAAAAAAATTACAATTTCTTCTCGAGAAATATCTATACTTAGTTGAACTATCTAAAATAATACAATTTTATTTTTAAAATTTTATACAATCTGTGCAGTATTACCGAAAAGATCTGAAATCAATTTTAGAGTTATTGCATGTTCAGCTGTTCTGCAGTTATTGAAATGTTGTCATATCACCCTATTCTGAAAAGGTTTCATCTGCTCTTTAAATTATTTTGTTTTAACTTATTCCACCATCTTCTTATAAAACGTGTTAATTTTCACTCTTGTAGTATTATCCTTGTTATTGTCATTTACATCACTATTATAAAAAAAAATTATATTTTAGATATTGTGTTGAATTTGATATGCATGTCGTCAATTTAAAGACACATGGTTATGTTGCAATTTATGCCAAGTCTATCAAAATGTCTATAATATTTTATATTAAAACTTACAATCTTTATTACGTTAAACACTTGCACTATTTTATTGTGTATTTTTTGCTTTCACACATTTTGTGTTTAGTTCATTATCAGTTGTTGTTACATCACACACACAGATAATTTTTAATGTCATTTATATGAGTAAATGTGTTTTTAAGTGATGGTTCAAATTGATAAAAAAAATATATAAATATACATACATCAAAAGCAATTAATATACGTACTTTATAGTGGTTTATTATATGCATGTATATATTGAAATATATGAAGACAAACTAATGCCATTCTGCGACATGACTGGTTAGGTTAGGTTAGGTGGCGAGTAAATGCTTAGAGAAAATTAAATAAAACGAAACGTATTTAAGAAATGTCTTTTGAACATATAGCTCCACGTATGAATAATCTATAAATATAAAATAGGATGTATGTATATATATAACGGCTGGACCGATTTTTATAAAATTTTCAAGGAATCTTCAGAATAATTAGGCGGGTGACACTGTGTTTCTGATTTTTGATTTTCGCTGTGCGGGCGGAGGGGCGTGGCAAAATCTTTATTTTCTTATTGCACCATCAATGACATTTACATATATTTATTTTGCTTGGTTTTTTCTCTTATTTTATTTTTTTGAAAGCCATTTTCATGTTTTTTAAAACGAGATATCAAATTCTTAAATCGGTTGTGTAGTTCCGAAGATATTTACAAAAAACCTCTGTTAATAATGATCCAATATCAAAATTTTAAAACTTTCGAAATGTTGCATTAAAAACCGAGTTTTCGGTTTATTTACAAAAAACATTTACAGCTCAATGAGCAAATTCAATTGAAACTGCCCGGTAGATTAATCAAATACAAATCGATCGACACATTAATGGATGAAGAACAAGCCGTCAATTATCCCACTGAATTTTTGAATTAATTGCAACCACCCGGAATGCCACCGCATGTACTAACATTAAAGGTTGGATTACCGGTAATTCTTAATCGCAACTTAAGCGCACCAAATATATGCAACGGAACCAGATTGACCATTAAAAACTGTTCACCAAACTTAATCGAGGCAACAGTCATCAGTGGCAGATTCAAAGGCGAAGACGTACTTATTCCACGAATTCCGATCATTTATAACGATTTACCATTCCAATTCAAGCGGCTTCAATTCCTTTGCGGCCAGTTGTATGTGGCTTGTTCCCGAGTTGACATGCCAAAAAATTTATACGTTTTTACACCAAATAAAAAAACAAAAAACATTGTCCCTCCGCTGGCCTTAAGATGGAGTAATAAATAAATGAAGGATCGCCGCGAATAACGTTGCAAATGACAAAATAATAATTATGTTTGAGGAGAGCAAAAAAACGTATTTAAAAGGTTTGATTATCTCTTTTTTTTAATATTTTTCTTTTTGTACCTCTGCTACACTTATCAATTACTTTCGACAATTCCGTTCATAGACTTTAGTATATAACCTACAACGTTCTTCCACTGACTGACTCGTTGTAATTGCGTTTTGACGGTGATAAAATGCATAATTTTGATGTTTTGGTGTTTGAACAAATGTAAGAGAGTAATTTTAACGGTAATCTGCATAAAACCGGTTTTGCAAAATTTGTCTTTTACAACGTTATTCGCGGCTTGGCTTCAACTATAATTTCCAATTCGCCTTAAATACATGCGTTTCTTTTTAGATTGAGCCCATATCTACACCATATGTAAGTTATTCTGTAAAAAAACTTTATGATTAGTCTTCCATGGAATTTTATTTGAAGGCCGCAAATTTCGTTAAAAGCTCAATTTAAATCGTGTGGTAATACTACGCTAATGTTTGCTTAGGGCCAGCAACACGAACCGGGTCAGCTAGTATATAATAATGCGATAGCCTTTAAATCACCGCGGCACTATGGAACAAAGCCAACCTAAAAAATTTAGCTTGACAGTAGATACCAAGAAAGAGAGAGTCAAAATACTATATATCAAATCAAAAAGGGTGTTTAAAAATTTATTTACTCAGTGTTTCTCAAAAATTTTTGTATTTAAATTTTTAAATGATTCTAAACCTATATAGTTGTGTTTAACGCGTTACTTATAAGCATTAATATTAGAAAATAAGTTTTTTCTTCTTTCAAAAAATCTTTTGTTTTTTAATTGGCTAAAAGTCTTGTTAGAGTATAACTATTTGACTCCAAAAAAGTAAATATAACAATTTTGTGCACTTCCTCAATATTGGTGTCAAATAAAGGCCTTGTCCCTCTGAATTAAAATCAAGTATGCTGACACCAGTCAGACATTCCCTACTAAAGGAATGTTTGACATATTTGACACTATTTTTATGTACTCATAATTTTTTGATATACTAACGCTACTTGTGTTATTTACAGTAACTTCAAACACCCATATCGGCATTAAAATGATATTAAATCGAAAATATTTTTTTGCGGTTATTTGTACAACTGTTGATGTGGATTAATGCAACGATAATCTCAATTCGATTTTTAAAAATAGAATGTTTTTAAAGACTAGTGTTTATCGATTGTTTACAAGATTCAATTGTGGCCGTAGTTTATTCAAAAACGACTTTCGTAAAGGTCGTCTAAAATAGGTTTTTGTTCCGAAAAACAATGATGCTGTGCTAGAAATGATACTATAAGATTGTCGTATAGCTTATCGTTATATTGAAAAATATAAGTGATATCAGCATATATTAAATATTCCATAAATATTTGGTTATAAAAAAGATTTGTTTGCGTTGGATTCTACATAATTTGACAAAAGCTTAAAATCAGTTTCGTGTAAATTGGTGGCAAGAAATATTAAAAAAATACTGTCGCGGTGCCTCAAAACATGTGTATGATATTGCGCAGTGACGAATCGTGGATCTGCGTATATGAGTAAGAAAGCAAATATTATTCGTCTGTATTAGTCTTCCAGAACGAACAAAACTTCACAAAAGTCATTTAAAACGCATGTTTTGTAGATACCCTAGTCGGAATGGAAAATGGGCTTACAAAATTGGATCACTCATACAGCTACTTTCGATCATTTTTTTCAATGATTTGTGGTCTTCAGTCGCGAAATATTAATTAATTACATTAATTTATCGTCTTAAACTCCCACAATTTTAGAACGAACTAAAATAGCATGTCGGGTTTTTTATCTTTCCTAACCCCAGCAACATAAGTATCAAGTGAAAGGGCTTGACTAGAAGAACAAAGTTAATTTTGTACAACTAAAATATCCAAAATGGCGGCGAAACAAAATTGCAAATATATTGTCTAAAGACCGTATATAAAATTATACCTTAAAAAAATAGGCTCTTTACCAATCAAATGATTCAGTTTTTATAATCCAACTTTTCTTTTGTGGTTATAATATTTCTATTACATAATTCATATTAAATTCATTCATCTTTCATATTTCATTCATTCATAATTTTTTACTGTACAGGTTGTGTGTACCATATAAGTTGCCAATCGCATAGCTTAGTTGTTAAAAAAGAATTTCACGATTACATCTACAGAATATCATTAAGGTATATAAATTTATAGTTAGGTAAATATTTTGATTATTGCAATATAAATTTTATATCCACAAAAGAAAAGTTCGTTTGGAAGAACTAAGCCATTCGACTGAGAATTAATTTGCATTTTTATTTTTGGGTGTGCCAACTTTACATTAATTTTCCCAAATGAAATTCTGTAGATACAATCATAAAATTCCACTATCACAACTGACCTATACGATTGCTCACAACCGAAACTATGTTCTCTGTGTAGAAATTTATCCACTTCGACTCTAACAATATTGGGTTCGTGTAAAAGTGCCTAACTAATACAATATAGTTAACACTGCACAGAGAAAACAATATCGATTGTGATTATGAAAATTGTTGCGAATCGCATAGTTTAGATGTGATAGTGGAATTTAATGGTTGTATCTATAGAACTTCGTTTTGGAATATAGACATGTATTCAGCACCAACAAAAAATGGTTGTTGTAATAGAAACTCTATAAAGTCTGATTGAAGGACCTGAACCATTTGATTTGCAATGAGTTTGATTGCTTATTTTCTGGTTATGGGAAATTCAAAGCATATACTTAGATGCGTATATAGATGCAATCTATACAAAACTTAAAGCAAGCTACAATGAGGGTCATCTAATGTACTTTAAAGCTTTGTTTAAGTACATGAACATTTATAAGCTGAAAGTTTGTCTGCGAAATAATGCAAATTTAGTGCACAAAGTTTAGGCATAAGTCTAAGATATGTATCCAAGTGTTTATCAAATTTGTTATTTAAGCTACTTAATCGCCTGTGTTCTGCATTCCGAGTGAAACTAAATCACTCGGAGTTGCCATGAAACTGTTGTTATAAACAATAACACTACAATGGCAATTCCGAGTGATTTAATTTCACTAGGAACACAGATCACAGGCGATTATTTTTAAGGTCATTAATATGGAGAGAAAATCCGTCTCTATAGGAATTTTAATTTAAATATTAAATAAAAGAAAATACGATGTTACCACTATGAAGCATTTGGAGTCCTCAAAGTTTTACCAGTGAAAGACTTTTTAAAATTTCAATAAAAATCAATAAACAATTTAAAAAGTAAAGTTTTTCCAATGTCAGCATACTGTTTATCGAAGGCGTCGTCTAACTAAAACCGAACCATATTTTTTTTAATTAAATTTTTTTTTGCAAATTTTATAAATTGCTCATATATATTAAGGTTTAAATACTTAAAAAAAGGCTAAAGCTTTTGCTTTAAAATTAATAATAATTTAAAATTACTTTTACTTACCTTCAATAAAATGTATGTATTGCTTTATAATCCAATTTTATAATCCTCAGGCGTCGTACAATTTCCACAAATCAAGCAACTATTTAAAGGGCAAACTTAATATTGTTATCTCTTATATAACTGACAAATATTGATGACAGTACTAATAACGATGTCAATTTATATCCATGATATCAAGTTATAATGGCTAAAATTAATTTTGCTTTGCACGGTGTCACGTAGTGTATTTCAGGTGGCCACAAATAATGAGGATATTGATAGTTTGTTTGTATCTTAGAATATAATACAAATTATGGTTTTTTCTTAAGCTGTTATTTGTTAGGTTTTAGTTGAAGACAATATATTATGCCTTTTTTAAGATTGTCTTTTGTAGTGCTTTTTACTTATGACAAGATAATTATGGTTTAGGAATATAAAACAACTTTCAATAAATATGTTGTTGGATAATTTATTATTTTTATTTTAATAAAAACGGAAATTTCGGACAGGAACTTGTAAATTAAAGCACAAAATTTGAGTTAAAATTTATTTTTTTTTTATTAATTTCTTAAGTAAATTTAAAAATTGTGGTTAATTAAATTAATTTTATTTTATGATGTTCACTTTGTTATTTTTTTTTTATTTGCAAAAAGAAACTTTATTGCTTATTTTGTTTTATCAGATTTCCAGATGTGTTAACCTTAATTAATAGTCATTAAACAATTATTATTAGTTTTTTTTTTTTGGTCAAATAAATATTATTTAAATCCCATTTAATTATGTTTGATATGTTTGTAAATACTTGATTGAAAAAATAACACAAGAAAATGTAAAAAATATGTAATTTTCTTTTTTTCAAATTTATAAATCAGACTATAAAATTGATATGTGTTGTTAGTTGCAAATTGCTTTTAGCTTTAGGGCTTTTAAATATTAATTATATATATTTTGTTATTTTTGTTGCTTTTATGCACAAACAATTGTAATATTCACTTCACTAAATTTAATTACATTATTAATTTATCGGATTTTTTTTTAATATTGGTTGTTTTATATTTTAAAACTGCTACTTAATAACAACAGCTTTAGGAGGATTTTCATGTATCATATGATATTTATATTTTTTTCTTATTCACTTTTTTTTTGTTATTTATATGCAATAAAACAATATTTTCCAACAATCTTTTTTCTGCTGTAGATATTGTGGTTCATTTGCCGCTGCTGCTGTGTAGGTTGCACCTGTGAAAGATAAAAAAAAACAAATTTAGTACAAATATGTTTTAGATTTGTTTTATATGGTTTTTTAACTTTTTAAAACTTTGTTCATTTATCCAGAGATTAAGTATAATATATTGGCACAAGTACATACATAGTAGCAGTTTGCATATTGGCATAAGTAGTAGTAGTACTTTGAGCAAAAAAGAAAAGTTTAAAATATTTTGAAATTATTTTTAGTCCATTAAATATTTGAAGAGAGGCCTGTAGGGTGTACAATCTTATATATTAATAAGCAAGGCGATTTTTTGTAATGTTGTTTATGCTCATATTTTATTAAAAAAATATACCAGTTTAAAGGAATTCCTGCTGATGTACATAATTTTAATCACATTAACATTGCTTCGATATATTAGAATATAAAGTTGCTACTAACACATGCGCAAAACATATACATATGTGTACCAAAAGAAGATACAAAATAACGCATAGGTAATAAATATAAAAAACAAAACACAATATAAACACTCGACTCCTCTATTCATAAGCTTTCAGAAAATATATACTTTATGGGGTCGGAAATGAAAATTGTAGAAATTTCACACGGAATGACAAACCTATATATACCCTTTTTCACTGTGTGAAGGGTATAAAATCAAATCAAATCATTGACTACAATCATAACAAAGCGGGAGTATACACAATAGATCAGATGGTGTCATACTATAGCTGCAAGCTCGTAACAAATCGTAAGCCGTTGGCAATATTTTTTAATATGTATGTTGAATATTTCCGGACTTGCTGCATATAAAAGACATACAAAAATGGTGATTGTAAAGCAGTCAGACAATCGTCGCCGATTCCTGATTGAACTAGCAAACCAATTGGTTCTCCCACATATGCAAGCAAGAGCTTTAAATCTAAGCATGTTACGCTATACGCATACACAGAATGCTATGGCAAAGTTGAATCTTAAAAAAATTTAAAATTCAGAGAAAAACTCGGTTTTGCTGCGGTATCTGCTATGTGCCTTCAACATGGCAAAGAAAAAAAAACTTATACTTGCGATGATTGTTAAAAAGATTAATTTCAATGTTTTACAATTATAATTACATTTCAAGACTAATTTATTTTAAATAAAAACAAAATAAGCACAAAATTTCGTTTAGTTTACTTATTTGGGTGGCTTTTTCAATCGTGCTTTGGCTAGACCATGTGGTGCATTTAGTGGCACTAACGTTATAAAACATCAAAGGGTTTAATATTTAAAAAATTAATTTACAGCTTTAACTTGCACCAAAAAAATGTCTACTTAAAACAAATAACAACAATGTTTATGTTTTAAAACTAAATAGTTCTAAGCTGTAAAACAGTGCATTAGTTTTAAAATTTTTAAAGATTTTTTTTTTCGAAAATTTAGCCGAATAACGATACGAGACTTTGTAATCTGATTGACAAAGTATAACGTCGGAACACCTATACCTTTGCTGGGATTATATTTTGTTTAATTCTTTAAAACTGCTGGAATTATTTAATCGATAAGTCGTCACACGTTTTGTGCAGAGTTGCAGGGAATGAGTTGCATAGCGGTGCAGAATAGTTATTGCAGAATATATTAACTTCCGGTTCTTATAAAAAATAAAATTAATTACGTTCGTAAATTTATAATTAAAACAACAATAATTTTTTTATATATGTTATTGTTTTTATTATGAAATTACGAAGGAAAAATATTTATATTTTTATAATAACAGAAGGTACGTAGTGTCTATCTGTCCGTAAGTCCGTCTGTCAGTGTGTTAGTTGAATTAAATTTTTAGAAACTCATACGAGTACATGTTGCACATACCTGAATTATTTTTAACTAATAATCTTTTGGAAGTGTTCTCAAATGAATCGCTATTAAAATACAGCATTAAGACTTGCTGAGATACGAGCAACTTTACATGGTTGCCTTTGTTTTTTCCCATATTCTTAACACAAAATTGAAAATTTTTTAGTCTGTGTTCTGTGTCTGTTTCTATTTTTAAATACGATATACCTCTCAACAATTGATGGATAAATCAGCTTCTAATTGATAATCTTTTGCGCAAATATGTATATTTTATATAAATTTTATTAAACCAATCAAGTTCTCATAACACCTAGGTATTTTTACGAAGCGCAAGACAGCTAAATATCGTAGGTCTAATGTAGAAAGGCCCTAACTCAAATTATTATAATTTTACAGCTGAAGGTAAAAACGTAACAGAAACTGTTTATCGTTATGTAATTTCTTTTGTAAAAGTGCTTGTAAAACTGTTATTTTTATACTATTGCGTAAAATTTTTTTGTCGAGGTGTATTTGTGTGAAACATATTGAAATCACTAAAAAAATAAACTCAATTTCGTAAAAACTACGAGCTAGGGCCTTTCTACATGAGACCGACGATATAAACTATAAACTTATAATACGCTATAAGAATTTAAAATCCACGATTCCTCCACTACAAAATAGTGAATAATAAATTTACATATATGGTTCAGAACTAGTAGTTTCAAATGTAGCCCTTTCAACCTCTTATTATTAAAATTCAATACGACTTCTGACAAAAATGGCGGATATACGGACCAAAAATAGTGTTTACGCAAAATGTTGAAATCAAAGATGAGGTCCTAAATAAAATGGAAGATAATTTTTTTTCCTAAACTTATTAATATGAGTATCAAGATAGGGCCTTGATTAACTATATAAAAATTCAATAACAAAGATGACATCAGAAATAATAAAGTAAAATGGCGTCTAAAATTAAATCTGACATCGAATCTAGGCTATAATATAGTCATTATAACTAGGTTCTTGATTGTGCAGTGTACTATCAGATTCGGCATGCCCGATTATAACACTCTTACTTGTTTAAGTTAAATTTATTTATTTATTTTTTTTTTTAAATAAACCTTCGAAATTGTGTTAAAAATAATCTTAAGCCATTCGGCAAATTTCAATGCAATGGCGACAAAGTAAAAAATGAGCACAAAAAGCAGGTGGTTTTAATTAAAAACAGTTACCTCGCAAAAAATCAAACGATTTGCTTCTACTATATTTTGTTAAATCGTTCACTTAATTTTTTTTTTTATTTAACTTTTTACTATGGAAGTCATTTGCGAAAACAAATTAACTGTGAAGTACAGACAAACTAAAAAATAGAAAATAAAACATGTTCTACATACATACATTTGTTTCAGATATTCAAAGCCAATTAACTTTACTTTGTTTATTTTTATGAGATAGTAAGTATTTATACGAGAAGGCATATAAATAAAAATTGGAGTATTTTTGTTCTATCTTTGCTCATTGATTGGTAGCTTAAATACATAGAAAGTTTTTAAAATATTTGCAAAAGAATATAGCTGAACATTAGAAGGGATAAAAATTAAAAAAAAATAACTACTTCTAAAGGGAGTTATTCTTTGTAAATTCTCAAGGTCGAATCAGTACGTTTTGTGAACTTGTGTTGCAGAACATTTCATACATATTCAACAATATTTTAACCAAGAGTTTAAATAAACGTATGTACGTAGTAAAAATGGGATATCTTAAATAGTCCTAATTTTAAGCAATGGAAATCCCAAGACTTTAATATTCAATATTACTGAAAAGGAAATATTCATAACTAAAGACTATCAGATTAATAGGCGCGGCGTAAAATTGTCCCATGCAAAACGGCCACAAGATGATAAATGCCAAACGGCAGCAATTGTGGGGTTAATACTAATTAAGAAATGTCACATCAATTTTTTGTATGAAATATTATCCCAAAACTAATAAAAAATTGCTAAAATTTTAGAAATACCAACGCTGTATAGTGCTGGGCAATTTACGTCAAAAAAGACTTCTGTATTACAGGGTAACTAGTATTATAAACACTTGTGTGAAAAGTAGCATATGCCGTGCTGATCAAATAAATAAAAATGCGAAAAATATACCAAATTGTAGCCACATGTAAAGAGGATCATATTACTTTTATTTGCAGAGCAAACGTCTAGCTTATCGGTACTTGGCGATGTTAAGTGCTTATATTGAATAACAGTTACCCGCTCAAGCAATAACAGACTATTAGGGTGTCATGGCTTCTTTATTTTCCCACGATAAAACAGTGTAGGAAAATCTAGTTAAATTAATCTCTAGTTATACTTTAAACCAGTCACATAACTCGTTGTAACAAGGTAGTAGCAATAACTAAATATAAGTTAACACACATAAATACATCGCAAAATTGAAGTGCTATTTGTTTTTTAAACATAAATCCTATAATATCAATTTAATATAACAGGTTGTTGATGCAGTGGTTAAAAAATAAGGCCAACATGCCTTGGTTAAAATTCCGGCTGAGGCAAGAAAAATTTCATAGCTCTTTATGCTTAAAATACTATTTAAAATGCATAATACAATTCTCCAGGATTTGTGAGCTAAGTAAACTCACTCCTCACTATCTGACAATAACTAGTATTTAATCTAGTATAAAACTATATAAAAATGAACTTGTTGCGGCCCTGTGGCAACTTATGTTTAAATTTAAATTTAACTTTGAAGGATACAAAAGAGGAAGCATGATGATAAAAGATTATAAAATCATCTAAGAAAGTGTGAAAAAGATAGACTTGTCTCGTTAAAGATAGCCATGCACTGAAGTAAATGATACCAATACTGTCTGGAAAACAAAGTCAGTTGCACTGAACCCAAAGAATCTCTAGCCTATTTCATTCAGCTCTTTTGTGACGAGCTTATTTAAAATATTAGTGATGAAACTAACCGGCAAAAAATTAAAGATTTAAAAAAACTAGTTGCTGAGTTGAATGAGGATCAAAAGGACGATGTAGGCTGTATAAAACTGGCTTTTAACGATCAAACTACAGCAAATAAATATAATGCCTATTTATGTTGTAATCCACACAAAATTGTTTTGTATTTCATAATAAGTAAATAGATACAAAAACATACAAAAAATTACCATATTTTAAAATTATCTACAACTACCCAACGTTGCTTATAGGCAACATTTCATATATCCTTAACTAGGATGTATAGAAGTTAAATTTTTTTAAATACATATACATATGTAGGTAGAATTTAATTGTATTAAAAAAATATATTTTTTTGGACCGCCGAAAAAAATGTGGCAATGAAAGGGTTAATATATGAAAGATAGAAAGATATGTAAGCAGTCCTAAGAGGGAACTAGCATAATTCTAACCACACACTAGTTACTTTATCTGCAAGGTAGTAGCTAATTCTAACTACCAACCAATATTTAACTAATTAGCATCAAAACCTAAGGTTAGTACTAGCAGCAATTCAGAATAATTAGATAACATCTACGATTCACAATTTTAATACAAAAAGGGAATAGCTTTAAGAGTAAAACGATGATGTCTATTCTATCCACTAGGCTGTCAAAGATTAAAAATAAATATTAATTAATATTTTGAGCTCCCCAGTGGAGTTGAAATGTAAGAAAACTAAATTGTCTTTTTATTAACACAAATAATTTACAAACAATTTATTTTTGAAATAAAATTTGATCCAACTAATAAGGGTGATTTTCATATGAGTTATTACCCCAAATAAATGATACAATTTTCTTGCAAAAAAAAAAAAAATTAGCAACTACAAATTTAATAAACAAAATTCAAAACAACAAATTTCTTATTTAGCAGTGGCAACTTATTAATTGTATACCGACTTACATACATATGTACATACATATTTATGTATTATATTTTGAAAAAAAATATTAAGAGGACTATAGGCCTTTAGACGGGTACAGAGAATTTAAATTCTTATAGACCTTACCGCTAGCTTCGCTATATCCTTCTACTGGGCGCAGATACTCTGATAAAGTCCAAACGCTGGCAACTGTTAATTTAAGTTTTCTGCATAAAATTACTTACTGCGTTCTACGGAAAATGCACATTGATATTTTGAAACTGAAAGATATTACCAAATAATTTTGAAATAGCAAAAGACTTTCACTGCTTTTCTTTCTTTGAGGCGAAATTTATAAATTTTTTATTTTTTTTTATTACGTATCAAAATTTTACAAATTCTTTAGAAATAATAAATTATAATTCAATGCAAGGTAGATTGATTATTATTTATTTTAGTTTTTTTTTTTTATGTAGCATTGACAAGCAGCGCCAAGGTGAATTCATACAGGTGAAATTATTAGCCCAGCTAATGGGAAAGCATAATGTCATAATTCTTTTGAGTTCGACTTGATTTCGGTTATTAATTTATATTGCTTCACAAATATACTTATATCATTTTTTAAATCAAATTTTATTAAATTAAACATTTTGTAACAAATTTTTCATCCCTAATACACGAGATGGCCTTGACAGGAAACATCTTCTAGAAAGTTTATTTGTTTATTACATACCTATATACATATGTACATCACTGTATGAATATGCCTTGAGCAGTGCTATATTTTTTTAATAATTTGTTTGTATGTGTCAAAATTAATTTGTTTATTTTTGTCATCAGGTTGTTGCAGTTCGAAGAGAACTTTTTTGCTGCTATTTTTCATAAATTAAGTTTAACATTTGAAATAATTTAGAGAAGATAGAAAATTTTTTTTATCTATGGACTTTGACATGTGAAATTTAAAACAAGTGAAGAAAAAAATAATCAGCTGACGAATCAAGGCTACCTGATGAATAAATATCCCTTTTGTTTTGCCTACATTAAATAATTCGCAGTTGCAGTTGGTTTAAAACATTTTAAAAAATTGTCAAACTAAAAATATAAAGATTTTACATTGAAGTTTTCATATAATGATCAAAATTTAAGACAAAATTGTGTGACATATACAAGAATATATACTGAAGTAGAGTTTATGTGTTCTTTAATTGTTGTGACTGTTGCAGTGACGCATATACCTTATGAATATACCTTGATTAAATTAAAATTCTTATCAAGGTATATTAACTCCTGGTAGACTCAAGCAATGATCAGCTGTGGACTTAAGTCTATCTGGAGTTAATATACCTTGATTCTTAGATTCTCGTATTGTTAAATGAAAAATAGCACCAAACAAGGCAATTTATTAAGATTCTTGTAACCAATCAGCTGAGTATTTCTTTCTATCTACAATTAATCAGTGGTAGCAATAATTGTTACTAATTTGTCTTTATCTGTCAAACTTATTTTTTTTATTCTATAATACCAAGGCATATTTATTCATCAGGTTCTCTTGATTCGACAGCTGATTATTTTTTTAAACACTTATTTTAAGTTTCAGCTGTCAAAATGCATAAATAAAAAACAAATTTCTCTCTTATAATTTATTTCAAATGTCAAACTTTATATAAAAAAAATATAAACAGAAAAATTCTCTCCGAACTGCAATTACCTGATGAATACAAGGCGAATTCAACATTAGGTGATGTTAAGAAGCCAGCTGATTGTTTTTTGCTCGTTTTATTTTTACGGCACAATGTCAAAGTTTGTTTACATTTAAATTAATTTTTATGTGCGTTAATTGAAAATTTTTATAAAAGTGGTAAAACTTGTGTGAAAAAATTTAAAAAATACAAATATTTGTGCAATAACTTATTGGAAAATAAGTTAAACACATATTATAATTTGAATAAACAACATTTGTAATGTTTTTATTTCAGAAAATGCGAAATTTCCGTTGTGTTTGTCCTAGTGATTTAAAGTTGTGAAAATTGTGAAAAATGTGGTATAAAACACAAATATGTGATATAAACTGTCTCAAATTTTTTAATAAATTAAAAATACTTATTTTTTTTTAAAAGTAAACAAAAAATTTGTTTTTGTGTTTTGACATTCTCTTGGCCTTTTTGTGTTTGTTGCAGGGATGATATCACCTGATATTGAATTCGCCTTGGATGAATAGATATGCCTTGCTATAATACATAGTTGGCAGTGTCAGTTGCTTATAAAAGTTAAAAAATACAAAACTCAGAACAGAAAATTTTAACTAAAAAAATAATTTAGAAAAAAACAACATTATTGTCACATTTGTCACCATTGTTATGAAAATTTTAACTTAAAAAATAATTAAAATTAAAGAAACATGTTTGTTGTCACAATGAATATACAAAATGAATACGCCATGGCCCCAACAAAAAAACTGAATTTTTAATTTACTAATTTAAGGGTCCAATGAACAATTTTAAGGTAAGTGCAAAAGCGATCGAATTTTATCTTGCCCAAATCTGTTTTGCGAGCCATTCGGCGTATTTAAGCTTATTGTCATTTTCCATAGCGCCGTTTTCCGCAGCTCCTATTTATTAAGTAATAAATTTATATTGAACAAGCAAATGTTAATTTTTTTTCTTTATTTCAAACAATTTCCATTAATGTTAATCATATAAATACAATTTATTGCACAACCACTTAAAAATCCTTAATCTATAATTTTATTGTTTAGGTTTATTAATAATATTATATTCTCAAACACACATGCAGACGAATTAATTCCTTTTGTTATACAATAACTGTGTAGTTGTTTTATTAGTTTGTAGTTTTGCCCCTCTTTATATAGCAATCAGAAATAAAATTCCCATAAAACTTGGCACGCGATTTTCGCATTGATAACCCACAAAACAAAAACAAATCATAACTGGTAATAAACAAAATAAAAAATGTATACATACATTTATTACAGTAAACATACTCAATTGCAATATACATATGTATTTAGAAATAAGCGCAAATACACCTGAACCTCGTTCAACAGGAGAGTTTAAATAAAATATAAGTTTTTTTAATCTATCTATCTATCTATGTGTGTGTGTGTGTGTTAGCTATAGACTCCAAAACTGTAAAACCGATCGGACTCAAACTTTGGCAAGTTGTTGTACTCATTCCAGAAAGTGTTTATGGGTTGCGAAAAGTGGGCGGGGCCACGCCCATAAAAAATTAGATATAAATTTTAGCTACATGGGCAGGGCCATGCCCACAAAAAAAAGTTATAATTTTGAGGTACTTGCACTGGACCGATTTTTTTGAAATTTTGCACATGTATTGAGTTGTCATGACTTAACAATTTCTTGATTAGAAAAGTGAGCAGTGTCACGCCCATAAAAAAAATTATAATATTGAGCTACTGGCACTGGACCGATTTTTCTGAACCTTTGCACATGTATTGAGTTGTCATGACTAAACAATTTCTTGATTAGAAAAGTGAGCAGTGTCACGCCCATAAAAAAAATTATAATATTGAGCTACTGGCACTGGACCGATTTTTCTGAACCTTTGCACACATATTGCATAATACATCTGCATAAGAAATGTACTGAAATGTATATTTGTAATTTTAAATAAATACATTTGTAAATATATATGTACGTGTGTGTAAATATTGTTTTACACAACAATACAAATTTATATATAATTTATTTGTACCTAAATATTTATGTTTGCATGTATCAAGTACATACTTACATACATACATACATATTTATTTATACATATATTGAAGCCCATTTCAATTCATTATAACTGAATTCAAAACAGCATATTTACGAACAAACAGAAATACAGTATAATTATAATATTAACTACAATAACAAAATAGTTTTCTTTTTTATGATAAGCTGGCGTTTTAAAAGAGCATTTGCACTTCAATTTGATAAAACAGTTAAAAAAGTTATGAATTAAATAAAAGTTTTAATATGCTTCAAAGCCAAGTTTATTTAATATATCTTTAAAAAAAAAAAATCTGATAACCGAAAATTCTGACTAGCTGTTGCATCCTTTTATTGTTAGTTTTTTCATTTTTGAGATGTCTAATGTTGACCTCTAAGAATAACACATAGAGTTATGGTGGCTTCAGATAATACTTAAAAGAGTAAAACTGCATTACCTTGAAGGCTTTTATAAGATTGTCGCTAAAACAACGTAACAATAATTTGATAATTTCTTGCAGTGTTTGCTAACTTATAGTGACAAAAAAGCTAAATTTCATATAAAAGAGAGCTTGAAAAAAAAACCAAAAAGACACTAACAATATCAAAGAAGATTCTACGAAAGGTAGGATTAGTCTTTACTTTCTGTTCCGTGACGAATCAGCTGACTTGTTTTTATTTATAGAAAATGTGTATATGTCGTTAGTTTTTCTGTCTCGTTTCGTTCCGTTGCGGACGAACCTGTAGGAAATGGAATTCAACGTTACGTGACGGCCATTGATAGAGAAAAATGCTGATATTTAGGTGCCTATATTTTAAAGGTGGCTACAACAGAGAGACATTGTTTGCTTATAGATGAAATCTGACACAACAAATTTTTTTATGTATGGACTTTGACGAGAAAAATAAACAAAAAATATAATAAGCTTATTTTTGTAAGATTACCTTGTAAATTAAAGCAGATGAGTTTTTACAGAAGAAGTAACCACAAAAATTAAACAACAGAACACGGCACAGAGTGACAACAGAAAGTAAAAACTAATGAAGCCTTAAAACTTTTAGTTTCATGTTAAAAGGACGTGTTGTTTTTTGAATACACTGGAAAAAATTATGACAGCAAGTGATTTTGGCTTATTAAAGAAGTATTTCATACAATTATTTATAAATGAAAACCCAGTTAAAACACAAATTACGTTTATTAAAAAAATAACTCACTTTTGTACTGACTTTTAGTTAAAGTTAAAACTTGCAGCTAGTTTTAATTCACATATTACCAAAGTTTAAGATCTTGTTGTGCAGGTACGCAAGTTACCCAGTAAAATACAGTAAATACGATTTTGAATTTTATTTCCTTAGTTGATATGCAAAACTGATGTAATATTTAGAGCATTTCGTTCTATGCAGTTTTAATGAGCGACAACGAATTTGGTATATATGTTCTGCTAAAAACATAATTACACAATAATGACACCTGCTGCTAAGTTTCCATATTAATCGAATCGAATTGGATTTGTGCCAGCAATGCATCCGATTTTGTTAAGATGTTTTTTGTGAGAGTTAAATAAACAAATTGAATGTTTATTTCGCATTTACAATATTCGCTTATCGGTCCTTTAATTTTCTTAATTAAAAGCCCACTTTGAGTAAAATTTTCGGAGATATCATTTATTCATTTTACAAATGCGATAAATGCAAAGAATAGATACACTGTTAACGTAACCATTAAACACGTAGAGAAACCAAAATCACAAAAAACTTTCGCGGTAACCACGAACTCAAAAACAAATAAAATTAACAATAACACTGTTGTTGCGGTTTTTTTTTAAACAAATATTAGAGCAACTTAAATATTTTTCAAGAAAAATTTTTTAGTATCTAACAAAATGCTAAAAAGCGTAAGAAGTAATAAATTTGCATTGTTGATTTCGTAAGATATTGTCATTTTTTTATGTATTTGAGAACATACACTCATCAGACATACGCCCAAAATGAGCAGCATTTAATATAACGGCAGTCACTAATTTATTAAAAAAAAAACATGAGTCCTTCAACACACAGTAATTGTTATTATTATTTTTTTTGTTTGATGCAATAGTGAATTTCATTGTTTTTTACTCTATATTGGCAAGTTTTGCTTGGAAGCGTGTCCATTTATGCAAAAATTAACTCCGTTAATTCCAGTAAAATCGAAGAAGTTTTTATTACTCTTAGAACAAGAGGTTAGTTATTTCAAAAAAATCGAATCCATTGCTCAATTCTAAACCTGTCATAGGAGTCCTAGGTTGTAACATATCCTCATCTTTTTATTGAAGAAAAATGGCGACAGTCCTCACTTTTAAGGTAAAATTTTTGCAAGTGTTGTATAAAAAATTAATTAAAGCGTACATTTACTACGACGTTCAACATCTACGAAATCTTATAAATTGAGCATATATATTACACTTTAAGTGAATTGTACATGCAATTATAATTGGTTTAATGGACTTAAAGCTGGTTGCTTTCTTTGGAGTAATTTGAATGGAACCGAACAGTGTTTAACACTGTGCAAAAGGCAGACAATTCTTCTATTCTTAAGACATCAATATTACTGTAAGAAATTAATAAATAATTCAAATTACATTGCATCTAGTTTTCTTTGCATTACTATATAAGTAAATCATATCCCTTGTGCGCACCGCTAATATGTAGATAAAAAAATTTAAAATTGTAGTCGAGCAGAGTAAAGTATTTATAAAAGAAGAGAATCCCAACTGCAACACAAGTTTGGTTCTCTTTACAAGGCGTGAGGTAAAAATTTTTTTATTTTTTCTTTGATTTTTAGAACAAACAATGTAACTGGTTCTTTCGTCTATTGTTTATTGTATTATAATTCATATTGCAGAAGCGTTAATTAAACACAAGACAATTATTGTATTATCTGTCAATTTGTTCTTAATGTAATGTCGTATTTTTGGATGTCTTAATTAAGAATTAGTTTTTAGTGTATGATTTCCAATAATCTCTGCTGCTTTTACAGCTTTGCTTAGGGAACAAATTATTTGTGGTTATAGAATAAATCATAGCTTATCATACATTTCGAAGTCAGAGAAACATTAGATAAAACTAAGAAATAGTAAAGAGTCAATCATTTGAAATAAGGATGTTCAAGAAGTTAACCTTATTTTGCCATCTTTGCTGAAAATGTATAAAACTTTCCACTTCACTCTTTATTAACACATTTTTCTTTCTTATCTACCTAAATGCCTAAAATCACTCAAACTTTCTTTATTTGAATAGAAATCAACTTAGGCTTTAATATCCTTTGGGAATATTCTAAGTTATTTATTATATTTATTATGGTATCTTGTTAAAAAATTAAACTATGAAAATGAGTTTAAAAAAAGTTTTTCCCACTGGTGGTGGGTGGTGTTTGGCTATTCACATACTAGCAGAGTCCGGGTAGCAATGCTGGCAACACCACAATTTTTGTATTAATGTCTTAGAAACATGTAATTTATATATATATATAGATTTTCCAACCAACTGTTGAAGAGTGAGTTACTTAAAATCACTTTATATATCACTTTATGGTAAATTCTTGTTTAGCTTAAAAACATGTACTTTACTACTTGTTTTCCACACAAAAATTTCATATGAGCAAAACATCAATCTTAACATGTTTATCAGTAAAGCACTTTGAATACTGCCTACACAACACTGCGTTGTCTTCTATAATAATCAATGATATACATTATTGTAAATGATTTGAAAAATCTCACATTTTTAAGTCGAGTTTAAAGACATTGTGATATGTTTTTATCATCAATAAAATCCATGTTGTCTTCGGTCTTTTGTGCTTGTTATGGCACCTCATTCAGACCCATAAAACTTAAACGTCAATCATGTATTTTGGCTCAAAAGAGATACTTCTCATAGTTTAAGTCTAAAAAAGTTACGGTTGCGCCATTATGTCATATGATTAAATCTGTTTGTACAGTGCACAATGAACTATTAAATTTTTTTTTAATTATTATATTATACTAGCCAAGCCCGGCGCGCGTAGCTAGCTAAAAATTATGACTTATTTTAATGCGCGTGGTACTGCCCACTTTTCTAATCATATAACTGTATAGTCAGACAGCTCAATATGTGTGCAAAGTTTCAGAAAAATCGATCTAGTGCAAGTAGCTAAAAATGATAACTTATTTCTTATGGGCGTGGCACTGCCCACTTTTCTAATCACGAAATTGTATAACCATGAGAGCTCAATATGTATGTGCAAAGCTCCAGAAAAATCGGTGAAGTTCAAGTAGCTGAAAATTATTACTTTTTTTTATGGTCGTGGTACTGCCCATTATTCTAATCACGAAATTGTAAAGTCATGACAGCTTAATATGTGTGCAAAGTTTCAGAAAAATCGGTCAAGTGCAAGTTGCTTAAAATGAAAACTAATTTTTTATGGGCGTGGACCTGCCCACTTTTTACCACCCATAAATACCCCCCAAAATGTGTAAAACAACTTGCCAAAGTTTGTGTCTGATCGGTTTTACAGTTTCGGAGTCTATAGCTAACACACACACACACACAGAGTTTCACTTTTATATATAAAGATTTGTTTTTTTTTTAAATTTTTTGTGAAGAAGACTTGGGAAATATTATACAAGTAACTGCAAAAACAATTCATTTAAATTTATTTTTTTGAAAAAAAAAACACAATAAAATCCAAACTTTATTCAGAATTTGATAATAAGCGATAAAGTCCATTTTTATACCCGCCACCAAAAAAATGGTGGGGTATATTCATTTTGTCATTCCGTTTGTAACACATCGAAATATCCATTTTAGACCCCATAAAGTATATATATTCCGAATCGGGGTTTGATTTTATGACGATCTAGCTATGTCCGTCCGTCTGTCCGTCTGTTGAAAGCACGATAGAGGTCGCACCAAAAAAGCTAGGGGGCTCAAATTTTGCCAGAATCTTTCTTATAGACAAGGTTTGTTTGGTATTGAAAATGGGCTAAATCGGAATATAAGGAAGAGAGTTATAGCTCGAAAAGCAAGAGTAGGTCGAAAAAACCGTGTCCTTCGAACATCGAATAAAATGGAATTGTGTCCAAACGCATTAACGTAGACTCATGAAACTTCGAATATACATTTCCTGGGTAAAGACAAAATTTTTCCCCGAAAATTGTCTAAATCTATGCATTAGGAGAGGAGTTATCGATCAAAATGTACGAAAATTTATACCGCACAGCGTATTTTTCGGTATATTTAAAAACAAAAACGTCATAAAAGCAACAAAATTGGATGTACGACTCTGAAATTTTGCACACTTTGCTTTTTGGTAACACGCTTTTTTGTAACGGCAAATCAATGTGCCACGCCCACTTTTACGCCCACCTCTCATATAACGTTTTAACTAAAATTCATATAATTTCTCTACTAATAAAGATTTTGGAATAATAAAGGCCTATATTGAAACACCTCAGCTGTACTCATTCGGAAAAATAACTTTGACACGCCTACTATTATGCCCACTTTTCACGTTATCTGCGGTTAATGAAATTTAAAAGCTCATAAAACCGCTAAAATTAGAGGTATGATGATAAATTTTGATACGTCTTTCCCCCTAGGCAATTTCATTACTATGCCAAAAAATTAAGGTGCCACGCCAACTTTTACGCCCACCTCCCATATAACGTTTTACCTAAAATTCATATAATTTCTCTATTAATAGGGATTTTGGAATAATAAAGGACTATTTATATTGAAACACCTAAGTTGTACTCATTAGCAAAAACAACTTTGACACGCCTACTATAACGCCCACTTTCACTTTTGAATTGTGTCCAGACACATAAACGTCATGAAACTTCGAATATATATTTATCGAGTCAAAAAATATTTTTCCCGGAAAATCGCTTAAATCTATGAATTAGGAAAAGAGTTATAGATAAAAATGTACGAAAATTTATACCGCACAGTGTATATTTCAAATTTAAAACGTAATAAAACTGACAAAACTATATGTACGATTCTGATATATTGCAAACATGGCTTTTTAGTCAAAGTTTTCGTTATAACGGAAAATAGATGTGCCATGCACACTTTTTTCTTTAAATTTCTATAAAAATATATTAGTCATATATATTAGCATTTATTCATCTTACACTGCGTCATTTATCGTACTGTAGATAAATATAAGATAAAGATGATAAGATAGATGACTCTACTAGCAACTACTAGATGGCATGCTAACAATTTATGCTTATGTTCTCCTGAAGTTATGCTCTATTAAAAATGGGAATTTAGGAAAATTTTGACCTAAGTAAAAAAAAATTATCTCTAAATATTATAAACAATTTATTTTCGTGCACTAATGGCTAACATATTTTAAAATTATACAAAACTTATTTCGTTTGAAAATCTTTTAAAAGCAAAATGTTATAGAAGTTTAAAAATCAAAATCTTACTAATAAATTTCCCGTTTTAGAAAAATGCAGAGAATTTATATTTTAAGTCACCCTGTGGCCCTTAAAATTTAACCTTAAATTCACTTTCTTCCTCTTAAATTCATGTCAATTCTCTATGAATAAAGATTTTGGTATACTAAAGGACTATATTGAAATATCCAAGTTATGTTTATTAGCAGAAACTTTATTGACACGCGTACTTTAACGGCCACTTTCATTGAAAGACTTAATTTACGAAAACATTTTACTAGGAAGTTATAATGGGTGGTTTAATTTTAAGGGACTATGTTGATTTTGAATAAAATTATTATAAAATTATTATCATTTATTTTTATAATGATAATATTTGTATGCTTCAATTATGTATGGAACAAAATATCGGCCAAATGGCCCCCCAACCTAGGCGGCACACTTCGATCCGATAGTCCATATTTTCAATGACACTGTTGATGCTCAATTGTTGGGCACGATGATGAGTCGAGGTTGCTTGCTCTTTTGCCACGTTATCGTGAAAAACAGCAATGTTTCCCATTCAACGAACTAAGATGGCATTCACAGATGTTTTCACATTTCATATAGACCTGCTTTGCAGACATTTAAATATTTTTTACAATTCTCACGATTGTGGACGAATTCGAACGATTATGTTGACCAAAAGAATCACGAAGTGCACGAAATGCATTTTGATTTGAACGCCCATTTTTATAAAAATCTTTAATATTTAAAAGCGTTGCTCGATTGCGTATCTTTCCACGGTTCAAATTAAGTTAGTCTGAGATTGAGAAATGTCAAATGAAATACAAGAAAAAAGTTGAAGTTTAGATGTGGTTCACCTTAAACATGGGCCCTTCAAATTTAACCACCCTCTACAAAGAAAGTGATACATATTTTATTATAAAGAGATTATTCTATAGCGATTAACAAAATAATAAATATTGTGCTTTAAATGTACACAAAATTGGTGGTAGATATAAAAGATTCGGCACAGCCGAATATAGTGCTCTTACTTGTTTTTTTTTCAGTTAATAATAACCCAACTTAAGTTAATATTACAACTTTCCGTTAGATAAAGGTAGGATTTTTTGTGCTCGTTTAATACCTTTTTATTATTAAATATTTTTGATGTTGTTATTTACATTAATAATATTATTTAATGGATATAAAAAATAATTAATGAAAGCTTTATAATAGAAAGCCATTTATCGATCCGACAAAATTCTGACTTTAACTAAAGACAAGTTGAAATATTTGCCCTTAAGCTTTTAATGAAATGAAAATTGATCACATATACTTTTATTTAATTATTGTAAAACAACTGGATAATAACTGGACAGTTTTTTTACACACCTCTTATAAGAAATGAATAGCTTTTGCTGCATGTAAACAGTACCTCATAAATTTGTGTAGGGTATGATATAACAACTTTCATAGCTGATGAAATGCGAATTCAATTATCAGGGGGTGATAATAGTGACAGTTTGCTAATGTGTTAAATCAAAACATGGTTTTGTGTGTGGTTTTCTAGAAAACTTGCTCGGGAAAAAGCCAGCTATGTCAACATAAATAACTTCTGACAACTCAGCCAACATATATGCAAAGAAAAACGTACATCAGCTGTGTTCTCAACTTAATGTTAGTTAAATGTTAATGTTAAAGAAAAAACATTGTACGATAAATGTGGAAAAATATTACACCTGCACATCGTCATTGTATGTTTACCCTAACCAAAAATCGATACATCAGAGTAGAGGAAGTGACACCCACCCCCATAAAAAACTCATTTTATGATTTTTTTAAGGTACAGAAAATATAAGAATTTTTAATCCTAGCACTGGACATTTAAATATTTTAATAATACAATTTATTTCAATAATTAGATAGAATCAAATAATGTGGCATGATACCTTTCAATTAAAGAAAATATGTTTAGCGGCATAACTGCAGAATTATAATTGTCATAGGCTTGGAGTTCCGTTGTAATTGGCTACAATTTTAGTTTAGTGTTTCGACCATCAATACGATGGGAAGTAGTAAACAACATTGTGCTATCTCCTCTCCACTTTCCCGTACATTTAATTTCATTTCTGGAAAACTAGGATCACTTTTTTGTTTAAACTTATTACGAAGTACTTTTGATAATAGTTTTTGATAAGAAAACAAGTAAGAGCACTATATTCGGCTGTGCCGAATCTTTTATACCCACCACCAATTTTGTGTATATTTAAGGCACAATATTTATTAGTTTGTTAATCGCTATGGAATAATCTCTTTATTATAAAATATGTATCCTTTCTTTGTAGAGGGTGGTTAAATTTTAAGGGCCCATGTTGAAGGTGAACAACACCTAGTCTTTAAATTTGTTTTCTGCATTTCAATTGACATTTCCCAATCTCAAACTTATTCTATTTGATCCGTCAAAAGATATGCAAATGAGCAACGCTTTAAAGCTATTCAGGTTTTTTATAAAAATGGGCGTTCAAATCAAAATGCATTTTGTGCACTTCGTAATACTTTTGATCAACATAATCGTTCAAATTCGTCCACAATCAGGAGAATTGTAAAAAATATTTAAATTTCTGCAAAACAGGTCTGTATAAAGTGTTAGAAAATCTGTGAATGCCTTCTTAGTTCGTTGAATGGGAACTATTGCTGTTGTTTGCGATAGTGTGGCAAAAGAGTAGTCAACCTCGACTCATCATCATGCCTAACAATTGAGCTTCAACATTGTCATTGAAAATTTGGACCATCTGATAGAGGAGTTGCGCCAAGGATGGGGGGCCATTTGGTCGATATTTTGTTAAATACATAATTGAACCATACAAATATTATCATTACAAATGGAAATAATAATAGTTTCGTAAATAATTTGACTACAATTTATAACTTCGATATGCTACTAAAATGCTTTTGTAAATTTAGTCTTTTAGTGAAAGTGGGCGTTAAAGTAGGCGTGTCAGTAAAGTTTCTGCTAATAAATACAACTTAGATATTTCAATATAGTCCTTTATTTTCCCAAAAGCTTTGTCAATAGAGAAATTACATGAATTTAAGATAAACCGTTATATGGGAGGTGGGCGTTAAAGTGGGAGTGTCATCTTAACTTTTTGGCACAACAATTACATTGATTAGAAGGAAATACGTAGCAAATTTTATCATCATACCTCTAATTTTGGCGGTTTTATGAGCTTTTAAATTTCATTAATGGTAGATAACGTGAAAAGTGGGCATTATAGTAGGCGTGTCATATTTGTTTTTGCGAATGAGTACAACTAAGGTATTTCAATATAGTCCTTTATTATTCCAAAATCTTTCTTAATAGAGAAATTATATGAATTTCTGTCAAACCGTTATATGGCAGGTAGGCGTAAAAGTGGGCGTGGCACTTTTAGTTTCTGGCACAGTAATGACATTGCCTAGGGGGATAGACCTAGCAAATTTGATCATCATACCTTTAATTTTGGCGGTTTTATGAGCTTTTAAATTTCATTAACGGTAGATAACGTGAAAAGTGGGCGTAGTAGGCGTATTAAAGTAGTTTTTTCGAATGAGTACAACTTAGGTGTTTCAATATAGCCCTTTGTTATTCCAAAATCTTTATTAATAGAGAAATTATATGAATTTTAGGTAAAACGTTATATGGGAGGTGGGCGTTAAAGTGGGCGTGGCACCTTAATTTTCTGGAACAGTAATGAAATTGCCTAGGGGGATATACGTAGCAAATTTTATCATCATACATCTAATTTTGGCGGTTTTATGAGCTTTTAAATTTCAATAACGGTAGATAACGTGAAAAGTGGGCGTTATAGTAGGCGTGTCAAAGTCATTTCTGCGAATGAGTTCAACTTAGGTGTTTCAATATAGCCCTTTGTTATTCCAAAATCTTTATTAATAGAGAAATTATATGAATTTTAGGTAAAACGTTATATGGGAGGTGGGCGTAAAAGTATGCGTGGCACATTGATTTTCCGTTACAAAAAAGCGTCTCACCAAAAAGCAAAGTGTGCAAAATTTCAGAGTCGTACATCCAATTTTGTTGCTTTTATGACGTTTTTGTTTTTAAATATACCGAAAAATACACTGTGCGGTATAAATTTTCGTATATTTTGATCGATAACTCCTCTCCTAATGCATAGATTTAAATAATTTTCTGGGAAAAATATTATTTTTACTTAGGAAATATATATTCGGAGTTTCATGAGTCTACGTTAATGCGTTTGGTCACAATTCCATTTTATTCGATGTTCGAAGGACACGGTTTTTTCGACCTACTCCTGCTTTTCGAGCTATAACTCTCTTCCTAATATTCCGATTTATCCCATTTTCAATACCAAACAAGCCTTGTCTATAAGAAAGATTCTGGCAAAATTTGAGCTCCCTAGCTTTTTCGGTGCGACCTCTATCGTGCTTTCAACAGACGGACAGATGGACAGACGGACGGACATAGCTAGATCGTCATCAAATCAAACCCTGATTCAGAATATATATACTTTTTGGGGTCTAAAATGGATATTTCGATGTGTTACAAACGGAATGACAAAATGAATATACCCCCACCATTTTTTTGGTGGCGGGTATAAAAAAAATGGTAAAAATCGGAGAAGTGGGAGACGTACTAAATATAATACGAATGAAATAATATTTACGACATTTATTGAATACCTAATAAATGGTGGCAAATAATACTGAAATCTATCCCCTGATCAAGTTAATGGAAAAATTTAGTTCTGCTTATATTCCCTTAAAAAAATTTTATGCAAACTAAAACCACACACTTCATTCAGCACCACCTTGTACAAGATCCAATCTCTTTTTCCTTAGCAGTTTTTTTATACCCGCCACCAAAAAAATGGTGGGGTATATTCATTTTGTCATTCCGTTTGTAACACATCGAAATATCCATTTAAGACCCCATAAAGTATATATATTCTGAATCAGGGTTTGATTTGATGACGATCTAGCTATGTCCGTCCGTCTGTCCGTCTGTTGAAAGCACGATAGAGGTCGCACCGAAAAAGCTATGGGGCTCAAATTTTGCCAGAATCTTTCTTATAGACAAGGTTTGTTTGGTATTGAAAATGGGCTAAATCGGAATATTAGGAAGAGAGTTATAGCTCGAAAAGCAGGAGTAGGTCGAAAAAACCGTGGTATTGAAAATGGGCTAAATCGGAATATTAGGAAGAGAGTTATAGGTCGAAAAGCAAGAGTAGGTCGAAAAAACCGTGTCCTTCAAACATCGAATAAAATGAAATTGTGTCCAAACGCATAAACGTAGACTCATGAAACTTCGAATATATATTTCCTGAGTAAAAACAATATTTTTCTTAGAAAATTATCAAAATCTATGCATTAGGAGAAGAGTTATCGATCAAAATGTACGAAAATTTATACCGCACAGTGTATTTTTCGGTATATTTAAAAACAGAAACGTCATAAAAGCAACAAACTTGGATGTAAGACTCTGAAATTTTGCACACTTTGCTTTTTGGTGAGACGCTTTTTTGCGACGGAAAATCAATGTGACACGCCCACTTTTACGCCTACCTCCCATATAACGTTTTACCTAAAATTCATATAATTTCTCTATTAATAAAGATTTTGGAATAATAAAGGTCTATATTGAAACACCTTAGTTGTACTCATTCGCAAAAACAACTTTGACATGCCTACTATAACGCCCACTTTTCACGTTATCTACCGTTAATGAAATTTAAAAGCTTATAAAACCGCCAAAATTAGAGGTATGATGACCAAATTTGCTACGTATATCCCCCTAGATTATGTTATTACTGTGCAAGAAAATTAAGGTGACACGCCCACTTTTACGCCCACCTCCCATATAACGTTTTACCTTAAATTCATATAATTTCTCTATTAATAAAGATTTTGGAATAATAAAGGTCTATATTGAAACACCTAAGTTGTACTCATTCGCAAAAACAACTTTGTAATGCCTACTATAACGCCCACTTTTCACGTTATCTACCGTTAATGAAATTTAAAAGCTTATAAAACCGCCAAAATTAGAGGTATGATGATCAAATTTGCTACGTATATCCCCCTAGACAATGATATTACTGTGCAAGAAAATTAGGGTGACACGCCCACTTTTACGCCCACCTCCCATATAACGTTTTACCTAAAATTCATATAATTTCTTTATTAATAAAGATTTTGGAATAATAAAGGTCTATATTGAAACACGTAGTTGTACTCATTCGCAAAAACAACTTTGACATGCCTACTATAACGCCCACTTTTCACGTTATCTACCGTTAATGAAATTTAAAAGCTCATAAAACCGCCAAAATTAGAGGTATGATGATCAAATTTGCTACGTATATCCTTCTAATCAATGTAATTGTTGTGGCAAAAAGTTTAGGTGACACGCCTATTTTAACGCCTACCTCCCATATAACGGTTTATCTTAAATTCATGTAATTTCTGTATTGACAAAGTTTTTGGGAAATTAAAGGACTATATTGAAATATCTAAGTTATATTTAATAGCAGAAACTTTATTGACATGCCTACGCCCACTTTCACTAAAAGACTAAATTTACAAAAGCATTTTAGAAGCATATCGAAGTTATTAAGGGTAGTTAAATTTTAAGGACCGATGTTGAATTTAAATAAAACACAAATTATTTAAGAAATTATTATTTCTTTTTATAATGACAATATTTGTATGGTTCAATTATATATTTAGCAAAATATCGGCCAAATCGACCCCCTCCCCAACCCTCCCCATCCTTAGCGACACTCCTCCATCTGATGGTCCAAATTTTCAATGACAATGTTGATGCTCAATTGTTGGGCATGATGATGAGTCGAGGTTGACTGCTCTTTTGCCACACTATCGCAAAAACCAGCAATGGTTCCCATTCAACGAACTAAGAAGGCATTCACAGATTTTCTAACATTTTATACAGACCTGTTTTGCAGAAATTAATATATTTTTTACAATTCTCCCGATTGTGGACGACTTTGAACGATTATGTTGATCAAAAGAATTACGAAGTGCACAAAAAAATGCGATTTGATTTGAACGCCCATTTTTATAAAAAACCTGAATAACTTTAAAGCGTTTCTTATTTGCATATCTTTCCACGGATCAAATTGAGTAAGTTTGAGATTGAGAAATGTCAAGTGAAATGCAGAAAACAAATTGAAAGACTAGGTGTAGTTCACCTTCAACTTGGGCCTTTAAAATTTAACCACCCTCTACAAAGAAAGTGATACATATTTTATTATAAAGATATTATTCCATAATGATTAACAAAATAATAAATATTGTGCTTTATATGTACACAAAATTGGTGGTGGGTATAAAAGATTCGGCACAGCCGAATATAGTGCTCTTACTTGTTTATTGTTAAGTAGCTCCTGCATACTAAAATGTTTATAGTATACACTAAATGCTTTAAAACATTACATTTAGTTTATGTGGTGCCCCATTTCGCCTGGTCACTCTCGTTCTTGGCTTTAGTAAAGTAATTGGTATCGAATCGATTTATCATAAGTTTTTAGTCTATCTATTTGACAGCTTCCTAGGGGCTCCACTGCAACTATCGGCATCACATTTATTTTTTTCCTTTAATAACTAAGTTATTATAAGAATGACTCTTACAATGTTTTGTGATAAAAATGTCTTAGATACATATCTAATGTCCTTGTTCATCTGCTCGAGTGTTGATTCTATTAGATTCTAGTTAAAAAATTTGTGAACAGCATCAGTAAAACTTGTGCATTAAACAAAGCTTTCTACGAAGTATAAAATTTGCTCTAGTTTTAAAGTTAGATCTCTATAACTAATTACAATAATGTAGTGTGTGTAACTCTTGTTTTCTTCCTGCATATGTGAGTCCTACTTTTGCAGCACTGATCCTATCACACAAATATATAGCCCGTATCCTTCTCAGAAGAACAATGTTTATTCAAAACTTTTTGAAATCGAAGTAGCTTCAAACAAATTACCTTTCAAAAAAGCAAACAAACAAACAAACAAACTTTACCTCTTTGTTTTATTTGTATTAAAAACTTTCCTATCACAACAAAACTATTTCACATTTTTTTTGAGTTTTAATCTCAACTTGTCTATCGCTGTCATTTGTAAGACCTTATTTACTAACAAGTTGTCTCCAATAATAACAAGGATTTTGACATTTATGATGTATCTTATTTTTAATTTTTTGAAATTGTTAAAATAACACATTCCCCCATGAACTAGATTAAGTATTTACTTTGATCTAATCATAATGTTTCATTTTAATACCCTACGGCTAATCATGCTTTAACATTATAAACAAATTGCCTTTTAACTTGGCCTTTGCAAAGAGAGTGACAGGCAGACAGAGGATAATTTTTATGAAATGTTGTATATTTTTCATTAGTTTTTTCTTTGGCCTATTAAAAGATATCTTTATTATCTTGCTATTTCAATATTTATACAATGTAGATTTTTTTCTTTTTTTAATAACGTTTTTGTTGTTGTTGAGGTTGATGTTATACAATTTTTTTTTAGCAAACAAACAATTTTTTAGCTTGAAACCAGAACTTTGTACTGTGAATTGTATTTGTTTTTTTTTTTTTTGACTATTCGTTACAAGTTATGAATTATTTTATGTGTTTGATTCTAAAATTTTTTCTAATAAATTTTATAATATCCTGTGGCGTGTATTTTATATAAAACTTTTATTTTGTTCTTGTTTATTACTTTTTTTCCGTTTGTTATTTTAGTTCCACCTAATAAATGTTTGTTGTATGTGCTCTAGTTAAGTGTTTATAGAAAAAAATTTCAATCTCTTAAATAATGAAGAATTTTTTTTTTATTATTTTTAAACAGAGAACACAAAAAGTACTACACACAATCAAATATTAACCCACCAAGAATATAAAAGAAACAAAAAACTTTCTAAATAATTTTACACACATAGTATATAGTTTTATGTGACTGCGAATATATGTACATACATTTATACCTTCGTGTGTAAGAGCACAAGTGGTAGTTTGGGAAGTCGTTTAAAGAAATTTATATTTTTCCAAATGCCAACAAAAGACTATACCTTTTTTAATACAGTTGGAGATATTCTATTTTAGATAACTAAGTGGTTTACTGTTTGTACCACACATTAATAAAAATCGAAGGATAAACGTCATTGCACTACTGCTCTCGTTGGCGTTTCAGAAAAAATACATGGCTACATTGATGATGGTAACATTGCTTTTTTGGTTCTTCTAGATCACTCGAATTCATTTGGTATGGTAAATTACAATGTACTTGCTACAAAATTTAATACAATTTTTAACTTCACCCCATCAGCCACTGATCTTATACCTTCGTTTTTAATAACCGGTATCAATTTTTACACGTTAATAATAAAAGTTTCCAGTGTCTTCTAGTAACGAAATATATATCTGAAGGTTCGGTACTGGAACCACTTTTATTCTCTTTATACATAAATGATCTGCCGTAACGTATATAAAATGTGTTTTATCTGTGTAGCAAAATAGAAAAATTGAAACAGAATGTTGTTGAACTTAATTTAGATCTTTCTCCGGGCAAGTGCAAATGGTCCCTGTTTGAAGCCATGTGTAAATGCTTCATAATATCTATAGGCAATGCGCAAACTCGTAAGACCCACCTATTCTTCTAAACAACCAATTTACAGAAATTGTTCAACGCATTAAAAACCTTGAAATCACTGAAAGAACATTTCCTATGACACAAATTCTTTGGATAACTCAAAACCTTACACATTTGCATATACGCATACTAATTGCTAAAACATACTTTATATCTGCCTTACTATATGGATGTGATCATCACACATTAAACCATACAAATGTATTAAGCTCTAGTATGTAATCATAGGTTGATAATTTTAATTTTCAAAGCACTGTTTTACCTGCTTTCGTATGTTCTATGTATTAGAACAAAAATTCATCAACATTTAACATTTTTGTTTGAGTTTCATAAAAACAAAAAAGAAAGGGAAAAAATAAAAATATAAACAAGATGAACGACAAAAACGTGAAGAAAAAGACAAGTAAACTAATTTTCCTTTTTTTCTGTTTCAATACTACAAAGAAAGTCAAGCGGTATAATTATTATGTCATTCGGTTTGTAATGCATCAAAAAAATTGCTTTATATCGAAAACATATTTATCCATCAAAAACCAATTTTTTAAAATAAAAAGCTTTTCTAAATATTATATAAATTTATCCTCTTAACGTGTGGCACACATAACAATAAAAAAACTTGCTGTTTTATTTTTCGCTGACTTGCTGTAGAAATTTTCAGTATTAAATTAGCGCAAGGCATGATTAAACTGCTGTTAAAAGAAAATTAATTCCTAATCAATTGCAAAATAGGGATTTCTGCATTGTGACACATTATATAAAAACCATGCCATCTACAGGTGCCGTTGATAGTGGGCAACAACCTAGTAAACTACTAAAATTTGTTTTTATTTTTTGCCTATGATTACTTCAAGAGGGCTGGGAACCAGGATCCCTATATAAGTCAAGGTATATTTCTGGTTCTACAATATAAAACTAAAAATATGCAGACACATAAAAATGTTGGTTTATATAATTAATTTTTTTTAGTGCTTAAAATTTTGAGAGTTGTACAGGAATAAAAATACAAATAGAAAGAAGCAGTTGAGTTAAATCAAACTAGAATGAACAAACATTTTAATCATTGTTAAAAATAATAAAATTTGACTAAAACTTTTTCTCGTAGCACTAAAATTACATCACAAATAGAGGGTTAAATCTCGAAATAGCAATTTATGATGAAAATTTCGTTAAATCCTTCTTTTCTTAATATTTATTAATATTTATTTTTCTAATATTTATTACTCTGATAGTGATTTGCATTAAATTTGTAAAGGAACGATTGGGAGATTTTGGTGTAACAATAGTAGGTTTCACAACAGACGATTATGCTAAATATAGGAACACATATTGCATCTTAGTATCACATGGAATTTATCTGGCAGCTATTGATGTTGTTTACAAAGCTTTTAGTTGTGAAAGTAAAAATGAATTCATCACATGGAGATAATGAAGGAAAACATGACATCCTTGAGTTCTGGGTTAATGAAACAAATAGCGATCTTACTGATAAGTTTCACATAAAAAAAAAGGATAGAACACTCTTCTCGATATGTGCCAACGATTTTGTGTACTAAAAAAGCTAATTAAAAAGCATTCATAGATTTAAAATTAACACAAATAAATGATTAAAAATTTTCTATGCTAAAATAAACAAGCAAGAGCACTATATTCGGCCGTGCCGAATCTTTTATACCCACCACCAATTCTCCGTTCTTATATAGCTAGGTTTTTTCTCGCAATTTTTCGTTTCCCGGGAAAGCGAGATTTATTTTTTAATTTCCCGGGATCCCGCAGCAAAACAAATAAAAAGTAAATTTGTTTTTAATTAATTAAAATCTTTTTATTAAAAAGCATAAAATTGTTTATAATGTAAAAGAAACACTTCAAAACTATAAAAATTAATAAAGAAACTTGAATTTAAAATATAAATTGAGTAAAAATATTTTTCATTGAAAAAATATTATTCTCTAGATCGATATCAAATATGAGCACAAAAAACAAAAGTACAGGTACTTCAGCTATGAGATCAAAAACAAAATCATTAGAATTGGATTAGAATGTAAATACAATGTATTAATGTGTATTAACGACTTAGAAAATAATCTTTTAATATTCTCAAAGCGTTTATTGACTGGTCATAAAGTCTATTTTTGATATTATAAACAAATTGTCCTGTTACAGAAAACACTCGTTTACTTTATATCGATGTTGGACGAATAGTCAAAAGTGCATTTAACAAATATACAATATTTTGAGTTTTTTGACCACTTCCTTAAAAAAAATTAAAATCTTTCTTTATAGAAATTTTTAAGTATTGGTAACGTGGGATGATTGTTTTTTTTTAATTTTTGAACACATTACCTCAAAAAGTATATCAAATTATTTGTAAAAATATTTTTTAATGTAAAGTTAAAAAAACCTTGAAGAAAAAATTTTTATGAAAAAGAAATGTTACAATACAAAAACATATGCTTTCGAATCATAGCCACCTTTTTCGTTTCCCGAGATCCCGAAAAATAATACCGGGAAATTGGTAAGATTAAATAACTCAAATTCCCGGAAAATAACCCTATTTATAGCACAAAATGTATTATTTTTTTATTAAGAGTAATCGCTATGGAATAATCTCTTTATACTAAAATATGTATCACTTTCTTTCGATATACTAGTAAAATTTTTTCCTAAATTTAGTCTTTTAATGAAAGCGGGCGTTAAAGTAGGCGTGTCAATTTAGTTTCTGATAATAAATAAAACTAAGTTATTTCAATATTGTCGTTTAGTTTTCCAAAAACTTTGTCCACAGAGATATTATATGAATTTAAGACAAACCGTTATATGGGAGGTGGGCGTAAAAGTGAGCGTGTCACCTAAATTTTCTGGCATAACAATAACTTTGACTAGAAGGATACCTGTAGCGAATTTCATCATCATACCTCTAATTTTGTCGGTTTTAAGAGCTTTTTAATTTCATTAACAGTAGATAACGTGAAAAGTGGGCGTAATAGTAGGCGTGTCGAAGTTCTTTCTACTAACGAATGAAACTTAGGTGTTTCAATATAGACCTTTATTATTCCAAAATCTTTATTCATAGAGAAATTATATGACTTTGTGATAAAACTTTATATGGGAGGTGGGCATTTATTTTTTGTTAAAACAAAGCATTTGACCAAAAAGCAATATTTGGAAAATTTCAGAATCATGCATCTAATTTTGTTTGTTTTATTAGGTTTTAAATTTTAACTATACTAAAAAATACACAGCGCGGTATAAATTTTCGTACATTTTGATCAATAACTACTTTTGAAATGCATAGATTTAAGCAATTTTTGGAGAGATATATTGTTTTTACTTGAGAATTATATATTTAAAGTTTCATGACTTTACGGTAGTGCGTTTGAACACAATTCCATTTTATTCGGTGTTCGAAGGACACGGTTTTTTCTACCTACTCTTGCATTACGAGCTATAACTCACTTCCTAATATTCCGATTTTCAATTCCAAACAAACCTTGTATATGAGAAAGATTCTGGCAAAATTTGAGACCCCTAGCTTTTTCAGTGCGAGCTCTATCGTGCTTTTAACAGACGGACAGACGGACGGACAAAGATCGTCATAAAATCAAACCCCGATTCAGAATATATATACTTTATGGGGTCTAAAATGGATATTTCGATTTGTTACAAACGAAATGACAAAATGAATATACCCCCACCATTTTTTTGGTGGCGGGTATAAAAATAGTTATTTTAAACCCAGTAAAGGTAACAGTTATAGGCCTTTGCCGCAGTGATATGCTTCTTTAGCCGCTGCTGCCTCTCATTTATACTCAAGCAAATTTTAAAAATGAATTGAAAATTAAGTGATGAGTAAGGAAAAAATTTTCTTAAAAAAATACAAGAAAAAATAACAACAACCTTAACACTTGTGAACTCTTTAAAAAAATACAAAATTTAAATATGATTTTCATAAATAAAAAAAGTTAATATCCCAATTCCAAAGTATTGAATTTTCGAGCAGTTTGTCTGCAGAAAATTCTTATATAGATGTAAAAGAAAATGTTCATAAGTCCTAAAAAACATCACAATATGAAAGGGTGTAATAGCATCGAAAATATAATAGATCTATTTATGTCTGGGAAAAAGAGAGGAGCATATAACTACTTCTTAATTTTATTATATACAAAAGTTGAGTGCTAACGATGTATCATATTCTATATTTTAACATGCTTAGGTTGAAAAAAAACATAAATAGCCACTTTATACTATTTTTTAAATATTTCGAATAAATTGAAAAATGCACTTTTAAATATCTTCACATTAATGTGAATAGACTTAAAGAGCTAAAAGATGTATTTTATTATTCAATAAGAATTAAATTCAAATTATTAAGTTTTTTATCTGTTAACTGTTATTTATAGTAATTCTTTATTATAAATAAAATATGTCTGTAAATTACCGCTGTTTGTGTGTTTTTACTTAAATTCTAAAATTCTTTTATTTTAGTTTATTTTTACTAAAAAAATATAAATTTATGTTTATTTCAATAAATTGTATTTTTAAATACATATGTATGTACTTATAGACAATAAATCACTAAACACCGAATTCCCAAATAAAAAATCCCGGATTCCGAAAAAAATTCCGTAATCCCGGTATTACAAGTTTTAAAATCTTGAATTCTGGGATTCGCCAAATCAGTCCTATTTAGCATTCCTACTTACCAATTATATTATAAAGATGGATTCAGAATTAGCGTAGGTAAAATTTCTGACTAAAGATTTTGAAATAAATTGACCAAAACTTATTTACAAAATAATTAATTTGGACAAGATTTTCTATTAATATTACCAAAGATAAATATTTTATACATATACATTATATACATTTATGAATGTTAAAAATGTTGCACGAAGTTGCGTTTTACACGCTCATGAGGAGAGTATAAACATATTAACGGACATTTCACCACTTAAAAAGTTTCTATAAAGTTTTAAAATTTCTCCCTAACTTACATACTTACTTACTGATTTCTAACAAGTAAGAATGCTATATTCGGCCATGCCGAATCTTATATACCCTTCACAACGTGTAGTCATGCAATAACAGTTGCTTGTATCACCATTCATCCCATATGAAATACGTACACGTATGTATGTTAAAAAAACAAAAAACAAAAAAAAAATTAAAAAAAAAAAAAAAATTTAAAAAAAAAAAAAAAATTTAAAAAAAAAAAAAATTTAAAAAAAAAAATTAAAAAAAAAATTATTATATATATAATATACACATATAAAACAAAAAAAAAAATAAAAAAAAAATTAAAAAAAAAATAATAATAAAAATATAAATAATATATTAAATAAAAAATAAAAAAAAAATAAAAAAAAAAAAATTAAAAAAAATTTTTAAGAAAATTAAAAAAAAAATTTTTTTTGGCTCAGCTGGGATTCGATGCCACGTTTTCTCTAACCAGTATACACGTTTGTATGTATGTATGTTGTTGTTGTAATGTTGTTTTTGTGAAAAAAAAACCGAGGTGGTCGTGGGTTTTTGCTCATATCTCAGTTGTTTATGTACCGATGTTTCTGATTTTCAATAGCGACCTACTCCCGAATATTTCTGATATTTTAATACCTTACCCGGGTCCAACCTATGTCGGGGGGCTTCAAAAAGTTGATTTCAACATACACACGGACAGACGGACAAACGGACAGACTGACAGGGCTTAATGGACTCCCCTATTCATAAGCTTTCATAAAATATATACTTTATGGGGTCGGAAATGAAAATTGTAGAAATTTCACACGGAATGACAAACCTATATATACCCTTTTTCACTGTGTGAAGGGTATAAAAATAAACAGGTAATAAGATTCGTTACAGCTGTATACAACACTCATACTTGTTTCGTCCCTTTCTTTGTTTTTGTTTTGATGTGACATCATTCTTTTTGCAAGACGAATTTAAAATGTATGAAATCAACCACAAACAACAAAAAAAAACATAAACAAGAAAAAAGTCAACAAACTTAACTTTCGGGTATGTGTATTTGAAAACTAATCATAAGCGTACATGTGTGTGTTAGATTGTGTCCGTTGCTGTGTAAAAGTTAAATTATTTTTGTATATGTATACGGTTTTTTATACCCAGACAACCATCATAATAACCCCTCGTGACCTTTCTATGTGTACAACCATTTGTGTTTGTATAAGTAAATTTTAAAACAATTGCTCTCTTGTCAATATCAGAAAAAATTCATTAAGTATGTGAAAAAGAACATAACAAAAATAACTACAGGGTTAAAAACAAGAAACTAAATAAAAGAAGATTGAAAAGTGAATTCATAGATGAAATAAATAATAATAAAATAAAGTGAAAACCAAAAAAATTTATTATATAGCACACTGGGGCATATTTTTCGATTATAAGATATAAGCTTTATCATAAAATTTGGATTCTTTTTTATATATTTATATAAGCCATTTTAGTGCAGTGTTTATTCATACATAATAAAAAATACATAAACTAAGTCCTTATGTGCAGATATTCTACATTGAGAGATCCCTTAATGAACATCAAACAATTTCAGTATATATGAGGCCTGAACTAATAAACTTAAAGAAATTTTTTGATGGTAAAACTGTGTGTCATAAATTTGCAAAATGTAGACAGAATCTTTACGATAATAGTACGCCACATATTGCTACTCATTAGCTAGCATTTAGTCACGAGCAAGCATAATGATAACCAACAATAGCTGTTTGTATAGATCAATTATATTAATATATGGGTATTTCCATGTCATCGTACGTGACATTTGTACTCCTAAAAAGTGGAGTAATTTTTGTAAAAGTAAGAGAACCTGAAACAAAATTAGATCTTTATGTTTTATTCAAAGGGTACTTTATTAAACAAAATGAATTGAAGGGTTCGCCAAATAACTTTTTTTTTAAATGCTATAAAAAAGTGTAGCTTCGGCTGTGTGGCACGTAGCGCCGTCCTAGTGAAACCAAATGTTGCCAATATCCTCCTCTTCAAATTTTGTGAACAAAAATTCGTTCAACATGGCCCGATAACGATCGCCATTGACTTTAACGGCCACTCCTTGCTAATGGTCCAATTATGCCTCTGGACCAAAATCCGCAACAAACAGTGACTCGTTTTGGGTGTATCGGCTTCTCAATGTATGCGTGCGGGTTTTCTATGCTCCAAATGCGATAATTTTGCTTGTTTACATACCTGCCAAGATCGAAGTGAGCTTCATCTGAAAAGATGATTTTTTTGGCAAAATCGGCCAAAAAAATAATGTCGCAGTATTTCCCAGCGTTGCTCAAGCATATACACAACCATATTCTGTAAAATCAGACATGAGCTAAGTGTTACCATTCCCGAAATAAGCACCAGTTGAAAATAAAAACAACGTTAAATGGCAGACCCTTTATATTCGAATCATTGTTATCTAAAATATCCAGAAAAATAAGAGTATATCGTACGTGACATAAAACAGAAGTAATTTTGAGGTATAAATGGAAATATGAACAAATCTGCGAATCTTGGGAGGTATTTTTTTTTCTTACACTAAACCAAATATTTTTCATTTAAAATCCATCATACTTAATTGAAAACAATTTTTAAATGATTTTAAAATAAATTCAATTTAATATCGTTTGTGATCAATCGTACGTGACAGGTTTTCCTCTAATAGTATTCATACGTAATAAAATTTATATTATGTTAAGAAAAAAGTTAAATTCTAAATTATATAGGTGCTCTTGCGACTATTCAAACACGAATGACGGAGACAAATAATGATTTTACACTACGTACGGTACATTAAAATAACAGCCAAGGGAAATCAAAGAAAATACCGCTAATTGGACTCAATATTTTCTTTTTTCTTATGGACCTTGTTAATTTTTGTTGTTACCTTAACTTTAAAGAATATTACAACTTATTTTTACAATTTAGTTTTTAAAATAAGTCAAAGAGGTAATCAGATTAAACTCTTATTATTGCTCTTAAAATAATTTAGTAAGCTCTTAATACCTGCGCATAGTAAAATATGAGTGTTTTTTTTTATCAATAAACTTATATTAGAAAACTTTCACAAGATTTTTTATTTTTACAGTCGTGGTTGACATATTCATGGAAATGTTCATATGTTAATACTAGCATTTAACCCGTTATAATTAATTAATTAATTATTAAATATTTTTGGTCCAATTTATGAAAATTTTTATCGATTTACTTAGTAAAATAAAAAGTAGATTAAGGATATATCGGGCATATATTTCCTAACTAAAAGCAAGATCACTGCTACTGAGTTTCAAACATTAAGATTCATAATTTGCAATAATGACCTTAAAAATAATAAAAGTAACATTTTTTCCTTCATAAAAACTTCCACTTGGTTTACTATTACCTACATTCAGAATTCTATGTATACAAAATATAAAAAAAGAGAAAAAGTAATTTTGGTCGTCCATAATATTAGGAGTTAGACCTCGGATCAAAAAACACTAATATTAAGAATCCATGTATACAAACGTAAAAATACAAAAAGTACAATAAAAATGCGAAAAGACTTTTTTGTGTCTCCAATATAATTTTAATTTTCAAATTGAATCAACCATCCTTTATTTCACTATTTTAGCTTTATAAACGTAGGAAATACAAAAATTCCCATTAAAATTCAGAAAAGTACCTTTTTGATTGCCCATAACATATTTAGCCTTACCTTGTATCAATAGTCATTAATCTCGAAATTCTTGCTTCGCAAACGCTAAAAATACAAAAAGTACCATAAAAATTCAAATAAGTACCTTTGTGGTCGCCCATAACATTTTCAGTTTCACCTGGACTCAAAAGTCCTTGATTGTACGATCCTACCTTCATAAACGTAGAATATACAAAAAGTACCCTAAAAAATTTAAAAAAGTACCATCTTGGTCGCCCATAACATTTCCAGTTTCACCTGGAATCAAAAGTCCTTCATTGTACAATCCCACCTTCATAAACGTAGAAAATACCAAAAGTACCATACAAATTCAAAAAAGTACCTTTTTGTTCGCTCATGACATTTTCAGTCTCACCTTGTATCAATAGTTACTAATATCAAAATTCTAGCTTCGCAAAATTTGAAAATACAAAAAGTACCATAAAAATTCAAAAAAGTACCTTTTTCGTCGCCCAAAACATTTTTTGTCTCACCTAGAATCAATACTCCTTGATTGTACAATCCTACCATCATAAATGTAGAAAATACCAAAAGTACCACAAATATTCAAAAAAGTATCTTTTTGGTCGACCATAACATTTTCGGTCTCACCTTGTATTAATAGCCACTAATTTTAAAATTCTAGCTTCGCAAACGTAGAATATATAAAAAGTACCATAAAAATTCAAAAAAGTACCTTTTTGGTCACCCATAACATTTTTAGTCTTACCTGGAATCAATACTCCTTTATTTTACAATTCTAACTTTATAAACGTAGAAAATACAAAAAGAACCATACAAATTCAAAAAAGAACCTTTTTCGTCGCCCAAAACATTTTTTGTCTCACCTAGAATCAATACTACTTGATTGTACAATCCTACCATCATAAATGTAGAAAATACCAAAAGTACCACAAATATTCAAAAAAGTACCTTTGTGGTCGACCATAACATTTTCGGTCTCTCCTTGTATTAATAGCCACTAATTTTAAAATTCTAGCTTCGCAAACGTAGAATATATAAAAAGTACCATAAAAATTCAAAAAAGTACCTTTTTGGTCACCCATAACATTTTTAGTCTTACCTGCAATCAATAGTCCTTTATTTTACAATTCTATCTTTATAAACGTAGAAAATACAAAAGGTACCATAGAAAAGCGAAAAAGTACATTTTTGGTCCAAGTTTCAAATTCCAAGTTTAAAATGTTCAAATATCTGTGTAACAAAATATTTTAATAGACATAATTTTAAGTCAGTAAATCTACTCTTTTTTGCATAAAAGTAATTATGTTCTAAAAAGTACCAAACTCTTCCCGATTTTTCCCTCTTCTACCCTGTCATGAATGTGTTTCAATTTTTACTAAATTACATAATTTTTTATGTCTAGTGAAAGCCCAATTAAAAATTTTGTGAAAGTTGACCGTCTAATTAGGAGTTACATACATTTTCCGGAATTTTTCCCCTTTTTGGTACCTTTTTTGTCCCCAGAAAAATTTCCAAAAATTTCACCTAAACAGTTGTCCATATTCTATTAGAAAATAATAATTGTCAAATTTTGTCCCATTGAATAAAAGTTTATTTTAAAAAAAGTACCAAAAAAAGGGACAATTTTTACCCCTTATACTTATGAATTTGAAAAAAGTGCCAAATTTTTATTAATATTTTTTCGCGGATTACTTAATACAGTTTAAATCTTTTTCCTAGCTTTATGCGGTTGGAAGTTACATAGGGTACCAAAAAAGTACCAAATTATAGTTTTTAACAGTTTTTTCCCCTTAGTGGTTGAAAATTCCAAAAAAGGCCAGACACCTGTCAGCTTATTTTTTGTGCAAATTACAATACTTTTTCAATTTAATTTGTATCATTTTTAGTTTAGCAGATACAAGATTACCGATTTTACCCGTTTTTACCCTTTTTTACCACCTTAAAGTACGTATTTACAAAAATCCCTTCTTAGTGGAGCTATACATCGAAAGAGAAACCGATTGTCATGTCTCTAGCTCTTTGCGTTTGGGCTGTGCGATGATGAATCAGTCAGTCAGTCAGTCAGTCACGTTACTCTTTTATATCCATAGATTTTTTGTAGAACGGTCACGACACATAAAAGCATGTTTAACGTTAAAGCATGTTTAACGCGTAAACTAATGGGACAAGGCGTAAAAATTTTCAAAACACATCAAAGGCTTTACCGTGTAAGAGCTTAATTGTTTAATATCAGCTTAATAGCTGATAGATGAAATATGCAGCAAAGATAAAGTAAAATCAAGTTAGTTATTAAAAACTAAAATTATTCCAGATTAAGAACGGATCGGAGTTGGCATAAGTTGTTCTGAAAACTTTAATAGATTATGGATAAAAAAAAACGTGCATAACGAGATATTACATTAAAAGGGATTTTAACACTAAAGAAATAAAAGAAAACGGAACAAACAAACAATGATATTGATAGATGTATGGAATTTTTATTCCATATTGGATTTGTATTTTTATGGTTAAAGTAGAGGAATAAATGAAAAATATTTATAAGACAAAAACGATGCGCACTACGGTACAATATTTTGTATTAAAAGCTCAGCTAAGATTGCCAACTTAATAAAATATTTATTTAGTTTGCTTTTGAAAGAATGTTTAAAGAAAATGTAAGTTTATCTACAGGGTGAGCCAAAAGAAACCAAGGGGTGTAAAAGTTTAATAACTTTTTCGTTAATTAATTTTTCTTATATTTTTTCTTTCAGATTATACAGACAACACTTGGAGAATTTATAATGGAGTGGTTCACAACTGAACAGAGAATCAGAACAATATAATTTTATTATTTAAACTAGAGATCAATTATTTTAACGCAAAAAGCATATCGTCGACATTTTAACGTCAGAATTTCGCGCTCTGAAGCAATGATTCGTTGCTTAGTTGATCGACATCACCAACATGGCAGCGTGACAGATTTGCCTATAACCGGTAGACCACTTTTAAGTCGCACTGCGGAAAATATTGAACGAGTACAGCAAAGTGTTAACGAAGCACCAGAAACATCTGCCAAAAGGCGTTCTGCTCAGCTAGGAATGTCTCGTACGTCACTACGGCGCATTTTAAAACAAGATTTACAGTTATACCCATATAAGGTGCAAGAATTAAAATCCGCAGATCATCGGCAACGTCTAAATTTTGCAGTTAAATTTCAAGAGTTGGCCAGAAATGAAATCAACTTTATTAAAAATTTGATTACGAGTGATGAAGCTCATTTTCATTTGAATGGCTTTGTTAATAAGCAGAACTGTAGGCTCTGGGGTTCTCAAAATCCAAATGCCATTCATCAACGCCAATTGCACCCCATCAAGATGTACAGTATGGTGTGGGATCACATCTGAAAATGTCTGAAAATGTCTTCGAGAATGAAGATGAAAGTGCTGTAACCGTAAATGGAGAGCGGTATCGGTTTATGATAGAAATTTTTTTAAGGCCCTGCTCTTGAAAACAGACCTGGTATGTGGTTTCAGCAGGACGGAGCCACTGCCCATATTGCCCGAGACACAATGGCACTTTTAAGTCAAATTTTTGGAGGGCGAATAATTTCCAGAAATTCAGAAATTATTTGGCCAGCGCAATCGCCAGATTTGACAGCACCCGACTATTTTCTTTGGAGTTATTTGAAGGAGCGAGTGTATGTGAACAAGCCAGAGACAATCCTTAAACTCAAGGCAAACATTGTTGCAGAAATTCGAAGGCTACAGCCACAATTTTTGAAAGATGTTATGGAAAATGCTCTAAAAAGAGCCCAGCAGTGCGAAGCTGAAAACGGTGGTCATTTAAGAGACATAAAAAAAATTTCCCTTTTGTATATTATATAATCTGAAAGAAAAAATAAAAAAAAATGAGTAAACGAAAAAGTTATTAAACTTTACACCGCTTGGTTTCTTTTGGCCTACCCTGTAGTATGGAGTATGTATATGCTAGCCCAATTATTGAGGTCATTAGGCGTACTATGACAATTTTTTTTATGTTCTACATTCACGAAACAATCTTATGTGAATAATTAACAAAAGCTACGTATTTTACATTATATATAAATTTTTATTTCCTGAAAATCAAATTAATTCACAAGGTGTCCTAAGCGCCGTATTGTAATACTGTCTTTAGTTTTCAAAATTTTACAGTTTTTTTTTTAAATTTTAACACGATGGCAATATGACAATTAGATCTACTTGTGAATGAATCAGTTATTTTATTTACTTTTAGTTTGTAATACGTATTCACATATTACATGAAAATCGAAAACGAGTCAATTGTCTAAACCAATTTTTGTTATAAAATTATTTGTAATAGAGGAATATAGATTTACTATTTGTAGTTCTTTCAATACAAAAATACAAAAGAAATTACTTTTAAAATTGATTCGTTTTTGATTTACTTTCTGAAAAGAAAGCATAATTTCTAGTTTTGAAATATATGTATCTTTATAAAGGTATCAAATACTAAACGCAGTCTAAACGTCAGAATTCTCAAACTTTTAAAAGACAGAAATAACTGTTGATCGTGTAGAAGCAAAGTGATTAACAAAAAAACAGACGTAATTATATTATTTAAGACAAAAAATAAATAAATTTCTTGCGAATAAATTTATGGACAAAAGTATATTTTGGGTAAATTTAAGTTATGACGTTGCCGTATTTAGTGTGCGATATAAAGAGTGCTTAGATTTTAAGGGCCGATGTTGATTTTGAATAAAACACAAATTATTTTGGAAATTATTGTCATTTCTTTTTATTATGGCAATATTGGTATGGTTCAATTATGTACACCCAACACAAGAAAATCACACTCACTGCCAATCTTCTTTTGCCACACTATACCAAAGAACAGCAATGTTTTCCTTTTACACATCGTACCACAGTACAAGCACAATAAGAAAATATTACCCAAATATAAATTAATTTTGCATTGCGATTTTAAAATAATTTTTTTGGCGAACGAAATTGACGGAATTTTTAAATATTCCACGTATGATTGTCATTTAAGAGGATTTTTAAGTGTAATGTAGCCATGTTTTCATATTAAGTGGACCAATGTTTTGCTCTTAAGGCAAGTTAGCTTAAGTAACCAGCTTAAGTATTTACCCACTATATTTACCTACCGCCCTTATGTATCACAATAAAGCATTAAAGAGATTGACAACAGTAGGCTGCCGGTTACAATCTGTTACAAATAAAATACCCACGTGTATATAAAGACGATTGTTTTGACGTCATCACAGCTGAACATGTACACGGCTATATTTGGCAGTGACACTCACTCAGGTTAATGTCAGCAGATTTAGTGCAGCCAGATAAAAAGAATTGTTAAATTCATATTTATTAGCTTTAAAACATTTTATCTTATTTACCAGAAAAGGCCATCAAATAACGAGAATTTAGGCAGATGAATTTATTTTCTTTTAAATTTTATTATTTATATATTTAATACAAGCATGATTGTAGCACCACTGAAATCAACATTTCTACAACAATCAGCTGTTCTTTAATATATGTTTATGGAGGTGCTGTAATTTTCAAAATAATTATGTAGCTGACTAGATTGCGGCAATTGGAGCCAGCTGTATGTATAGTCCTGCAGCTATGTAGCCTGCTGTGGTCTATGTGTTTAGTACTTAATATTAAAAAATTTAATTATACAAAAAATCATTAAACTTTTGCTGAAACAACTCAAATTGATTTGAAAAAGTTATTCATATTTGAGTGTGTAAGATGGCTTTTATCGGTACGGTATAATGTACATATATTAACGTCTATTTATTTAAGCTATAGATTGAATATAAAGGCTCCGCCAAATAATTTTTTTTTTTTTTTTAAATTTTATAAAAAGAAAGTGTAGCTTCGGCTGTGTGGCACGTAGCGCCGTCCTGTTGAAACCAAAAGTTGCCAATATCCTCCTCTTAAATTTTTGTGAACAACAATTCGCTCAACATGGCCCGATAATGATTGCCATTGACTACGGCCATTCCTTGTCAAAATCGGCCAAAGTAATGTCGCAATATTTCCCAGCGTTGTTCAAACGTATACACAAACATATTCTTACAGCGGAAGGATAAAACTAATTATCTGTCAAATCAGACATGCACTAAGTGTTACCATTCACGAAATGAAAAAAAATCGTTAGATGGTGGACCCTTTATTTTAAAATTTCTCTTTAGTAATGTGTTTTATTGAATTTTATTTTGTATATTTTATGAGCATAAACTACACTTACTCTTATTGATATTAATTGTAGCAATCGGCTTTTTCCTTGATATTCTTTCCAGTTACGCTGTTTATTATTATTGAACCGTACGTGTAAACCTATAGTAAATGGTAAACAACATGTTCTTTATCGTTTGTGTGTTAAATAAAACAGCATATATAATTACATGTATTTATATTTGTGTATATGTATGCAATTTAATATACTCCAACAAATACATACATATTATTCACAAACACCTAACACTTGCACTTTTTTGTTAAGCCACAAGAATATACCTGACAATGATTTTGACTGATAGTTAATGATATTTGAGCATTTAACGTAAACTAATATTCAATCACACACACAATTTTGCACTAGAATATTGTAATGCTTGATGAAAACAGAACACACAATACACAGAGTTATACTACACTAATACATTAACGGATATTAAACAAGTAAAACACAAGAATCGTTATAATATATTTTGTTTTGTTTTTGTTGAGGTATGAACGAAAGGTAAACAACACGAAAAATAAGTAAATTATTTAAAATATGCACAATTACCCACACATATTTACCCCAATGTTGCCGTTGAAAAATAACAACCTACAAAATTACAAATACACACATGCATTTAAGCTTTAATTATTATTTTTGTACAGTTTTTGTTGTCCCTATAACTTTAGTTGTTGTTGTTATGTGCTCAATTTACCATTATGATAAATAAGATATGATACCACAAGGATGTCAGTATTAAACCAGCTGCTGGTATAATGTGAAATACACTTTAATGCAGCAACAACTACTGCAGTTGTAACATTACTAAATAAGACTATTTAAATGATTAAATGTTACAGTGGTTGAAGCAGGATATATGCACACAGATATTTTTTTTAACAACACACACATACATATGTACAGCTAGAATAAAAGTAAAATCACTGCGGGCACTACATTAAGCATAGTGGTTTTTATTTTATTTATGCATATGACTGTGACGTATGATTGTTAATTTGTAGCTTAAAAATTATTAGAATATTTTTTAAAATTTCTCTTCTTTATTTTTAATACTCAGACGCTTAAGTTCCGAATTATAGCACAAGGATTTGTTTTTATTTTTTTTTAATTCTTTTAAAAGCTTTATGCGAATTCTTGCAATTATTTTCTTATTTCTTTTTTTTTAATTTTTGTATCTTTTCTGTAGTGCAAACATTTTGAAGTAAAATATTAATATATATTCACTAAGAATACGTATTCCAGCGTACCCGTATTTTCAAAAATATTTTGATTTGTTATCTTCCATTCATGAAATTTTCTCAATTCTTTTTTTACTTAATTTTTTAATATTATATTCAAGTTTTTTTTTCTTATATTTGTTTTACTTAATCTTTTTGTTTAACTTGCGTTTATTTGTTACACGTACCTTGTGCTGCGGTAAACTAAAGTTATGTTTACCATGTTGCAGGCAATGTACCGAGGTTAGTGCTGGCTGCGCAGACATATTTATGTTAACGGATAAAATTTTGTGTTTATAGTTTATTCTCTTCCTAAGGCGGATAAAATTTAATTTTTATGTTTTCTCTTATGTACGATATATGTATGTGTGTGCGTTGAAGAGCAAGTGCTAGCTCGCATAGTAAAAGAACAGATTTTAATGCATGAAATCAAATTAAATTTTTACTACATAATTTTGGTGGCTCATTTAAAGATTTTTCAATTTCCTCATCACTTAATATGACAATTTTTAGAAAGTTCTTTTTAATTACCGCCAGCGCTGGGCGGCAGTTAAAGTTTTCTCGTCTTTGGCCTGATATTTCTGATATATATTTTTTTGCTTAGTTCTATGTCCAATTTTAATTTTTTACAAATAAGATTTTAAAGATCATATAATTTTAATCCGATGATTTCCAATTGAGATTAATAAATTCATTAATAACACATTAATTTCCATTAAGCATCAATTTTATAGACTAATATAAGAATAAGTGTATTAGTCAAATGGAGGTGGCAAAAATTCAACTAATTCTAAATTTGATCTACAATGCATGAATATGAAAACAGGTTACCAAGCTTTTCATCTTCTGTTAGTTTCACGTTTTTAATAGGACTTTTCATTTTTAATAAAAATGTGAAATATTTTGTATCTGCACTTGCTAACCCAAAGAAGGTGTATTCATTTTATCATATTCTGTTTATACTAGTTCGATGTATTCATTTTACAACCATTTAGGTATATGTTTTCCAATTCCTGGTATCATTTCTGATAAAATTGTTATATTTCCGTCCATCTAACCATGTTTTGAAAGTACGTAGAATTTAAAAAAAGCCAGGACCATGAAAAGTTGTAAAATTTCATTTGGTTCTGAGATAGGCAAGATCGGAAAAAGTTTTGCATTAAAGGGACAGCGTAAGTAATATTAAGCAGATTGGAGTACTATATTCGACTTTGTTGGATTTGATTATACCCTTCACTATTAGTTGTATAGGTATAACAACCACATCATATGGCTGCCTAGATTTCATAACTTATGTAGGACCCTATTTTGCTTAGTTATTCAAACATCATCTTTACTTTTGTTACATAGTTATCTGTACTGTACCATTGAAGCCTTTTTATTTGACAGCCATATTGGAAAAGCTAAGAAAACAAATTTTCTGTCATTTTTTTTTTTTTCAAACGCAATCGTAGATTATACACATTTTTAAAGTTTACAGTATTATATTAGTGAAGCCGTTTTACCTGCAACCAGTACTGTGGGAGTTGAAAGGCGTAAAGCCGCAACTGGTATTTTTTATTCATATATCCGCTATTTTATATAAACTGCCATGTAAGATTGCTATTCATATTAAACTGTATTCCACTGACCAAGCCCTTTCATTTATTAATAAGCCATTTTATATTGGCGGACAACATGACTGCATTTATTAAATTAAAATTTCAATGGTATAGTTTACATTAATATAACTTAAATTCGAACTCCTATTTGCATTTGCGGAATTTTATTTAACAAATTAAGGCAACTGCAGTTCGGAGAGAAATTTTTTATATATTTTATATGAGGAGCCGCAGAACAAAAGGTGTTTTTTCGCATTTCGCGAAAAATAGGTTTTTTGGTATTTTTATAAAATTTAGGTTGAGATCTTGTAGAAACAATCAAGTTAGCACTATTATTATTTATTTTTACAAGTAAATGGGTTCTAAAAAATTTATGCTTAACAAAGGTTGCTTTTTTGTTTATTTTTTCAACAAAAGGTGCTTTTTTGTTTATTTATTTTTGTTAATTATTCCAACACGTATAAACAGGATAAAGATATATGGAGGATTAAATAGACGAAAATGTTGGATGTTCTTTCCTAGAAGAAGATGTTGGAACAAGAGCTTAACAAATTTAAACAAATTTTATAAATATTTAATTTAAGGCTGAGAAAGAAATGTTTAAGTTGAAATTTATTTTAATAAAACGACAAAAAAATATACTAAGCTTAACATTTTTTAATATATTAGATCAGGTTTAACCACATTCAGTAAACATTTTATCGTCATATATGTGTATTCGCATTACACAATATATTTTTTCCTTCTATTACCAAAATGTGCTTTTTTACTTTTTTTTTAACGAAAAGTGTTTTTACTTTATTCCTCACAAAAGGTGCTTTTTTGCTTTCTTTTTTGCAAAAGGTGCTTTTTCCAAAATAAAAATGGAATTATATCAAACATCCTTAACATTAAATCGGGTGACTTACGACAGTTAGATGCATCTGTAGATAAGTAAAAATCGTGTTAGCATATCCAGGTTCTTGCAGTTTTTCAAAGGGGCGAAAAAAATAAATCTCAATTTCCAAAAAATTTTAAATGAGCGAAAAAGCACCTTTTGTTCTGCGGCTACTCATATATGAAGTTTGACATTTGAAATAAATAAGAGAGAAAAGAAAATTGTTTTTTATCTATAGACTTTGACAGCTAAAACTAAAACAAGTCAAGAAAAAAATTATCAGCTGACGAAACAAGACTACTTGATGAATAAATGTGCCTTGAAACTAATTTAGATTTTGTTTTTCAACTGTGGCAACATTGAAATTATGAAAAAAATCACATTTTGTAGCACACTTTCAGAATGTTTATAGAAAACTATTTCTAGAATTAACATTGTTTTGAAAAATCACAGTCTAATACCACACTATAAATAACAAGTAACAGTGCTATGTTCGGCCGTGCCGAATCTTATATACCCTTCCCAATGTGTAGTCATGCATATGAAATACGTACATACATATACAAAACATCCCATTGCAAAATTATAAATTAAGTTGATGTATGTATGTTTCTAAAAAAAAATATATTAAAAACAAAAAAAACTATAAAAAAAATTACAAAATAAAATTTAAAAAAAAAAATTAAAAAAAAAAATAATAAAAATATAAATAATATATAAAATAAAAAAATAATATAAAAAAAATTTTGTGGCTTAGCTGGAATCCGATGCTACGTTTACTCTAACCAGTATATATGTATGTTGTCGTTGTAATTGTGAAAAAAAAACGAGGTAGTCGTGGTTCTTTGCTTATATCTCAGAAACCTAGAGGGCGATTTTGCTGAATTTCAATAGCGATTCCTTCCCGGATACTTCCAAGAGATTGATACCATACACAGATCAAAGAAACATATAGTTGCTTCTAAAAGTTGATTTTAACCAACACACCGACAGACGGGCAGACGGACAGACGGTCAGGGCTTAATCGACTCCTCTATTCATAAGCTTTTAGAAAATATATACTTTATGGGGTCGGAAATGAGAATTGTAGAAATTACAAACGGAATGACAAAGCTATATATACCCTTGTGCACCACAGGTGAAGGGTATAAAAATAATCGACAGTGATTAGTTGTGCTTAACCCTAGCCCTTATACCCAACTTTTTTACGTAAACGTATACCCAAGTACAGGTGTGGCCAGTAACAATTATTTGTGTTTTTTCTTATAATTTATTAGCAAACAATTTTTTTATTCATATAATTTGTACTTTAATATATTAACTAACATTTTAACTTGTTAGAATAAGTTTGCGTACATAGTGAAAACTTACCGTGGACGAACAGATGTTCTCTTATCGTGACCATACCCGTTTCACGCAATACATCTCATTTAAACCGGTGAAGTATGGTATCAAAGTATGGTGGGTTTGTGATGCCAAAAGCTCCTACCCTCTGCATGGTCAAATTTATAACTGACAAGCTATTACGGGAGAAGAAACTAATCAGGGTGAACGCGTAGTGAAGGATTTGGTAAGTCGATTTCATGGAAGCGGGCACAATATAACAATGGACAATTTTTTTACAAGCCTTAATTTATTTCAAAACTTGTGGTCAATAAATTTAATTGCGGTTGAAACCGCACGTAAAAATAAGTCGTTCATACCCAAAGAAATGTTGGATCACAAATATCGCCCTGTGGAGTCAACAGTCTTCAGCTTTATGCCCAACATTTCCCTGTGCTCATATGTGCCGAAAAAATCAAGTTATTCCTTTATTTTCAATGCATGACGATGATGCAATTATTACAAGCGAAAAGCCAGAAGTAATCGAATTTTATAATAAAAGAAAAGCAGGAGTGGATGTTATGGACCAACTGCTTGGAGAATATACTTGCCAAAGACAGACTAAGCGTTGGCCATTATCTCTATATTTCAATATAATTGATTTGACAAAATAGTCAGCGTACATCATATATTTTGAAAATAACAAAAACATCCCATTTAGTAAGCTAAGACGCAAACACTTTTTTCGCCAGCTCGCCAAGGAGCTATGTATGCCAGTAATTGAAAGTCGGTCAGTCAATGTTTAGGTAATGCGCAACTCCAAGAAAAGTTGGCGATTCACAGTCAAAGTCTGCAGCGACTAGTGTACGTGGAAAAAATCCAAATTGGAAGCTCCTTTTTGTGTTATTATCACGGCGAGCACAGAGGACGCACTCGTAATATATGCTCTACTTGTAAACGGCCATCATGTGTGCATCATTCAAGAAATTACTTTGTATGCGAAAATTTGAATAATGGAGAAAACACTTTAATTTAAGTAATAAAAAATAAAATAAAAACATAAATTTACATAAAAAAACAAACATTATTTAATTTGTATAGACAATTCATACAGTTGCATGAGTGGCCACATCTGTACTTGGGTATACGTTCTTGGGGGTCTCGAGTTTAGAAGCTCATAGCTCCTCAAAGGCTTGATCTAGGATAATAATTGAGGTGTCAGTTGACGTGGATTTCATCCGTTTTCTTAGATCTAAAGTTTCAGTAAAAAAGCATAAGCCATTTAGAAGGTGCATTACTCAGAAGTGTCAATGGCCACACCTGTACTCGGGTATAAGGACTAGGGTTAAAACAGACATAAGAAAACATCAAGTTAAATGACATAATAGTGAAATATTAAAAAAACCATTGTAGTATTTAAAAGTTTTTGATTAAATATAACTTTAATAACGTGAAAGTCTGACTGTTTATTATTTTATTTCATTAAAAGAATCCCGGTTTATTTAAAGGAAATATACCCAAGTTTCTGAAATGTATAAACTAACTGTATTATTTATATTTAGATGGTCAAGTCCTTTTACTTTTCATTTGTTAGTTTTTCTCAAAAATAATTTTCGATGCTATGAAATTTTTTTAATTTTTAATGTAACAATAAGTGGAAAAATAATTCATATTTTTAAAATAGTCTAATATGGATAAAGAAATATCTGTAGGCTCATCTGCATACTATTTCAAAAGCCATTAAACAGTGAAAGAAAAAATTAAAAAATTTATAGAAAATCGGAGAGAAAAAAGATCTAACAGACATTGGTAAGACAAAAGAAATCGAACAACTATTTCGAAGATTACCGAACAATTTTATCCGATAATCAGCACGTTATAGTAAATGCACTGATACTTTTGTGTGGAAGGTCGAAGCTGATTAAAGTCGTATAAACATAAGTATATCAAAGACCATAAACTTATGTTTAAATTTTATAAAAAAAAAAAATAAACCTGTTTTGTAATGGATGATGATAAGTTTCATCAACTTTGAGAGTTGTTAAAATTTCCAGAAACAACCTTCAAAATTTTTCAAGAAGTTATTTGTGTGGTAAGCCATTTGCAGTTGTGGTAAAAGAAGCTAAAAAGAAGCTAATCATTTGTGACGAAAGGCATGATAAGCACAGAAATATGTATTCGAAGTGTTTCCGAATGACTTTTACCTTTTCTTAAATAGCTCAGATCGCCTACATATTTCTAGCCTAGTTTGTTATCATGCCATTATAGAAAAAAAAACTTGAGTCGTATTCAAACATTAATGTCAATTTTATACCACGGGAAGCCAGCCAACTGCCTAGAACATTGATCTGGACGGGTGTTCGATATTAAGCGTAAGATGACTTCCTCACAGGTGCATAAATTTATAAATACCGAGTAAAATGCCAATATTTTTATGATAAAGGAAATTGTATAATATTTATTTTTTTTTAGGACTTCTCTTTATACGAGTTTATGTTTTTCAGACTCACTGTTTCTATAAAACATACAAGATTCTACTGTTAGATGTAGTTCTTGAACAGGAAAAAACAATAAATTTCGTATGTCAACTTAACATCTTTGTGGACATATATATCTAATCTCAGCTTTCATTCTAATTGAACTATATATTTTACAATGTTGTTCATATCATATTAATTACTAAAATATATTAATAAACTGTAACAATTGCAATTAATGAATATAAAATCAAAAGCGAAATTTTTTTGCTTATATTCATTATTGAGGTGTTAAATTTTCCACCTTAAAAAACAACAAGCGATTATCGCCAGCAACTAAAACTGTAATCACAGACTTTGTATAATTTTTTAGAAAATTAAGACATTCCATTTAATAAAGTACAAATCATTTTCCTTTTTAAAAACTTGACTGTGTAATTTAATTTTGAATTAATGTATGTGTGTTTAAGTATTGTATGAATAATATTTTTACAGCTATTATTTTTGCCATTAACAAAGGCAATTAATTATTTAATTATACACTTGAAATGTACTTTAATTAACATGCAAACATATAAGCCAATTCACACTATTGCACACAAATAAACACATACACGAAAAGAAGAAAAAAAGCAACAATATTGTATGTGTGCAAATACGCTAATAATTTATATAGAGTATTCATGTAACGTACCTACATAATAAGGTTTTTCTCATTATTTTCTTAAATTGGCTGCTAAGTATAAAACAAGTGTAAAAATAAAAAAATATTGCACAATTTTTAAACATTCTTGCAATCAATATAAAAAACTCCTGAATTTCGAAAGATTGAAACCAATGACTTGAATACCTTTAATGTTATGGTATGTATGTATGTATGTATGTATGTATGTATGTATGTATGTATGTATGTATGTATGTATGTATGTATGTATGTATGTATGTATGTATGTATGTATGTATGTATGTATGTATGTATGTATGTATGTATGTATGTATGTATGTATGTATGTATGTATGTATGTATGTATGTATGTATGTATGTATGTATGTATGTATGTATGTATGTATGTATGTATGTATGTATGTATGTATGTATGTATGTATGTATGTATGTATGTATGTATGTATGTATGTATGTATGTATGTATGTATGTATGTATGTATGTATGTATGTATGTATGTATGTATGTATGTATGTATGTATGTATGTATGTATGTATGTATGTATGTATGTATGTATGTATGTATGTATGTATGTATGTATGTATGTATGTATGTATGTATGTATGTATGTATGTATGTATGTATGTATGTATGTATGTATGTATGTATGTATGTATGTATGTATGAATGTATGTATGTATGTATGTATGTATGTATGTATGTATGTAAAAAAAATTTAATCAAATGCTAAACTTGTAGTTTTTCTTTACTTCATTTATGGTTTTTCCCTCACACCATACAAATTAGTCTAAGTATTTATATAAACGATTTTTTATGACTAAGTGAAAAAAAACAGCTATTTAGCAAGAAAACATATTCAAACTACTTATTGTAAATATTTGTGCAATAGCCATATATAAAAAATTGTTTTTAAAATTAAAATCTCTGAACGTGTGTATCGTAATGTATACATGGATGTGTCGTAAAAATGAATTGCATGTTAGAGTTCCTTTAAGGGTTTTTTATGTTGGTGCGAAATGTTTTAGCTTCGTCACCATAAAAAAGTAACTAACAATTAAACACATAAAAAATTTGTTAAATAGGGATTGAAAGTATACTACGGAAGTTTTTTCTGTATTTAATTTAACAATGTCCAGCAATTTTAATAAAGTAACAGAAATTTAAAACACCTAATAGACGAAAAAAAAAATTAATTTGTATTAATTAAGTTATACTTACCTTACGGAAACCTTTTCATGTTACACATAATCTAATGAGCTCATAACATTCAGTTTAGTTCGCTTAATTTGGGTTTTATTAGAAATCCAAACATTGCTTAGATTGTTATCTTAATTATGTGGCATAGCAATAACCATAAAAGATTCGCTGGGTTTTATGGTGGAAAAACAAAAAGGTTAGAAAAATGTTAAAAAGGATTTAACAAGCAATGAATTTTATATATAAAACAAGTAAATTTTTTCTAAATAACTTGAACACGTTAAATAGATTTTATCAAACACTTTTATAAACAACAAGAATCAGAAGTAAAATGTAATGAAAATATATTTTTGACGCGTTTTTAGTTGTAAAAAGTGTTACTAGGAAATTATTAAAATTTTTATAAAAATTGTAACCATAAAAGAAAATAAATGGGATAAGAATGACGATTATTTATCTTTAACTATACCGTACTGTCTACCTGAAAGTATGTGTTAACTCAATGGTTATCATCTTGGTTTCACCAGCAAAATTTAAATTTTGCTCTTAATAAAGGGTGTTTTTTTAAGCCCGATAGAACTTGAAATTGTAAAAAATAACACAAAAAATTAAATTGTAATCAAAAATTTTTTTTTATTCGAAAGATCAATACGTGACATTAACATTTGAAAATGATTTCGGGCATATGGGCACCGCGGCTGTTCTTGACGAAGCGCATTCTGGACGTCCGTTGTTTTATCGCAAAATTGTGTTCAGCGATGAGGCGCATTTTTGGCTTAACGGGTTTGTTAATAAGCAAAATTGCCGCATATGGAGCGAGACCAATCCACAAGAGACCCTACAGACTCCATTACATCCAGAAAAATGCACCGTTTGGTGCGGTTTTCACGCTGGTGGCATCATCGGACCTTATTTCTTCAAAGATGAGGCCGGAGCTCGCGTTACGGTCAATGGAGATCGTTACCGCACCATGATCAATGATTTTTTGTTTGAAAATATGGATGACATTGATCCGGAGGAGATGTGGTTTCAACAGGATGGCGCTACGTGCCATATGGCGAACGCAACCATCGACTTATTGAAATCAAAATTTGGCGATAAGTTGATTTCGAGAAATGGACCTGTCAATTGGCCTCTAAGGTCGTGCGATTTGACACCTCTCGATTATTTCCTGTGGGGCTACGTGAAGTCACTGGTTTATGCTGATAAACCAGCAACAATTGACGCCTTGGAGGCCAGCATTGTTCGTGCTATTCGTGACATACGGCCAGCAGTGCTCGAAAAAGTGGCCCAAAATTGGAAGTCCAGAATGCGCTTCGTCAAGAACAGCCGCGGTGCCCATATGCCCGAAATCATTTTCAAATGTTAATGTCACGTATTGATCTTTCAAATAAAAAAATAATTTTGATTACAATTTAATTTTTTGTGTTATTTTTTACAATTTCAAGTTCTATCGGGCTTAAAAAAAACACCCTTTATTTCTCGAATAAACCAAAAAAATTTTATGTGCTTAATTGAATGAAACTAATTTAGAAACAATCTGAGCTACTTAGTTAAGATGAAAATACATCTTTATGTTGAGGTCTATTATTTTTTTTTTTTTGGTCCGGCTGGATCACAAAGTACTATTTTTGATTTTTATTTATTCTTTCAAAATAAAACAAAATAAACTAAGATAAAAAACACCGTAGAGTCATATTTGCTCAGACAATCAAGTAAATGTCCAGTATGCAAAGATAGATATGAAGATAAACAAGATCTCTATTTACATGTATCAAAAAAAGTTATTTAACTGTTATAAAAAGATAATTATACAGGATGGGCCAACGAAATCGCGATATCTAAATCAAACAGAAATTTGCAGAGAATCATCAGAAGATTTTCAATTTTATATAAGGATCTATGACAATTATGTGTAAAACAAAATGTCGACAAATGCTCGACATGGCTTCGTTTTCATACTCCGATCCGATAGTCAATATTTTCAATTTCACTTGGTTCAATGTCGTAAATGTGGCTAGTTTTCTTATTGTTTAGCTCCGTTGTTGTTCTTTGCTTATTAACGAACACTTTTTTTCTTTTACCCATTTCCATCCTCTGTTCGCACTTGTGAACACAAAACTTACTTATTTTGATTGGTAATTTTTCCTGCTTTACGGAACTGTTATGTTTAAATTTTTTACGCAGTATTCTTAGCTTATATACATAAATAAGAAATAAAATTTTGTTTACAAAATAGTTTTTATGCTATTCGCGATTTTTCTACACCACTATTTGTAGTGGTTTTTAATTTAACCTATCATGCATATTTATTGTACAAGAATTACAATTGTAACTATGCAGTTTTTACAGCAACAAATAAACAAAATAAAATCAAAACTAAAAACTAAAAAAAATTTTAACACAGTTGTTGTACCTAACAGCAAATTTTGCTGTTCGCAAGCGCGAACGTTGGCTGCTATTCAACATCTATAATTGAAATAAAAAAATCCAAAGACATAAAGCGATCTATACATTTCAATGACAATAATAATTTAGATCTTAACGATAAGCTAACCAAGATAAATAAATTTTAACTTCCTATAAGATTGATTGGCTTATAATGTGTTTATTCCTCATGGCAAACTCAAAATACATGCAGCTTGGCATAAGGAGTTCCGATTTGTCGATCGATGAACAACGACTATCGATCGGACGCCACTCATGTAAAATGTACGCAAGAGACAAACCGATTCGGTTTGGTTACAAATTGTAGTGTCTATGTTCTTTAAATAGGTATTTGTACAACTGTATACCGTATGCTGTAGTGTACGGTTTGACTTAATTTATTTTATTTGGTTTTAGTTAATTTGTGTTTTTTTTTATCAGCCAGCATTAAAATTTATTAGTCATTTTGTTCTTTGCAAATTTGTATATATTTTTCTTTATCTTATTATTTTTCTTTCTCACTGTAAAATTTTGTATTAGGTAAGTGACAATTGACGTTCTGCTTGCAGAGTCTGGTAATTCTAGGCATAAACTTAACGAAACATGTTGACAAGTCTGTAATGTCAATTTTAAGAAAGGTTTAGAAAAAGTTAACATCCGATTCTCGTCCATTTTCTTCAAGACCACACTACTGAAAAGATCAGAATATTATAAGAAAAAGTTTAAGTTCAAATATTAAAGTTAAACATAACCTTTGATTTACATATATTAGAACCAGTCAACAAAATTTATCAGAAGGTATGTACTCGATATAAATTTTAGCACACTGATACGTGATCAGTATATATTTATATAAAAATAAAATACCAAAATTCCTAAACAGATTATACTGCGACTGCATGTGGCATCAAACCTCTTTACCCGAATTGTCAATTCTTTGTCAGTCAACCCTCGTGGTTGGAATTGACCAAGTAAATCAATTCTTTATTGACTGCTAGGTATATTTTAAATTTCATCCGCGTTATAGTAAATTTTTTTATATAACATTTTTCCTTTTTTCTTTCTTTTCATTAAATAAAGTTGCAAATTTTTAACAATAATTACGTCGCAGATAATTTTTAATAAATAAGAAACTTTCCGTAGTCTACTACCAGCTCATATTAAACTTATTAAAACTGATCAGCAAAAGCAAAAAAATAAATACAACTGCAGAAAAACGTCACTATATCGAGCTACATACATATATTTCTTTGGATTCCTGTTTTGAGTTTACAAATTATGCATCTCCCAAAAAGTTTAACTTAAAATGCACAAGGCAAGGATACCCACTAAGCAGAACCCGAATTTGCATTAAGTTTAGCATGTTTTTCTCTCATTTGGCGGTATATTTGCTAATTCTATATTGAGTTCCTAAAATATTTACGAAATAATTACTATTATATTTTCTATTTAAAGTTAGTGTAAAGTGTGAGCATTAATTGTCAATTACATACAAAATATTTGGGTTAGAAATAACTAATTGAAAAAAAAAAAAAATATAACCAACATGGTAAATATAAAGTTTTAAGCAGCATATTTTTAACTACACCTACACATATATGTAACACATCGATCACTTGGAGGCCTTCACGTCATCGAACATCAGAGTGGTGAGTCAAATAAAAGTTAAATTATCTCTCATACATGTTTGAAACAATTGTTATCACAAAATCGAGATTACAAAAAAGCTCGTAATAAAATATATACCTACCTACATACTTACATATTTTTTTTTATAAATATGTATGTAAATATGTCTTGCAAACTCTTTAGCAAAAATATGCATATACTTTTGTATGCACAAACTTAAGCTTACATACATACAATTTTAATATTAAAAATTTTTTCTTTTGTAAATTCTTTTACTTATGTTTTGTTTTACCTCTTAAAATAGATGATAACAATTGTTTCGCTGTTTATATACCTACAAATATATTTTTTTTAAATACTTATTTATTTAACCCATTATTAACATCATAAAATGCAAATAGACTAGGTAATGAAGTTGTTTATCGGTTGAAATGATTTAAATGCTCCCTCTTTATTCTGAAGTAAATAATTCAAAATCGTTGTAAACTAAAATATTATTAAGTTTTAATTCTTTAACAGCTTGTTATCTTTATTCATTAGTAACTTTATTTTTTTTAGCTTAGTATGTCTTATAACGTTAATTATGCTTTAAAATGAATTAATTTACTGAAGAAATTTAAAAAAATTAAAATGAATGGATAATTGAGTTTGAACGTGTTTTCTTTGATGATATAAATGTAGGTGATTGTGAAAAGAATTAGGGACTCTAGTAAATTAATGTCGTTAGAGTATCGGTTTTGGGAGGGTTATGAGACAGGCCTTCATACCATCTAGAAGAGCCATAAACATAGGTGAATAAACAATGTGTGTTTTTTTTTGTGTTTGTCGACTTCAAAATATAACCATATACGGGCATTTTTTTTTATGTATGGTTATCCGGTCAATTTTTTTCTACAGATATTTATATACAACATCTTATGTCAAAAAAGGGAGTCTATAATAAAAACTCTGTAAACATAGACTTTGGTTTAAGAAAGGACAGAACTCCCCCTTGCCCGACTGTTGCTAGTCTATTAATGGCTCCCGCAGTCCTTTGCTTACCATTGTTGTTTTAATGCTATCTATCGTGTGATAAGAAAAGTAAAACTATCTGCACAACGTGTTCATTACAGTAGTAAATGGCGCCCAACGTGGGGCCGAAAGTATTACAAACCCCGTAGTACTCTTTCGGTTCCAAAAACAATTTTCTTTTTCTATAATTTTTTTTAGAGTACATTAGAAAGAATAATAATATAAAATATTGCAAATATTCTGAAGTATGTCAGTAAATAACTTCTACACCTCTTCTGGACCTTCAATTACTTGAGATTATCAATCGAGTATATTGACCGCTGAGTTACCTAGTTGTCTTTTTACTTTATTATGAAGGATATTTACAAATTTTATTTTTATATTTTTTTAAATAAATATAAATGTTGTCTTTTTCTGTTTTTTTTATTGGTTAATTAGTCTCTAGTTAGGACTAGTGATCACAAAACATTTGCAGAAGCGAAATTTTGTCCTACCTACACTAGAATATATTACATATTTTTTTCATTGGCTGGTTGATAATTCAGCAACAGAAAATTTAATGTTTATGTTTATTTCCATAGCCTTGATTATTTTCCAGAGCACATTGTATATTTCACCTAAATAATAACTGATCACCGAAACTTATATCATCTACAGAGAAAACACAATTAATATTTATATAATAAATAAAAAAATAAAAAAAAAGATAAGATAATACTTAAAAAAATAAGATAAATTTTACCCTCTACCTACTCAATTGCCTTTGTCGGAAAAATTTAAATTTTTTATAAAATGTCGTTACCACGAACTCCACCACCGTCACATGTTGAAGCTACCACTTCAATTCAGGAAGCACAATGTACGATTTGTGGCAAAATTATGTCAGAAAAACATGAGTGTATGGTTATTACGAATTGTAATCACTATTTTCATAGATTTTGTATAGAAGGTTTTTTGTCTAGTTCGTCGGAATGTCCAACTTGCCAGCTTCAGTGCGAATTATCTGATTTAAAAGCGCATAATTTAAACGTTTTTGCTAAAACAAATACACGAGGACGTCCGCGAGGAGCTTTGTCAGGAAGACCCAATACTCGTAGTCAGTCTAAAAATTATAGTCAAGATTCTCATCGTACCTTGCTAGAATCTAGTGCTATAGATAATGAAGATGAACAGGCTCACGCGATACCTGAAACTTTTCCCGCTACTCCTACCAATACACAAAATAGAAACAATAGACCAACGTCAGCGATAAACAATCGTAGACAAAGGAATAATGTAGATGTCAGTCAGTTGAATAATATGATTGAAAATACCCTTACAAGATTACTAACTAATTTAAACATTTTTCCTTCTCAAAATTCTAACAATAATGCCAATATAAACTTACCTCGTAATGAAAGACAGGAAAATTTAAACTCTATACCTAATCAAAACTGTAATTATTACCCTAATGTCAATCGAGAATCACACAGGAATGAAAATTCTTGTAACAGAGTCAATTATCCAATAGGCGAAAATATAAATATAGCTGCACCTAATCATAATAGTTTTAATTTGACTAGTGAAAAAGTTACTTCAATCATTCAGAGCTGGAATCTTAGATTTGATGGTTCGTCTTCAGGTTTGAATATTGAAGAATTTTTGTACAGAGTACGTTCATTAACAAACGATCATTTTAATGGCAATTTTACTCCAATATGTAAGAATTTAAATATCCTTTTAAGCGGCAAAGCTAGGGATTGGTATTGGCGCTATCATAAAAGCGTTGGTAATATCGAGTGGAGACATTTTTGCGAGGCTATTCAATGCCAATATAAGGATTTTAAATCATGCTACGACATTAAAGAAGAAATCCGAAATCGCAAGCAAAAACTTGGAGAATCGTTTGACTCATATTTTGATGCAATTTCATCAATAATGGACAGGTTACCCTCTCAAATACCAGAAATGGAGTTAATTGAAATATTAATTAGAAATTTACGACCAGAAATTCGGCAGGATATTTTGTATATACCTATACATTCAATTCCGCACTTGCGTAAATTAGTGCAAATGCGTGAATCTTTTTTAAGCGAGGAGCACGTACGAAAAAATTTAGGTTTTCGTTCACATAATGCTTTAGCCCCCCGTCGACATCTAGCTGAATTAAACGAATCTGAGGTCTTAGAAAATTTAGATTTTAGTGGCAACCCTACTCACGCTGAAGTAAACGCAGTCCAAAATTCGGACAGAATTGTAAGATGTTGGAATTGCGATGAACCCGATCATTTTTGGGATGATTGCTTAAAAGAGCGAACCATATTTTGTTATGGGTGTGGTGCAAAAAACACTTATAAGCCACAATGTTCAAAATGTTCTAACCGAAAAGTTAATTTTGCAAAAAACTACCGGTCTCCGGACACGAAACAACAGGGAAAGTAGTTTCAACCTTTCAAAATGATTCAAATAATAATTTAAATAAATTTCACGAAATAAATAATTCTGAATTAATTGTACCTAAGGTAGACGTAAACAGTAAATCAAATATAACTATCCTTAAAAGAGATAAATGCAAATGTATATCAGAAGATATATCAAAAATTATTCACCCACAACTTCCTTATCATGAGAGATGGCAAAATTATATAGAACATCGTAATAAAATTTTTCAAAATAACCTCATAGCTTCTGTTGAAAAACATAAACCCAAACGATCAACTGTTCGTATTAGAAATTATTTTAGAATGCGTAAATTTTGTAAAAAATTTTTAGTTTCTACTATAATCAGTAACCCTAAAGATAAACGTTTTTATGCAAAAGTCACATTTTTAACTTTTACCGAATATGGCCTTCTTGATACTGGCGCTAACATTTGTTGCATTGGATCAGATTTGGCTAAAACAAATTTTTCGTCATTTTCAAATTATCGTAAATGCCGGTCTTTTGTAAAAACCGCTGATGGCAACTCGCAAGTTGTTACAGGTTGGTTGAGCGTTAATGTTAGTTTTAAAAATGAAGAACACCCTCTTAAACTTTTTATTATCCCTTCGATTACTCAAAGGCTTATTTTAGGCATTGATTTTTGGAATGCATTCAATCTTATCCCCAATATTGTAGAATCAGTGGATTTTGTAGATACGTCAATAGTTAAAGGTAATATTTTGTCCGAAGATGAAAATAATAAGTCCATAATGTTGTCCGTTAATAAAGAAAAATCCGAACAAGTATCAGATGAATTAAAATATCCTTTGACACCCAATCAACAACAACAATTACAGTCTATCATTGCATTGTTTCCGAATTTTGAACAGCAAGGTCTAGGAAGAACGAACTTGATTAAGCATGAGATCGATGTTGGAGGTACTAAACCCATAAAACAACGTTTTTACCCAGTTTCCCCTGCGGTGGAGAAATTAATGTTCTCTGAAATAGACCGAATGCTAGACTTAGGCGTAATTGAACCTTCACAATCAGCCTGGAGTTCACCTATGAGGCTGGTAATAAAGCCAAATAAGGTTAGACTGTGCCTAGATGCACGAAAGTTAAATTCGGTTACCAAAAAAGACGCTTATCCCTTGCCGTCTATAGAAGGTATATTTTCAAGAATCCCCAAAGCAAATATTATATCTAAATTAGACTTAAAAGATGCGTACTGGCAAATTGGCTTAACTGATGAATCAAAAGCTCTTACGGCCTTCACTGTACCAGGCCGCCCGCTGTATCAGTTTTCAGTAATGCCTTTTGGGCTATGTAATGCCCCACAAACGATGTGTCGTTTAATAGATGAGGTAATCCCCCCCGATTTACGTAATTCAGTTTTTGGATATTTAGATGATCTTATCATAGTTTCAGAAGATTTTCAGACCCATATTTCATTATTAGTGCGTATAGCAGAACAGTTTCGTAAGGCCAATCTTACTTTAAACATTGGCAAAAGCAAGTTTTGTGTAACAAAAGTACCATATTTAGGATACATAATAGGCAACGGAGGTATAAAGACTGATCCCGAAAAAGTTAGTGCCATTGTTAACTGGCCAGCACCTAAAAACATTAGGCAGGTAAGAGGATTTTTAGGTCTAGCAGGCTGGTATCGTAGGTTTATTGAGAATTTTTCAAGTGTTGTTTTTCCCATAACGGAAACCTTATCAACAAAGAAGAAATTTGTTTGGACACCAGCAGCAGATGCCGCCTTTGAAAAAATTAAAACGTTATTATCTACAGCTCCTATTCTAGTAAATCCTGACTTTAAAAAGAAATTTTACTTGCAATGCGACGCCAGTAATTTTGGTATTGGTGCCGTATTGATTCAGTTAGACGACGAAGGAAATGAAAGGCCAATAGCTTTCATGAGCAAAAAGTTAAACACTGCTCAAAGAAATTATAGCGTAACAGAACGCGAATGTTTAGCCGCTTTAGAAGCTATAAGACGCTTTCGTTGTTACCTAGAATTGCAGGAGTTCGAGGTAATAACAGACCATGCAAGTTTGGTTTGGCTTATGAGGCAGCCTGAGCTCACAGGTCGTTTAGCTCGATGGGTTTTCAAGCTACAGTCATTCAAATTTACTATAAGTCACCGAAAAGGCAAAGAAAATATTGTCCCGGATGCTCTATCGCGAAGCGTAGATGATGAAGCAATTAATACTATTACCCATATAGAACCAGAAATCGATCTTAATTCCCCCTACTTTTCAGACCCTGAATACCAAAATCTTAAAGAAAAATTTTTGTCCGATCCCCATAAGTATCCCGATATAAAGGTGGTAGATAAATTTGTTTATTTTAGAACTGAACACTATAGCGGAAATGAAGAGCAGGAAATAAATTGTTGGAAATTATGGCTACCATATAGGTTACGAAAAGACGTAATAACTAGAGCACACGATGATCCAGTAGCTTCTCATGGAGGAATGGTCAAAACCGTCGAACTAATACGTCGAAACTTTTTCTGGCCAGGAATGGTTAAGGACGTTCGTGATTATGTGAGGAATTGTGAGACATGCAAAACTACGAAAGCTCCAAATGTTATATTAAAACCTACCATGGGAAAACAAATGGTTTCAACGCGCCCTTTTCAAAAGCTTTATGTGGATATATTAGGACCGTACCCAAGAAGCAAAACAGGCTATATTGGACTCCTTATAGTTCTGGACCATTTAACTAAATTTCACTGGCTATTTCCATTACGTAAATTTACCTCGAAAGCAATTGAAGATTATCTCAGACAACAAATTTTCCATGTGTATGGAGTACCAGAATGTGTTTTAAGTGACAATGGCTCGCAGTTTAAATCTAATGATTTTAATGCGTTTTTAACAAGTTTTGGTATAAAACACACCTATACGGCCGTCTACTCACCCCAAAGTAACGCTTCGGAAAGAGTGAACCGTTCAGTAATTGCAGGCATTAGAGCGTATCTCAAGCAGGATCATAAAATGTGGGACGAACACTTAAGCCAAATCAGTTGTGCCCTCAGAAACGCATACCACCAGTCGATTCATACTTCACCTTACCATGCTGTTTTTGGATTCGACATGGTAACTCACGGTAGTTCATATGAAGTTTTGAAAAATATTCGCATGCTTAATGAACCTGCATATCAATTGTCTCGGGACGACAGCCTAAAACTAATACGTACTGATTTACAGAAATATATAAAATCAGCTTATGAAACAAACAAAAAAACCTACAACTTGCGTGCTAGACCTCAAAATTTTACTATAGGGCAAACAGTTTATAGACGAAGCTTTGAGAAAAGTAGTTTGGAGAAAAACTTTAATTCAAAATTAGCTCCCCTTTTTATTAAAGCTAAGGTAAAAGAAAAACTTGGCAACCACTATTATATCCTAGAAGATTTTGATGGTAAGGTGGTAGGAACGTTTCATTCAAAAGACATACGACCCTAGCAAATAAAAGAAGTAACAAACCGATTTATTTTCAGTATGAAACCGTTTTTCCAGATAATTCTGTTACGATAAAATCATCATAATTATCTAGTTTGTAGTGTACGGTTTGACTTAATTTATTTTATTTGGTTTTAGTTAATTTGTGTTTTTTTTTATCAGCCAGCATTAAAATTTATTAGTCATTTTGTTCTTTGCAAATTTGTATATATTTTTCTTTATCTTATTATTTTTCTTTCTCACTGTAAAATTTTGTATTAGGTAAGTGACAATTGACGTTCTGCTTGCAGAGTCTGGTAATTCTAGGCATAAACTTAACGAAACATGTTGACAAGTCTGTAATGTCAATTTTAAGAAAGGTTTAGAAAAAGTTAACATCCGATTCTCGTCCATTTTCTTCAAGACCACACTACTGAAAAGATCAGAATATTATAAGAAAAAGTTTAAGTTCAAATATTAAAGTTAAACATAACCTTTGATTTACATATATTAGAACCAGTCAACAAAATTTATCAGAAGGTATGTACTCGATATAAATTTTAGCACACTGATACGTGATCAGTATATATTTATATAAAAATAAAATACCAAAATTCCTAAACAGATTATACTGCGACTGCATGTGGCATCAAACCTCTTTACCCGAATTGTCAATTCTTTGTCAGTCAACCCTCGTGGTTGGAATTGACCAAGTAAATCAATTCTTTATTGACTGCTAGGTATATTTTAAATTTCATCCGCGTTATAGTAAATTTTTTTATATAACATTTTTCCTTTTTTCTTTCTTTTCATTAAATAAAGTTGCAAATTTTTAACAATAATTACGTCGCAGATAATTTTTAATAAATAAGAAACTTTCCGTAGTCTACTACCAGCTCATATTAAACTTATTAAAACTGATCAGCAAAAGCAAAAAAATAAATACAACTGCAGAAAAACGTCACTATATCGAGCTACATACATATATTTCTTTGGATTCCTGTTTTGAGTTTACAAATTATGCATCTCCCAAAAAGTTTAACTTAAAATGCACAAGGCAAGGATACCCACTAAGCAGAACCCGAATTTGCATTAAGTTTAGCATGTTTTTCTCTCATTTGGCGGTATATTTGCTAATTCTATATTGAGTTCCTAAAATATTTACGAAATAATTACTATTATATTTTCTATTTAAAGTTAGTGTAAAGTGTGAGCATTAATTGTCAATTACATACAAAATATTTGGGTTAGAAATAACTAATTGAAAAAAAAAAAAAATATAACCAACATGGTAAATATAAAGTTTTAAGCAGCATATTTTTAACTACACCTACACATATATGTAACACATCGATCACTTGGAGGCCTTCACGTCATCGAACATCAGAGTGGTGAGTCAAATAAAAGTTAAATTATCTCTCATACATGTTTGAAACAATTGTTATCACAAAATCGAGATTACAAAAAAGCTCGTAATAAAATATATACCTACCTACATACTTACATATTTTTTTTTATAAATATGTATGTAAATATGTCTTGCAAACTCTTTAGCAAAAATATGCATATACTTTTGTATGCACAAACTTAAGCTTACATACATACAATTTTAATATTAAAAATTTTTTCTTTTGTAAATTCTTTTACTTATGTTTTGTTTTACCTCTTAAAATAGATGATAACAATTGTTTCGCTGTTTATATACCTACAAATATATTTTTTTTAAATACTTATTTATTTAACCCATTATTAACATCATAAAATGCAAATAGACTAGGTAATGAAGTTGTTTATCGGTTGAAATGATTTAAATGCTCCCTCTTTATTCTGAAGTAAATAATTCAAAATCGTTGTAAACTAAAATATTATTAAGTTTTAATTCTTTAACAGCTTGTTATCTTTATTCATTAGTAACTTTATTTTTTTTAGCTTAGTATGTCTTATAACGTTAATTATGCTTTAAAATGAATTAATTTACTGAAGAAATTTAAAAAAATTAAAATGAATGGATAATTGAGTTTGAACGTGTTTTCTTTGATGATATAAATGTAGGTGATTGTGAAAAGAATTAGGGACTCTAGTAAATTAATGTCGTTAGAGTATCGGTTTTGGGAGGGTTATGAGACAGGCCTTCATACCATCTAGAAGAGCCATAAACATAGGTGAATAAACAATGTGTGTTTTTTTTTGTGTTTGTCGACTTCAAAATATAACCATATACGGGCATTTTTTTTTATGTATGGTTATCCGGTCCATTTTTTTCTACAGATATTTATATACAACATCTTATGTCAAAAAAGGGAGTCTATAATAAAAACTCTGTAAACATAGACTTTGGTTTAAGAAAGGACAGAACTCCCCCTTGCCCGACTGTTGCTAGTCTATTAATGGCTCCCGCAGTCCTTTGCTTACCATTGTTGTTTTAATGCTATCTATCGTGTGATAAGAAAAGTAAAACTATCTGCACAACGTGTTCATTACAATGCGAGTGTCAGTAATAATTACGAAATTATCAAATCGGATAAGGTGCAAATGTTAATTAAGACTATTACAAAATGTTGAAAACCCCAATTTCCGCAGAGTTTTTTTCAATAACTTTTTAACGTCATACAAACTAATGTATCTGCTTAGCGAAAAACAATTTTGTGCAATTGGATTTGTCCGCAACAATAGAATTGGAAAGGCACATTTTAAAACAGGATATGAATTGAACTGTGGTGATTCTGACTTCCAATATCATAAAGAACAATACATTGGCTTGTCGTTGGGCTGATAATAAAGAAGTGACAATTTGTACTAATTTTGGCCAAACTGAGCCATTTCACTCGGTAAAAAGATAGAAAAAATTAAAAAAATATTAAAAAAAATTTTAAAAAATTCGGAATTTATCAGCAGACTCATATGTTTTTCAATTATGACCAAGGCATGGATGGTGTTGATTTGCATGACAATGCCATTGAAAATTATAGAAAAATATCTGATATAAAAAGTGGTATTGACCGTTTTTAATTTTAGTTTTAAGCTCATCGGTTGTCAACGCATGGAAGCTAGACTGCTTTGTTTCAAAGGAAATAAAACTATGCTACAAAAAAGCTTCCGTGTTATAGCAAAAGAGCTTTTGTTGTCTTCTAAACGTATAGAAAAGTCTCCAGAATTTTTACATCGCAACTTGCCAAGAGTCGATTGTGAGCATATTCCCGTAGAGCAGATAGATGGAAAACCTAGACGTTGCAGATTGCAAACCTGAGGAAAGTGTAATGTACATTTACATCATAAATGTTTTGAGGAGTACCATAAGAAGAATTCTTCCACTAAATTTGAAAACAATAATTTCATATTTTTTCTTTACAAATATAATTAACTAGCTAATACCCGGTGTGCTTCGCCACCCCAAATTTTAGTATTTAATTCAAATGTCAGGTGCCACGCCCACTATTGATAATGCACCCATTTCTTGCCTAAATGTTTATTTGGGTGTCAAAGTTTCTCTTGCAAAATTCTAGTACTCTAATCGATATCGTTTTCCAAATATACGAAATTTAGTATTAAATTCATGTGGTCACGCCTACTATTCAAAGTCCGCCCATTTTTTACCCAAGTTTTCGCGTGGATGTCAAAATCTACCGCACTTAATTTGAAGACTCTAGCTGCATTAACTTTCGTGATATATAATATTTAATACTTATTCTTTAATAGGGCGTGGCACCCCGCCCACTTACAATTTCAAACCAAAGTATAGCCTATAGTTCCTTCCAGACATAAAGAAAGACTCTGTGAAAATTTCAAAGAAATCGGTCCAGCCGTTTAACCGTCTATAAAGCACAAACAAACATACAAACACACATTGATTTTTATATATACCCGGGTAAAAATGCTTATATATGCTCATATATATTAATATGTATTGCTTAATATATGTTTGGATCCGAAAATTGAGGGTATATTACAATATATGCTTCAATATGATTATATATGGATATATATATCTGTCCATATATGTTGAAGTATATTAATTTCCACATATGCTCGTATATTAATTAAAACGATTTTTTTTAATTTTTCATTAAGTAAGTATATATATTAAAATATTTGTACGTATATATGCAAGTGTATATTCATTACAAATAAGGTTTATTTTTAAGTTGAAGTTAACTTTTAAGTTATACCAATAGTATTTAATTATACTAAGTATATTTAAATTATTTTACATACATATACTTATGTATATTATATTATATATTATATTAATAATAATAATAATAAAAATGATATTAAAAATGATAAAAACGTAAAAATACTAGTGTTAAATAATGTATTATTAGATATTTAAATCTGATTATTTAAGCGATTGTGTTGCCTCTTAATTTCTCCTATTTTTTGACTAAGTGCACGGTTTATCTCAAAAATATTTTGTCGTTCCCATCCTTTACTTTCTCGATACTCAATTGCAAAATCTACAAGAAAAAACAAACAAAAATAAATTATTATAGTGTAAGTATGTATTTTTTAAGCTATAAACTTACTAACTATCGCACATTTTGCATTGGCGTTAAGGGACTCATATTTTATATTTTGACGTTCTCTTCCTTGCGATTTAGGAGACTGTCCCGTCAGCGTACTTTTTAATAGTACTTCTTGCTTAAACACACCTTCTAAGAGGCGTCTAGCGACGTGCGATGGTTTAAATGAACATGCGGTTGCCATGTCAAAAAACCTTTTACGGCAATATACATCATTTTTTAAATAAACCATCTAAATAAATAAAATAATATGAACAATGATGTACATACTTAGTTGTTTTGGTTTTAAAAACAGTATCGGCTGTGATGTGGCCTTTAAATCAAGCTCCATATAGAAAACAAAAATCAAAATATACTTACTTCGTCATCTAAATAATCGTTTCCAAATAGCTGACTGTCGTTTGATTGTATTGACCTTATTTGACTGTAGTCCCTGTTTTCAGTTTCTTTTTGCACTTCTCCTTTCTTTTGTGCATCTAATATATCTAGTTTTTTTTTTAATTTCTTTTAGTTGAGTTCTTAAATGGTCACTTTCTGCTACGGTCTACAAAAGTTATTGATATTAGAAGAAGAATCAAGTCAGAATACTATATTCGGCTGTGCCGAATCTTATTTGTAATTCACTAATGTCTCAGTATGCAATCAAGGTCAATTTTAATGCTCACACGGACAGACGGTCATGGCTAAATGAAATATGTACTGTAAATATTACAAACGGAATAACAACCCAATTTTACACTCTCGTACGAAGTGCATAATAAATTGCAATAAAAATGAAAGTAAGTACTTACAGGGGATGAGTTGATTGAAGAAGCGGTTGTTGATAAATAATTAGTCTGAGTTTTGGAAGTCTGAGTGGTGTTTTTCTTTGTAGCCTCTTTTTTTGTTGTTATTTTTCCTGATAAAGAAAACAAGATCAATTGAGGAATCGCTCGACAAAGAACGATTATAAAGCAAATTATTTGTTTGTTCCTGTAAAAATCTCTTTGATACATAACATTAAATTTAAAAAAAAAGACATTAAAATTTTATAATAACATAAAGATGTACTTACCAAATTTACCCATTTTTAATTAAGATAATCTTATTATAAATTTTCCTTTTAATCACACAATTTATTTTATTTTGATGTAATTTTGACATATACATTTGTTGAATTAACCCATGTTCTACCAACCCAACAGATAATTTTTTTAATAAAATTTTTTATTTATAAAAAAGTATGGGTTTTATATCGTTAAAATTAAAGCATTTAACATTTTAAATTGATTTATATATATCTATATATATATGATATATATAAATTATAAAAAAATTGATTTATATATGATCTATATATAGATAATATCATAAGAAATTATTATTAATTGTACTTTTGTATATGAAAAAGAAAATCATATAAAATTTACACAAAAAAATAATAATAATAATGTTGCATTGCGGCCAACGTTCGCGCTTGCGAACACCGATTTCTGACGATCTCCGTCAGGGTAGGTGAATTTTGATAACGAATTTGAATTCAGTAGCCTCATGTTATCTAGAAACCTGGATTTCATCGAATTCGGACGACTTTTATGATCATGCCGTGAGCTAACACAGCCATTGAATTCCTCGCACGAAATGTTAATTTTTTCATCTTGTGTTAGTGAAAACGATCCACAGTAACTGCTATTTCTACCTCATTTTTAAAGATATACGATATACGCTCCGATTACCGCGTCAATATAAACCGCAACAAAAAATTACTCTTTGAGGATTTATCGACTTTTCAGCAACCTCTTGTGGATTCTTTTTATACCCGCCACCAAAAAAATGGTGGGGGTATATTCATTTTGTCATTCCGTTTGTAACACATCGAAATATCGATTTTAGATCCCATAAAGTATATATATTCTGAATCGGGGTTTGATTTTATGACGATCTAGCTATGTCCATCCGTCTGTCCGTGTGTTGTAAGCACGATAGAGGTCGCACCGAAAAAGCTAGGGGGCTCAAATTTTGCCAGAATCTTTCTTATACACAAAGTTTGTTTGGTATTGAAAATGGGCTAAATCGAAATATTAGGAATTATAGCTCGTAAAGCAAGAGTAGGTAGAAAAAACCGTGTCCTTCTAACATCGAATAAAATAGAATTGTGTCCAGGCGCATAAACGTAGAGTCATGAAACTTCGAATATATATTTATCGAGTCAAAAGAATATTTTTCCCTGAAAATCGCTTAAATCTATAAATTAAGAAAAGAGCTATAGATCAAAATGTACGAAAATTTATACCGCACAGTGTATATTTCAAATTTAAAACGTAATAAAACTGACAAAACTATATGTACGATTCTGAAATTTTGCAAACATGGCTTTTTGGTCAAAGTCTTCGTTATAATGGAAAATAGATGTGTCACGCCCACTTTTTCTTTTAAATTTTTATAAAAATATATTAGTCATATTCATTGGCATTTATTCATCTTACACTGCGCCATTTATTGCACTGTAAATAAATACAAGATAAAACAGTAGATGACTCTAATAACAACTACCAGATGGCATGCTAACAACCTTTTTCATCCCACAAGGGATTTTTAATGAGGGTTCGTGAAAACGAAAATGACCGACGTTGTTTACAAAAATTAACTAGAGTAACAATTTGTGCCCAACTCGAAACATACATATTTGTTCCCTCAGTTTTATGAGGTTATAGATTTAAAAATATTAAAAAAATGTGAATCAGTAGATTTAAAATATGTATTTGAATATTTAAAATATATTTTTTATTTTTCTTATTTTATTGTTGAACTTTTTAACAAAGACTTTATTAATTTTTAGTTTGGCTCTAGTTCATTTTATTATTAAATTTCTAATCATTAAATGAAGAAATCAATTTTTATTTATTATTATTATTATTTATTATCTTCCGATCAAAGAGTGCTGATGATGAAACCGTAGCTGGTTTCGAAAATGCATTCCACTCGGCTGGTGTCGGGATTAAAACTTACTTTTCCAATATATTCTTCCATTATCACAAATAAAAATTGATTTCTTCATTTAGTGATTAGAAATTTAATAATAAAATGAACTAGAGCCAAACTAAAAATTAATAAAATATATTTTTTAGTCAAATTATATTTTTATCTCTCTATTCTTTTGTAAAGGGTGGTTAAATTTTAAGAACCGATTATGACTTTGAATAAAACACAAATTATTTAGAAAATTATTATCATATCTTTTTATAATGATAATATTTGTATGAAATAAAATATCGGCCAAATGTGGACCATTATACGAGAAGGCGGCCAAAACCTAATTTGTTTTGTGATCATCGATTGAAAAACGTTAAAGTTCATTCGAATGTAGACACTAGTGTATCTCGTGAGACAAAAATCAAAACTTTATTTCACATATATTACAGAGAACAGGGTGATTCAAAATAGGCATTCTTAGCATTTTGCTAAAACGGGAAATTTATTAGTAAGATTTTGATTTTTAAACTTCTATAACATTTTTGCTTTTAAAAGATTTTCAAACAAAATAAGTTTTGTGTAATTTTAAAATTTGTTAGCTATTAGTACATGAAAATAAATTGTTTATAATGTTTAGAGATAATTTTTTTTTACTTAGGTCAAAATTTTCCTAAATTCCCATTTTTAATAGAGCATAACTTCAGGAGAACATAAGATAACAAAAATAAATTAGCATTATATCGTAGATAAAACTTTCCTCATAAATTTATGTAATTTCTCTATGAATAAAGATTTCGGAATACTAAAGGACTATATTGAAATATCTAAGTTATGTTTATTAGCAGAAACTTTATTGACACGCGTACTTTAACGGCCACTTTCATTGAAAGACTAAATTTACGAAAACAGTTTACTAGCATATCGAATTTATAATGGGTGGTTTAAGTTTAAGGGCTATGTTGATTTTGAATAAAACACCAATTATTTAGGAAATTATTATCATTTATTTTCATAATGATAATATTTGTATGCTTCAATTATGTATGGAACAAAATATCGGCCAAATGGCCCCCCCAACCTCGGCGGCACACGTCGATCCGATAGTCCAAATTTTCAATGACACTGTTGATGCTCAATTGTTGGGCACGATGATGAGTCGAGGTTGATTGCTCTTTTGCCACGTTATCGTGAAAAACAGCAATGTTTCCCATTCATCGAACAAAGATGGAATTCACAGATGTTTTCACATTTCATACAGACCTGCTTTGCAGACATTTAAATATTTTTTACAATTCTCACGATTGTGGACGAATTCAAACGATTATGGTGACCAAAAGAATCACGAAGTGCACAAAATGCATTTTGATTTGAACGCCCATTTTTAAAAAAACTTTAATATTTAAAAGCGTTGCTCGATTGCGTATCTTTCCACGGTTCAAATTGAGTTAGTCTGAGATTGAGAAATGTCAAATGAAATACAAGAAAAAAGTTGAAGTTTAGATGTGGTTCACCTTAAACATGGGCCCTTAAAATTTAACCACCCTCTACAAAGAAAGTGATACATATTTTATTATAAAGAGATTATTCCATAGCGATTAACAAAATAATAAATATTGTGCTTTTAATGTACACAAAATTGGTGGTGGGTATAAAAGATTCGGCACGGCCGAATATAGTGCTCTTACTTGTTTTAACCCATACTTGTTAACGAATCCACTGAAATGAAGATGATTGTTTTTAATAATTTCACCACTTACTTCTGTCGGTTCAAACAACCATTTGGCGTATTGAAGATGCTTAATGTGGTCCTTAGGCTTCAACTCTTGTGTTTTTATTGTATTTTTGTATTTTTATTTAAATTTTCATCATTGACGTTAGTTATAAAATCAAGTTTTGGGATCGACGATAAATCTAGATTGAAGGCTCTTCAACTACACTATTGTTAACAATAGCAATATTTTCCGCAGAACGAACAAAGGTAGAATGAAAAGATGATGACGATCGTATAGACATTTTGTCGATTGTTCTGATCAGAAAAACCACCAAAATAATTTTTTTTGAACGCCCATTTTTTTAAGGCTTCAGCGGTATTAACGAGCTGTTCATCTGTGTACCTCCCATGCTTGAAGTCTCTTTATAATAAAACAAAGCAAAGTAAAATAAAGTTGGACAAAAAACTTGACGTTAAGGTGTGACTCTCAAATAATATCATCCATTTTGGTTGAACTAAAGCTTGATATAAATGAAGTATTCAGACACTTCAATCTTTTAATTAATCCAAACGTTGCTCAAGCGTTACTCGATTCATTTCGCTCAGCAGAGATTACAAACTGAATTTTGATATAGAAAAGAATGACATAAGTATTGTCAGTATTAAACCGATATATGTCCTACCCTTCAGCTATCACAAGTTTGTTATTTCAAAACATTTCGTCATATTTTAAGAATTGCATTCGCTTAAACAGATCCGTGGCCTTAGTATTTTACTTTAAATCTACAATTTTTAAAAGTACTGCTTATTTATCTAAAATTAGTATCTAATAAGTATTAAATTTATATTTTTAATCTCAGTTAAGTACTGGTATTAAAAATTAGTGTAGCATTAAATAAGACATTTATTTAAAAAAAAAACAAAGAAAATCACTGCACTGCAGTCTATATTTGCTCTAAAATTGAACCACATGGCAGCCAAATTACTTTTCAAGAAACTAAAAGAAAGAAAAACGCAAACAACAACACCATAACATTTAACTAAATGACATTAATAAGCATCTTGTAAAGACATTTATAGAGAAAAGAAAAGAAAATAAAAGAAAAGAAAACAAAAGAAAGAAGAAGAGGAAAGCCAATTTTGCAAATAATTTACATACAGAAATAACAGAGAAAACTTGTGAATATGTAAATTCTAGTTATTTGCTAGCTCACTTCAGCTTATTTATTTATTGGCTTCTTTTTCTATACTTTTATAAATGCTTTTATATATATTTCTTTAAATGTAATTTTACGATAGTTTCAATATTAAAGTGAATTTCGCTGCTTTTTTTATCCACTATTTTAAAAATATGTTTGTATCCCATTCAAATCTTATACCGACGGCCACAGGTTGAAAGGCCTAAATAATTGTACATTTACAGAAGAAGATAAAAATGTTATAGAAAGTGTATCACCACAATGTAACTTGTTTAGTAAAATTGCTTGAAAACTATTTTTTTACACTATTGCGCTAAATTTTTGTGTCAAGATCTATTTGTGTAAAATGTATGGAAATTAATGAAAAACTCAGTTTTGAAAATATGTGAGCTAAGGCCTTTCTACCTGTAACCAGCGATACACTCTATTCTAGTCTTCAGCTCTTAAACTGTGGTTTGTTGGTATGAAATTTGGTTTTTTAAATATTTTTATTTATTTCTAAGTGAATTCTTGCGGAAATTTCATGCTTTTTTGCACTGACTGACCCAGTTATGAAGAAATACTGGTTTTAAAAAAGAAAAAAATAATATTAAATGACCAGCCAACAAAGCAGGCAATTTTATTTAACATCATCAGTACACTTAAATTATTTTAAGCAAATTTTTAGTTTAAAATTGAGGTATATTGCAAAATGTGTAGGTTAAGTATGAACAATATTTATTTAAGATGTATTGATATTAATCATACGTACAATGGTCTTGCTTAAACTAAGCAGTCAAATATAGGAATACAATGATGATAATAAACATAAAAATTTTGTTTTTGTATTTATTGAATTTGGTTTTCTAATACTATATGACAAAATATGTAATAAATTATAGTATTATTTAATAACATTATTAAAAAAAATAAATAAAAAATAATTACAACTATGTGTACATATAAAAAAATAACAAAAAAAAGATAAATAATTAAAAAAAATAATAAAATAAAAAATATAGCTAACATTAAACATTTTATAAAGATAAAAGAAAAAAAAACAAACAATTATTAATATCTACATCTATCTATTAATATGACTAAAATCTTTAAATAAATTCAGAAAGGGCTCGGCAAAAAAATCTATGACAAAAAAGTAAATTTGCAGGGGTTCAACTGGTGACGAAGTAATTAAATTAAGGTGAAAATACTCATGATTTTAACATTAGCGTGGCATTAGAGCTCATGTGTTTACATGAATATTTTAATGAATTGCACTCTATTTTAACAAGTGCAAAGAACTCGTTCATAAATGGTGAAAAGCATCCGCTGTTACATGAATTTTTGTTTGTTTGTTTACAAGAATTGCAAAAGATATTTTGCATGATGTTGCATTCATTTTTAAGCACATCATTTATGACATATGATTTTGCAGTTTGTAAGTCATTTAGAATAAATCCTTTTACTTGTAAATGTAATTTGCTTTGCACTTCCAATTTTTTATTTATTTATTTTTTGCTGGGGATATACGAAAAACAAACGAAATATTGAATATAAACTAATATTTATATTTTAATACCGGCTTGCGTTCATTTTTAAAAATTTCTATCATCACAACGTATTTTCTATTGTGATAATAAAAGTTTTATCTAGAGAAGTATGTTTTGCCGAAATCAGCCGAGTGAAATGTATTTTTGAAACTAGCCACGTTTTCGTTATTAACCATCAATGTCTATAATTATTTGTTTGTTTTTGTTCGGCCAGTATCCAAAAACATATGTTTGTATCTCTACCTAATTAGTGGCTAGAACAGGACAAAACTACAGATAATAGAAAAACAATAAAATAACAGAAAAAGCTTTGCTGTTTTTTTTTTTGGTAAGATAATATAAAAGTGGGAAGTAAATTAGTTACCAAATAAAATTAACTTAAGAACCTTTAAGTTAAATAGATGATAATCATATTCAATACGCAGCCAACGATCAAAGAGTGCTGATGATGAAATCATTTATTTATTCAGTTTTTTATTTTTTCATTAACAAAATTCTTTGCAAAAATAAGAATGGTCAAAAATTATCTCATAACTGTATTAAAAATTAAATTTTAGTTTAAATTTAAACAAATAAAAAGAAAAAATTAGATGTAGAGTATGTTGTAATAAATATTTAACTAGTAATTTACGAGACCTTAAGGCGTTGCTAGTGATATGAACATTATGAGAAAGTTGATTTCAGAGACGTATAAAAAATATGAAAATATGACACTTTGAAGCATGGCCACGATGGTGTAATGGATTTATACTTTTCTCTCTTCATGATCTTGGAAACTGTAATATCTCACATAGATATTTTGGCTCTCTTGTCACTATAATTTTATGAATAAAAATTATATTTTTGTATTTTAAATAATTGTCAAAAGAAATGGTAAATATTCTGCATGAATATAAGGTTATATGATCAAATTTTCTTGTTTATAAGTGCTTCCCACCAGCAAAAATTTTAAATGAAAAGAAAAGTGTTGGTAGTATATATTGTTACGTTTATACCTTTTATATATGTTGGCTTATTTCCTTTAAATACTCTTTGAGTTCTTTTCGTATTGCAAATAAAAACGATTGAAACTAGTTATAAAATTAAGAGCACTTTATTTATTTAAACACAGATATTGCTTTTATGTCGCTTTACTTATTTCAATTATGGTTATGCACTTTTATTATCAAACTCACTTTGATACGCACTTTACAAGCTCTACTGTAATACTGATCATATTAGCTGTGTTGTTCGGCTATTTATAGTAACATATTGGTGTTCTGTAACATTCGACAAAGTTCTCGTTTGTACACACTAGTTCATTCTGTAAATTACTCGAAAACCGTTACATTTAAATTAATACGTAATGTTAAGTAAAATGCAGGAATAATAAAAGTGCCTAAGAGTATGCTGCACATAATAACTGACTTTGGCTGCACACAACTTAACATCATGTTCGAAAAACCAGCGAACCAAACGAAATGTTATATGTTATAAAAATGTTAGAAAAATTGGCGACAGGGTACACCTTATATGGCAGTTTCAGTTTATCAGCTGGTTCTTTAAAATTTTCAAAATTTCATACCCTTTTTATCTTTTTTTTTTAGTGTTCATATATGTTATATTTCCTTACATAATTACATCATGATCGGCAATGTAAATTTGGTGTATCATATTTAGTTTGACGGGTCATCCACAATACAATCATATTTCTAAAGTCACTACTTCACGTTTTTAAAATCAAAAAAACAAAATTAATAAATAAAAAATATATGCGCTACATAGACGCATATAAGTAACTAAATAGCCTCATATAGAAAGTATTACAGTGGTTGAACGATTTTTCCGAATAGGGATAGGATAACAAAATTATTCTATATTCGATAAATTTTGTTATTGTAAAGAATCTTTTTGAATTTAAATTGTTTGAAGAATATCAACAGTTGTACACACGAAAAAAAAAACTGAAAAATTATCAAAAACAAACAAAACTGTAACTGATATATAAATACTTATGGCTGATGTTTGTATGTTATGAATATATAAATTTAAATTCAAAAAGTTTTAAGTAAAATCTTATAAGTGCATTCCCTTTAAAGACACAACTAGTCATTTTTAATACAAAGCCGTTATTGCTGTTTAAATGGAAATGTCAAAATATATATTATTCTTAAGATAATTTGTTGCGATTTAAACATATTAAAACATTTAACCAAGAATTTGTATAACTTTAGTATCTCTTTAATTTAAAGCTGTAAATACAGAACCTAAGAGAACAACAGAACAACAGAAAACCATAAATATGTTAAACATGAAACCATAAGTAAATTACCAAACAGGAAGAAGAGAAAAGATTTAACAAACAAAACAAAAACACAAAATATTTTTTGTTAGCAAAAAGCATTATAATTCCGAGCTCATGTAATTTTCTTTAATTGAGTACTTAGGTTAATTTAGTTTTATTTAATTAAAATATATGCATACTTTAGTTTTAGAAACATAACCATAGTTATATCCCCACATAAGGACAACTAAGGTAGCAATACTCTGGGGAAAAAAGTTATTACACCGACAGTGATGATCGGCAGTGGAATAATATTTTAAATAATGAGGGTAATTGTGGTGGTGCAGTTTTGACATAGACTTATTACGTGACTAGCATATACTTTTAGACACCTTCATAAGCATATACACATACATAGATACATACATACGGACGTACGTACGTATACATATGTATATAGATACAAAACTACATTAACTCAGGTAAATAAACAATTTTATTGGTCAAGGTAAGTTTGTTTTAAATGATGTTAAATTAGAGCAGCAAACGTAGTCATTACAAATTAAATTTTTAATAAAGAATTTAAAAGTAAAAACTTGTCTTGAAATTTAAATTTGTCTTTATGTTTTTTAAGGAACAAAATTAGTAATTACTGAAGGAAAAAATGTTATTGCTACAGAAAACGTTTTAAAATTTTTTTAAGTGTTTACCCACAAAAAACCGCTTTTAATTTTTATAAGCAGTGCAGACCTTATTTCTCGTTATACTGCATTCATGAAAATTCTAAAATAATTTTTTGCTTGTAAAACAGCAATAGAGTAATTTTTCTGTACTGGTTTTTGTTCCAGCTGTAGGAAAAAAATTTCAGTAGAATTTTTTCATATTTCTACCTTACGTGCTTCTACCGCTTTCATTTGTAATAAAAGAGAAAAGCTGGGCTAGTTAATAAATCGAAATAAGCTTTAAGTAAGCGATTTAAGAAACGCTTATTTTTAGTTAAGTTATTTTACGAATATAAGAACCTAATGTACAGTATTTGATTTTATGACATTAATATAATATATTAATAATAATATAAGTTGATTTGTTATATTAACATGGCCTTTCTTTTTATACCCGCCACCACAAAAATGGTGGGGGTACATTCATTTTGTCACTCCGTTTGTAACACATCGAAATATCCATTTAAGATCCCATAAAGTATATATATTCTGAATCGTGGTTTGATTTTATGACGATCTAGCTATGTCCGTCCGTCTGTCCGTCTGTTGAAAGCATGAATCTTTCTTATAGACAAGGTTTGTTTGGTATTGAAAATGGGCTAAATCGGAATATTAGGAAGAGAGTTATAGCTCGCAAAGCAAGAGTAGGTCGAAAAAACCGTGTCCTTCTAACATCGAATAAAATGGAATGGAAACGCACAACCGTAGAGTCATGAAACTTCGAATATATATTTCTGGAGTCAAAAAAAATTTCTTTCCAAAAATTGCTAAGATCCATGCATTAGAAAAGGAGTTATAGATCAAAATGTACGAAAATTTATACCGCACAGTGTATATTTCAAATTTAAAACGTAATAAAAACAAGTAAGAGCACTATATTCGGCTGTGCTGTGTGTTAATCGCTATGTATCACTTTCTTTGTAAAGGGTGGTTAAATTTTAAGGGCCCATGTTGAAGGTGAACTACACCTAGTCTTTTAATTTGTTTTCTGCATTTCATTTCACATTTCCCAATCTGAAACTTACTCAATTTGATCCGTGGAAAGATACGCAAATGAGCAACGCTTTAAAGTTATTCAGGTTTTTTATGAAAATGGGCGTTCAAATCAATATGCATTTTGTGTACTTCGTGATTCTTTTGGTCAACATAATCATTCAAATTCGTCCACAATCGGGAGAATTGTAAAAAATATTTAAATTTCTGCAAAACAGGTCTGTATAAAATGTTAGAAAATCTGTGAATGCCTTCTTAGTACGTTGAATGGGAACCATTGCTGGTTTTTGCGATAGTGTGGCAAAAGGGCAGTCAATCTCAACTCAAAATCATGCCTAACAATTGAGCATCAACCTTGTCATTGAAAATTTGGACCATCAGGTAGAGGAGTGGCGCCAAGGATGGGGGTGGGGCCATTTGGTCGATATTTTAATAAATACATAATTGAACCATACAAATATTATCATTATAAAAAGAAATGATAATAATTTCTTAAACAATTTTTGTTGTTATGTTGATTTTACATCGGCCTTTAAAATTTAACCACCCTTAATAACTTCGATATGATAGTAAAATGTTTTCGTAAATTTAATAAAGTTTCTGCTAATAAATATAACTTAGATATTTCAATATAGTCCTTTATTATTCCAAAATCTTTATCCATTGAGAAATTATATGAATTTGAGATAAAGCATTATATACACGCAAAGAAAATCCATGGTTACGACATGATCACGACGGTCATATTATTTTTTCTAAAACAATATTTGGTTGTTGAAAACAAGTAATAGTTATTTTTGTTTCATTTCATCATATATTTTGTCACGATAATCAAGCATTTGTTTGAATTGTATCATTTAATAATAAATTTGTGTAAAAATTTCAAAATGGTTATTATTTAAAATTAGTATGATATAAAAAAATTAATTTGACAAAAATAACATTATATTCTAAATCATTAAAAATTAAAAATAATCATTAAATAATAAGTGAGACAACAGTATGATTACAAATTAATCAAGCTATGAATTGTTTTTAATAATAATTTGATTTCAATTGTTCTTCTTCTTGCTGAATAAATTTTTATTATTTTAAAAGTTTGAAATGTCAAAAAAGGAACAAAAATTTTAAAAAATTAAAGAAAATTTAAAAATAAACAAGAAAATGTAAAAAAATATTTGTATAAAAATTGCAATTTAATTGGTAAGTACAAGCAATATGTGTATGTTACAGCAGAAGACAGTAATTTGCCGTAAAAAAGCAAAGATTATCGATTTCAATTGTAGTCATATAAATGATTATTGAATGATGCTTAAATTAAACATAATAATGATAACTGGTAACCATTATTATTTTAAACATAATCATTTCATGACTCTACCTTTATACTTAACAAAATAATGAACTCCTCGGTCATTGAAATATTATCAAAAACAAAAATATGCTTTAAAAGTAATTAAACATTTTATTTAAAAATTCTGATAAAGATTTTAATAATCGTTTTAGATAAGCAAATTACAATCTGTCTTATATTTTGTTTTAATTGAATTTTTATTTTGTTGAACTTTTCTGTTTAAACTTATATTTAAATTTTTTAATCAGGCTTGAGTTCATATTAATTAACATTTTTATACCCGCCACCAAAAAAAATGGTGGGGGTATATTCATTTTGTCATTCCGTTTGTAACACATCGAAATACCCATTTTAGACCCCATAAAGTATGTTAATTCTTAAACGGGGTTTGATTTGATGACGATCTAGCTATGTCCGTCCGTCTGTCCGTCTGTTGAAAGCACGATAGAGATCGCACCGAAAAAGCTAGGGGGCTCAAATTTTGCGAGAATTTTTCTTATAGACAAGTTTTGGGTGGTGTTGAAAATGGGCTAAATCGGAATATTAGGAAGAGAGTTATAGCTCGAAAAGCAAGAGTAGGTCGAAAAAACCGTGTCCTTCAAACATCGAATAAAATGGAACTGTGTCCAAACGCATTAACGTAGACTCATGAAACTTCGAATATATATTTCCTAAGTAAAATTAATATTTTTCCCCGAAAATTATCTAAATCTATGCATTAGGAGAGGAGTTATCGATCAAAATGTACGAAAATTTATACCACACAGTGTATTTTTCGGTATATTTAAAAACAAAAACGTCATAAAAGCAACAAAATTGCATGTACGACTCTGAAATTTGGCACACTTTGCTTTTTGGTAAGACGCTTTTTTGTAACGGAAAATCAATGTGCCACGCCTACTTTTACGCCCACCTCCCATATAACGTTTTACTCAAAATTCATATAATTTCTCTATTAATAAATATTTTGGAATAATAAAGGGCTATATTGAAACACCTAAGTGGTACTCATTAGCAAAAACAACTTTGACACGCCTACTATAACGCCCACTTTTCACGTAATCTACCGTTAATGAAATTTAAAAGCTCATAAAACCGCCAAAATTAGAGGTATGATGATCAAATTTGCTTCGTATATCTTTCTAATCAATGTAGTCGTTGTGCCAAAAAGTTTAGGTGACACGCCCACTTTAACGCCTACCTCCCATATAACGGTTTATCTTAAATTCATGTAATTTCTCTATTGACAAAGTTTTTGGGAAAATAAAGGACAATATTGAAATATCTAAGTTGTATTTATTAGCAGAAACTTTATAAACACGACTACTTTAACACCCACTTTCATTGAAAGACGACATTTACAAAAGCATTTTAGTAGCATATCGAAGTTATAAAGGGTGGTTAAATTTTAAGGACCGATGTTAAATTTAAATAAAACACAAATTATTTAAGAAATTATTATCATTTATTTTTGTAATGATAATATTTGTGTGGTTCAATTATGTACTTAACAAAATATCGGCCAAATGGCCCCCCCCCCCATCCTTGGCGCCACTCCTCTATCTGATGGTCCAAATTTTCAATGACGATGTTGACGATGATGAGGCGATGTTGACTGCTCTTTTGCCACACTATCGCAAAAACCAGCAGTGGTTCCCATTCAACGAACTAAGAAGGCATTCACAGATTTTCTAACATTTTTTACAGACCTGTTTTGCAGAAATTTAAATATTTTTTTCAATTCTCCCGATTGTGGATGAATTTGAACGATTATGTTGATCAAAAGAATTACGAAGTGCACAAAATGCATTTTGGTTTGAACGCCCATTTTTATAAAAAACCTGAATAACTTTACAGCGTTGCTCATTTGCGTATCTTTCCACGGATCAAATTGAGTAAGTTTGAGATTGAGAAATGTCAAGTGAAATGCAGAAAACAAATTGAAAGACTAGGTGTAGTTCACCTTCAACATGGACCCTTAATAATTAACCACCCTATACAAAGCAAGTGATACATATGTTATTATAAAGAGATTATTCTATAGCGATTAACAAAATAATAAATATTGTGCTTAAAATGTACACAAAATTGGTGGTGGGTATAAAAGATTCGGCACAGCCGAATATAGTGCTCTTACTTGTTTTATTTTTACAAAGAATTTTTTTTAATTGTGATAAATAAAAGAATAAATCTTGAAAAATTATATTTTTAACGACACTAGCCGAGTGGAATGCATTTTCGAATGCATAAAATGAATGTGCAGTGAATAGTCTATTTACGTTTTCTTATTCTGCTTCAAACATTACGATGTGGTTATGAAAACTTGTATTTATTAAAAAGTTTATTTAGTAAATGTATAAGACATTTTGTCCGATATCATACGTTTTGACTGTCTGTCACTGCATGTTAGAGAGCATTTGACTTTCTGCTTAAAACATATTGATTTTGAGTTGACAAATACCAGTATTGTGTTTGTGCATTAAAACAAGTTTGTTTATTACATTTGAGACAAAAATTGTGTTAATATTCATATACATGTATATGTGTAGACTAGCAGTCATACAAATTACAATTTTAGACTAAGTGATTTCAAATGCATGAGATATTTTCTTTAATTTTATACCGCATATGAAAATAATTTAATAGTATTTTAAAAAATGTGTTCTAACTATTTTGATATATACTTAATGCAATAACAATTTTTGGTTTATTGTATCTTAAAACTCGATTTCGTAAATATATAAAAACAAGTAAGAGTGCTATATTCGGCAGTGCCGAATCTTATATACCCTTCACAACGTGTAGTCATACAATAACAATTGTTTGTATCACCATTCAACTCATATGAAATACATACATACATACACATAAAAAAAATACATATATAAAACCATCCCATTGTAATATAATAAATTTACGTATGTGTGTTAAAAAATAAAAATTAAAAAAAAAAAAAATAAAAAAAAATTTAAATAAATGAAAAAAAAAAATAAAAAAAAATTTTAAAAAATATAAAAAAAAATAAAATAAAAAATATATATAAATAATATATAACATAAAAAATAAAAAATTTTGGTTCAGTTGGGATTCGATGCTACGTTTACTCTAACCAGTATGTTTTTGTTGTATGTTGTTGTTTTAAAAAAAACGAGGTGGTCGTAGTTTTTGCTTATATCTCAGTTGTTTGTGTACCGATGCACAGAGGAGTATTTGGCCTGAAAAGCTGGCCAAAATTATTAAACGTGTTTTTTGAATTAAAAGTTCTAGTTTTTCGATAGTTTTAGGTGTAGTATGATATAAGAAATCTAGTGGCAGATTTCGAAAAAATTTCACTGCGCAACAAAAGTACACTGCGCCAAAAAAAATTTTTTGTCTCTCCTAGAAATAAAAGTATGTGAACTATATTAATTTTGATGCCCTTAATTCAAATTTTTTTTTCCGTTTTTCTCTAGTACGTAAGGATTTTCTGTTAAAGGCGTGGCATATTTCACTCTCTAAATCGTTGGGTTGCGTAATATATTTTAGACGGCATCATCTGTTGAAGGCGCCACTACATTTTGCAAACAATGAGGATGATGTCTTTGCTAAATATCACGTAGAACACTAGATGACTCTAATAACATTTTTACTAACAAAATCTTTTATTTTTTGCACAAACTACAAAGGAATTTTATAGGGGTTTGTGAAAACGAAAATGACCGACGTTGTTTACAAAAATTAACTAGAGTAATGATTTGTGCCCAACTTTACATATAGGTGTACCCACAGTCTTAAGAGTTTTAAGATTTATAAATATATAAAAATAAATGTGCATCAGTAGATTTAAAATATGTATTTGAATATTAAAAATATATATTCTTTTGTAAAGGGTGGTTAAATTGTAAGGGCCGCAGGGTGATTTAAATAAGACATTCTCAGCATTTCGCTAAAACGGGAAATTGTTAGAAAGATTTTGATTTTTAAACTTCTATAACATTTTGCTTTTAAAAGATTTTCAAACGAAATAAATTTTGTATAATTTTAAAATTTGTCAGCCATTAGTACATGAAAATAAATTGTTTATAATGTTTAGAGATAATTTTTCTTTTTTTTCTAGGTCAAAATTTTCCTAAATTCCCATTTTTAATAGAGCATAACTTCTAGAGAACACAATATAACAAAAAGAAATTAGCACTATTTCGTAGATAAAACTTTCCTCTTAAACTCATGTAATTTCTCTATGAATAAAGATTTTGGAATACTAAAGGACTATATTAAAATATCTAAGTTGTGTTTATTAGCAGAAACTTTATTGACACGCGTACTTTAACGGCCACTTTCATTGAAAGACTAAATTAACGAAAACATTTTATAGCATATCGAAGTTATTAAGTGTGGTTGCATTTTCAGGGCCGATGTTGATTTTGAATAAAACACCAATTATTTAGGAAATTATTATCATTTATTTTTATAATGATAATATTTGTATGCTTCAATTATGTATGGAACAAAATATCGGCCAAATGGCCCCCCCCCCCAACCTAGGCGGCATACCTCGATCCGATAGTCCAAATTTTCAATGACACCGTTGATGCTCGATTGTTGGGCACGATGATGAGTCGAGGTTGCTTGCTCTTTTGCTACGTTATCGTGAAAAACAGCAATGTTTCCCATTCAACGAACTAAGATAGCATTCACAGATGTTTTCACATTTCATACAGACCTGCTTTGCAGACATTTAAATATTTTTTACAATTCTCACGATTGTGGACGAATTCGAACGATTATGTTGACCAAAAGAATCACGAAGTGCACAAAATGCATTTTGATTTGAACGCCGATTTTTATAAAAATCTTTAATATTTAAAAGCGTTGCTCGATTGCTTATCTTTCCACGGTTCAAATTGAGTTAGTCTGAGATTGAGAAATATCAAATGAAATGTAAGAAAAAAGTTGAAGTTTAGGTGTAGTTCACCTTCAACATGGGCCCTTAAAATTTAACCACCCTCTACAAAGAAAGTGATACATATTTTATTATAAAGAGTTTATTCCATAGCGATTAACAAAATAATAAATATTGTGCTTTAAATGTACACAAAGTTGGTGGTGGGTATAAAAGATTCGGCACAGCCGAATATATTGCTCTTACTTGATAACATTAATAATATTGCAACAATCTAATTTAATTATTTTTTTTTCTTCTTCCTCTTAAAAATTCTTATTTAGGATATTTGTTCGTTTTAATTTAACAGTAAGTTTTTTATTAACTTGCTTTACATATTTGCTGAAATAAAATATTGCTGAACTTACGCTTAAAGCTCATGTTTAATTCTGTGGCTTGGGCCAATGTCAAAATATTTACTTTTGAGAAAATTGGAATTGAACTTTAACTTTTATTCACGCCGCTTTCATACTGACATTGGCCAACATTTTATTTATGAAGCTGTTTTGGGTTAAGTATGACTTTAGCTGTTTTAGCATAATGAAAAAGAGCAAGAAAACAAATTTTATGCAATGATTAACTCAAAAGAGCAAAAAAGTGACATTGGCCCTTTTACCTCCAAGCCACAGAATTATAGTCGTATATTGTGAAAAGGGCTGTTGATAAACTTACAAATAAATTAAAAAAAAAATAAATTCGGACCGAATGGGTTAAATAAAAAAAATCTTAAATTAAACTAAGTTTATCAAGTCAAATGTTGGTCTAACGTAAACGTATATTTAGATAACAACAAAACAATTATTCTTGTAATTATCACATTTTTATTGTTGCTTTGAACCATCAGTCTGATGGTAATGAAAGCTTTTGTTGGTTGTGATACTCACAACATTTTTCAATCATACATGTTTTTTGTTAAGTCAATTATTCAGCGAAAATTCATTCCACTCGGCTGGTGTCGGGATAAAAACTTACTTTTCCAATATACTCTTTCATTATCACAGATAAAAAATTGATTTCCTCATATAAAAATGAGAAATTTAGAATGAAAGTGAACTAGAGCCAAAATAAAAAAAAAATAAAGTCTTTAAATTCAATTTTTTTATTAATATTCTGCTTGACACAAAAATAATTTTAATTAGATTTACGTTTTGTATCAAAGCACAACGAGTATCTAGCGGGTCAAGGCAACAAAATGGTTTCAGTTTATTTTTTATTCATCCATATTTTATCCATGAATAAACAATAAACAGAAAAATCTCTTAATACACGCTTTGAATAGTAGCTGGTATTTTAATTTTTTTACTATTTTATATTTATTTTGTATAAAATTTTTTGTTTTCTCCTGTTGGCCTTAAACATTTTTGGTCATAAAGTTATTCAAGCGAATAAAAATTATATGAACCACGATTTCAAAAGAATCTATTTTAGTTTTCCTTCATATTTTTTCTGCTGCGAGTCAAAAAATGTGTGTTTCTAAGCGAGATATATTTTAAAACCCTTTTCAGGTTATGCTGTAGGATGTAAGAACAACAAACATAGTAAATTATCTAATAATAGTGTAGATGTATGCAAAAAACTGTTAAAGTGAATCTGAATGAGGAGAAAGAATTTATAACACTGTTGCTATCGTTGTAGATTTATGTGCTAAGCTCTAAAAAAACTTAATTATGAAAAACCGCTTGTTTAATTTTACTAAGTCTTACTGCTGAAGTCATAATGCAACGTCTCACTTCGTAGATCACTTTTTGTAATTATTAAGCAGGAGATGAAATAATCTCCACTAGATGCAGCCTAATCATGCCTAATCTTAACTCACCGCTTAAAAAAGTATGACATGTAAGGCAGAAATAGAAAACCAAATCGAAAAGTTAGTTATCGAAAAATTTTTTTTCCTTTTTTCTACTACTAAAATAATAAGCAGTACAAAAGGCATATTAAGTTGCTCATTCGTATGAAAATAAATTTACCATTTCCAAGCATACAATAGCCCAAACGAATGAAGTGTGCATTTCTTACAAAAGTAGAAAAAAATTTCTGGTGGAAATGAAAATCATATTAAAAGAATTGAATTCATTTAAAATTAGACGTCAAAACATTATGAGATAGAAAAAAAAAACAAATATAAAAGTATATAATTTTTAAACGGCGCCGCCTGCCACGCATCAAAAAAATCTGAGATATTTTATAAGAAAAGTTTGAAAATCGCTCGTAAAAGATAAGTGAATTGTTGATATCCAATTCACGTTCGATTTGACATCTCTATTTAGTAGATTTTTTGTGGAATTTTTGATATTGAAAGTAAGTATGTCGTTATAAATCCACAATAGCTACAAAACAACATCATCAAGCAGATAACATTCATAGAAAAAAGTTTATTGAAAAACGTGATTTTGGCAAAAGACTCCGAGACTGCGGATAGACGTATTTCTTTCTTTATTTAAGCTTGAACCTATTTGAAAAAAAAAACTGAAACCTAAATGTCTTTAGTATTAAAAAAAACGCTTTTTTCACAATTTAAAATTTAGACACACCTTAATAAAAATCACAAGAAATATAACTCTTATATTTCAAACCACTACCAATATACTCTTAGACATTTTTGATTACCCGACCGTTAGAAATTTGATAATTGCTTTAGTCAGTTAATACATAAATTTTTAAAATCTACCAAGTTATTGGATACCTTTTTTATGCCCTTCTATTCTCATTTCACAAAAGCCCAATATCTTTCCACTGGTCACAGCAATGAACAATTTGGGGAATTATCTGCCTTACTATTTTAGTGATACTCCAGAGCTTTCTAAACATAGTGATAGGATGCCAAATCTAGCCAAGAACATGTGAACATATTGTGCTCTCTTTTGAAAGGAAGCAGTTTTTGCAGTAATTTCTTGATAAATATTTTGGTAATTGTAGAACGTACAGTAGCAAGTGAGTTACCTCTTTTGCCGCAACAGTATAAACCTTACCATAACAAATTATTTTTTAGGAAATTGTCTTCGCTTTTAGGTACTTCACTTATCTTCAACAATTGTTTTGGCATTAGTAGCATACAAATTTTTAACCCGAATCTGCGAAAAATCTGCCTGTTTTTCGTTCATTATACATCATTATTATTTTTGTTTGAAATTTATTTTTAATTTTAATATCCGTGCCCTACTTTAAGCTTCTACTTTCTGGATCTTTTTAGACTTTTACGTTTTAAAGCCTGAACTGGCTTTAACTTTTCTAAAAAAATAGTCAAAGCACTATAGCTGCTCTTCAACCAGATGTATTTGGAGCTCTTTTCAATATGCTTTAAACTTTCTAGGTTTTCCCAATGTCTTTTCAAACCAGGTTTTTTATCAACGGCAAAATATTGCTGATACCACTTAATAAAGCTGAAAGTCCACATTACGCATTCTACGCTTTTTCGCGTCGTACGCCTCTCCAAAAAGGTTGAATAAATGTAGTTGAACGTTTCAAATTACAGAACACAAAGCGTAGAATGCCGTAACGTATAGAACGCATAAATAAGGTTAACTTTATAACAGCTGTTAACGCCACAACCAAAATCTCCATGATTTTATCTGGCAATACCTTATTGTTAGTTCTAAATACTTAATACTTTTTCTAAATGTAACTCTGATAAACTTAACGATAAAAACAGCTTACGTCGCCATGTTTAAGCCTTCACCATTTTGAATTCATTCCAAGCTTTTGTCGTAAAAAGAAGGCTTAAGCACTGGCTCGGAAAGCAACCAAATTTGTATAAAAAGATCTAGTGGTTTTCATACCAAAAAGTATGTAACCTAAATATTTTTACTTTTCCTTTAAAGTTGTACAATGAATTAATTATTTTCATTTACTTAGGAATTTTAATAAATTTGCCATTACACTTATTAGTTTAATAAATCAAGTATTTTATAAAACTTGTGTATTTGGTTTTTATTCAAAATCCCCGTGGAAGTCACTAGACATCGCTTCGGCTGGCGTGCCGCTAACAACAGCAATATTTTTATTTTATTTTTTTGATACATTAGGTGCACTTTCCTCTCTGAAACTATTTGACTTTATTAAGCGTCATGAGCGGCAAGAGAACAACTCAACTCAGTTAAGATACCACGGATGACCATTTATATTTTATTCTTAATTTTATCGACAATTATATTAGTGTTGTGTACTTATTTGCTTATATTTTTATAGAAACAAGTTTCAAAAATAAGGAAATGCTTTCAACATAAAGTTTAAAATTATTGGCAAGAATAAAATTTTTTATCACTCATTTTAATCAAACTCACAACAAATAAACATAATACTCACCGAAAACAATAAAAATTTAAATACTAATTCCGAAAAAATATTTTTTTTATTTAAATTATTAAAAGATTTTAAAATGTAATAAGTTTCATTTTCAAAATCTTATTAGGAATATGAAAATTAAAAAAAACACAATTAAAGAAACTCCAACTAATTCAAAACAAGTGCCTAAAATCATTAACAACAAACATTGGAGATACTCAACTCAACTTCTTCACAGTGAAACCGCTTATGAGCGAATTATCGACTTTATAGCAAAGCTTAACAACAAATATTACGAAACATTGGAAAATTCTCCTTATCACCTAATAAGAGAATGCAGACTTTCGGCTTAAATGGAGATCTAAAACAAAAATCACCAAATTGGAAAAATGTGTACAGGTGTGTTATCGCAGGATAATCACCTTTGTATACATGCATATATTCTAATGATACTTGAATTTTTTTTCTCATGTAAAGGTTTGTTTTCCCCTATTTTTCCTTTAAATAATGTTACATATATCAAACAATGTCAAGATCTGTGATTACTAATTATAATTCGTTGTAATATATTTAACTATATAAAATCCCGAAAATGAAAACACTGAATAACTAAATGTAAATAAAGATGATACCTAAAAATGAACAAAAACAAGTAACAGCACTATATTCGGCTGTGCCGAATCTTTTATACCCACCACCAATTTTGTGTACATTTAAAGCACAATATTTATTATTTTGTTAATCGCTATAAAATAATCTCCTAATAACAAAATATGTATCACCTTCTTTGTAGACGGTGATTAAATTTTAAGGGCCTATGTTGAAGGTGAACTACAGCTAGTCCTTAAATTAGTTTTCTGCATTTTATTTGACATTTCTCTATCTCAAACCTAATCAATTTGATTCGTGGAAAGATACGCAAATGAGCAACGCTTTAAAGTTATTCAGGTTTTTTAAAAAAATGGGCGTTCAAATCAAAATGCATTTTGTGCATTTCGTAATTCTTTTCATCAATATAATCGTTTAAATTCATTCACAATCGAGAGAATTGTAAAAAATATTTACATTTCTGCAAAACAGGTCTGTATAAAATGTTAGAAAATCTGTGAATGCCTTCTTAGTTCGTTGAATGGGAACCACTGCTGGTTTTTGCGATAGTGTGGTAAAAGAGCAGTCAACCTCGCCTCATCATCATGCCCAACAACATGCCCAACATGCATCAACATTGTCATTGAAAATTTGGACCATCAGATAGAGGAGTGGCGCCAAGGATGGGGGGGGGGGCCATTTGGCCAATATTTTGTTAAATACATAATTGAACCATACAAATATTATAATTACAATAATATCCTAAATAATAATAACATAATAACATCCTAAATAATTTGTGTTTTATTTAAATTCAACATCGGTCTTTAAAATTTAACCACCCTTTATAACTTCGATATGCTACTAAAATGCTTTTGTAAATGTAGTCTTTCAATGAAAGTGTGCGTTAAAGTAGGCATGTCAATATAATTTCAGGTAATAAATACAACTAAGATATTTCAATATAGTCCTTTATTTTTCCAAAAACTATGTCAATAGAGAAATTACATGAATTTAAGATAAACCGTTATATGGGAGGTAGGCGTTAAAGTGGGCGTGTCACTTAAACTTTTTGGCACAATAATTACATTGATTAGATGGATATATGTAGCGAATTTGATCATCATACCTCTAATTTTGGCGGTAAAAAGTGGGCGTTATAGTAGGCGTGTCAAAGTTGTTTCTGCTAATGAGTACAACTAAGATGTTTCAATATAGTCCCTTTTTATTCCAAAATCTTTATTAATAGAGAAATTATATGAATTTTGGTTAAAACGTTATATGGGAGGTGGACGTAAAAGTGGGCATGGCGTATTGATTTTGCGTTAAAAAAAATAAGCCTCTCACCAAAAAACAAAGTGTGCAAAATTTCAGAATCGTGCATCTAATTTTGTCCGTTTTATTAGGTTTTAAATTTTAAATATACTGAAAAATACACTGCGCGGTATAAATTTTCGTACATTTCTATCTATAACTCCTTTCCTAATGCATAGATGTAAGCAATCTTTGGGAAGAAATATTTTTTTGACTCGAGAAATATATGTTCGAGGTTTCGTGACCCTACTTTAATGCATTTGGACACAATTGCATTTTATTAGATGTTGGAAGGACATGGTTTTTGCGACCTACTCTTACATTACGAGCTAGAACTTACTTCCTAATATTCCGATTTAGCCCATTTTCAATACCAAACAAACCTTGTCTATAAAAAAGATTCTAGCAAAATTGGAGCCCCCTAGCTTTATCGGTGCGACCTCTATCGTGCTTTCAACAGACGGACAGACTAACGGACATAGCTAGATCGTCATCAAATCAAACCCTGATTCAGAATATGTATACTTTATGGGGTCTTAAATTGATATTTCGATGTGTTACAAACGGAATGACAAAATGAATATACCCCCACCATTTTTTTGTTTGCAAGAATTTTAGTAATTTGGCATTAGTACCAGCAAGATGCATAGAGATCAGCTTAAATCCAAAAAGCAAATAAATATTAAAAAAAATATTTCGGAGAATATCCCATATAAATAAGTATAATATTTCAGAAAAAGGAGACAAAGTATGTGTTAATATTATTTTGATAGAATTTTTGTACAACTGCATTAGGCTTATTTTTGAAAAGATGTGAAAAAAAATTATTTAAATTATCGTTTTGAAAAAAATTAGTCAATATACATATATATACCTACACATATGTAGATATTTGTAACTACAATTATTTACTAACTTTAAGGAAATTATATTTTTTTTAAATTATTTTTTTCAAATGCCAATCTCTTTTAAAAACGCCAAATACTTCTTCAAACATGCAATATATTAAAAATATTTTGTATATTTATGTGTTGAATATGACTTAAACATTTTTATTTGTTTATGCAGCCAATAAAAAAAAACTAGAGTTCACTGGCCGTTACAGAAATCCAAATGTATAACTTTATTTGTATAATTACAAACAAATATATAAAAAAACAAACAGAAAAATTTTAAGTAAAAAAAAACTAAAAAAAAAATTTTTTAGAAAATTTCAGTTTTTTAGTTAAATCCTATAATCTTGACTTAAAAGCTTTTGTTTCAAAAGTGCAACAAACAAGAGCAAAAGCTAAAACAAAAAAGAAATAAACAACACTAAAGAAAACAAAGAAATCATGCATAAATATGTTAAGTTTTGTTTTGCAAAAGTTTAAAGAATTTTGCAAAAATTGTTTCCTATTCTTTTCTGGCAGTTTTGCTGTCATGCTGTGAATGTCATCTAATACCAAACTGTTGGTTAGAACCATAAAAGTTGAAAAGTTCTTTCAGTTGCAAATTTTGTTTTACTTTATTTTAAAGTAGATTCAATAAATAAAGAAAAAAGAAGAAAATAACGAAAAATAATATGTTTATTATAAATAAATATGCACTCTAATGCCAAAGGAATAAAGAGACTTAACACTTTATCTCAAGTGCATACATGGTATTTTTCGCTTTAAGAAAAATGTGACACAACCATTAATCGGTGTTATGTTTATAGTCAAGAATTTTATGTCCTTAATTTCAAAGAAAGCGTAAAAAATATTTAAAAAAAATGCATATAAACATAATGTCTTTGACTATTTTACAACTTTTCATTTAAAATTGAAGGTCCCATTTATAATTTTTCACCCCCCTTTTTGGACAGCTTGCATTTTTTAATTGTTTTGAAGAACTAAATTTTTAAAAATATTTCTTAAATATTAACTAAAATTATTTAAGCTCGAGGTCTTTTCATTAATTTAAATAATATATTTAATATAAATTTGAAATAACAAGTTTATTTTTTTACACAAAAAAATTTTTACAAAAAAATAAAAACAAATATTTCCTGACGATGCTACACAACGGAATAGCGAAATATTGGAAGAATTAATAAAAATTAAATATATTATTTAAATTAATTAAAAGACCTCGAGCTTAAATAATTTTAGTTAATATTTAAATTAAAAAAGGTCAAAAAACTAAATAATTATTAAAAATATTTCTAAGTAAAGCCTCAAAATATTGAGAACTTAAATAAAACATTATAATCTGTCTTTCGTTAATCACTTTTCATCTCTTTCACAAGAAAGAGTACTATGTTTGGCTATGCCAAATTCTAGACACTCCACATCAATTTCGTGTCATACTTTTATCCACAAAATTTTTTATTTTGTTCAAAACTCTATTTAATACATATACTATACTATTTTCCATTTTATTTTTTCTTATATTTAATCTCAAAATAGAACCTTAAGTACAATAAGAGGAGTGCCCTTCCTCTTACTAAATTTTTGCATCTTCATGAAAAGTATCGGGTGTCCCAACTAGAACGCAATTTTTAAATTTGGCGCCATTCGAAGTGCCATTGTTTGACGTTTGAACAATTGTTATTGTTTGCTAGTAGAAGGTACGAGGTTAGTAAAAATGGAGCGCTACACGAATGAACAATGCATTCTCATTGTGAAATTGTTTTACCAAAATGGTGAAAGTTTTGAGGCTACAGTTCGCAAATTCCGATCATCCCATTTCCATCTTGATAGCTTCGTCAATAGGCAGCATTGTCGCATTTGGGGTGAGGAATATCCTCGAGTGATTAACGAGAAGCAAATGCATCCTCAACGTGTCACTGTGTGGTGTGGTTTTTGGGCTGAAGGAATCATTGGACCTTTTTTTTGATGAAAGTGAGGCAGGTCAAGCGCAAACAGTCAATGGTGTTCGGTATCGTGAAATGATAACCAGTTTTTTCTTGCCTAGAATTGAAGAAATGAATGTGGAGGGCATGTGGTTTCAACAAGATGGCGCCACATGTCATACAGCCAGAGAAACAATTCAATTGCTGCATCAGTCATTTCCCGGTCGTGTTATTTCGCGTTTTGGAGACCGGAATTGGCCGCCTAGATCGTGTGATTTAACACCTTTAGATTTTTTTCTTTGGGGTTTTTTGAAGTCGATGGTTTACGCGAATAAGCCTACGACGACTCAAGCCTTAAAAGAGGAAATTGGACGCTGCATTAATGAAATACCGCAGCATTTATGCAAAAAGGTCATTGAAAATTTCACTTAAAGATCGCGTGTGTGCCCGCAAGCCACGGCGGCCATCTGCACGATATATTGTTCCATACATAACCTCATTCTGTCTACTTTACGACATAATAAAGTTTCACGTTTTTTTTTTAATATCTGTGTTTTATTTAAAATTTAAAAATTGCGTTCTAGTTGGGACACCCGATATTACAAGGCAGCTTTTGGAAGTTAAAGAATAATGTAAACTTAGTGCCCCTATATGCATTTATATTTATATAGTAGTTAATGAATACATGAAGTCCGAAAAATGTTGCACTTTTTGATTCGGTGTATTTTTTTTAAGTGACTACTCTGAAATTTGCAACTTTCATTTGTGTTTATTTTCATCATTAAAAATGAAGCGCTTTGCGAAAAAGCAATACGTTATAATAGCGAGTACTTATTACAAAAATTTAGAAAGCTATGCTAAGACTGCTCGCAAACTTTAGTGAAGAAAGTGCACCTAATGTGTCTCAAAATTCAAAAATTTAAAAACAGCATGACTCTTGTGGGTCAATCTACCGGGCGTTCTTTTGAAAATATTGTTGTTATTAGCGAGAGTACCGCTATAAACCCAAATGCATCAATTTGGCATCGTTATCAACAATTTTAAATTTCATAAAACTTCGCAGAGAATTTTGCCAAAATTCATGGATAAAATGCTATGGCTTAAGGGTATTAAATGATCATGCAATCTTTGAGGACATGCACATACAATGAGAAAAAATCTAGTGCTGATTTTGGTCAGGCGGCATTATTGAGTCTAATTTGTTTAAGTCTTGGCAAGATGACACCACCTATTACACTGCGCATGGAACATTCTATTTATTTCAGCAACGATTTTAAAAACGAATAATTTCATGAAATTCTAATATTAACTGGCCATCAACATTATGCAATTAAACAACCTGCAACTTTTATTTAGGGCTTTGTGAAATCGCGGATTTATGCGAATAATCCAAATTTGAGATCCAACACGTCATTTTTTGAGATACAGCCATATCTCTGTGAAAAAGTCATGGAGCCGTGAGGTTCCCTTGGCAAATATTTTATTCCCTACCTTATCGGAATATGTCTTTTTTACCAGATTAATTTCAGTTGTTTAATTCAACTTGGATATATATATATACCTTTAATCTTTTGAAATTTGTACCTATAGAAATTATATAAGCGTTACTTCCAATTTCTGAATTAAAACAATATATGTACATACAAATATCAGAAAACTGTATGGAAAAATCTCATCATCGTAACTTTAATTGTGTTGGTTTTATGAGTTTTAAATTTTTCATCGATAGCAGATAATTATATATGTGACGTCTGGACTTTAAAGTGGGCGTGTTAATGTATTCTTCAATAATAAATTTAACTTAGATTTCGCAACATTAAGTCTTTTGTTCTTTCAAAAGCCTTTTCCACATACAAATTATATGAATTTAAGGAAATGCATTTTTATGCTCATACCACTTTCACTTTCTACTTTTACAATGATATCGATCAAAAAACTTTATTAGCGAAATTTAAGCATAATAAATCTAATTTTATATATCAAATAAGCTACAAAGGATACTGTGCAAGATAAATTTTTGTAAATTATGATCTACATCTTCTATCGTAAATCACAGATTTGAGAAATTTTTACCGAAACATACGAATAAACTTGTAATATTTCAAAAATATCTGCGTTTTTATTACTCTATCGCAGTCATTAAACCGAATTTTATCGATGACATTGGTTATGTCAGCTTTAGGGGTTGCTATAGCTTGAGAGGTGTTTTCATATACTTGTGAGTTGAGAAAACACAACAAAAAAGAGTCTAACACAGTCTGATTGCCACTTTTTGTAACCTTCAAATGCGATTAACCTCAAACCGCTCTTTCAGAACATTCAGTGTCTCTTGAGCTGTATAGCACTTAGCTCTCCTGTTTAAATATCATTAAAATAAATATGGTTCGATGATGCCGCCTGCTAAAGATCTACACCAAATAGTCACTTCTTCAAGATGCTCTTGCATCTCATGTAAGTTAGAATTATTAGTAATTCAACAATTGTCTCTGGTGACGTACCCATTCATTCAAAAATTTACATCATCTGTAAAGAATATTTGATTAAATCAACCGTTATCCGTCCATGGTAGTAGAAAAACCTGTATAAGTAAACCTGTATGTAGTAAGAAAAACCTGTATTTTGAACACTTTACTTGCTTATAGCAATCAAAATTAGAAATTTCTTACTTGAAAACCCTTACTGTAATGCACATATGTACATTTGAATAAACAAGTAAACCATTCTATTATGTGTGTATGTAACTAATAACATGTACAGCAAGTTTAGTGGCTTTATAAAACTTTACGAACAAGTGTGTTCAATGCCAATACCCTTTTATACATTACCGTATTTATGAATAAATAACTAGTGTAAGTTAACACTACATACTTACCTACATATGCACACATATATAATCGCATTTATGTATGTAGTACAAATCTGTGTCAGTTTTAGCCTTTCGTTATAAAAAAAAAAGTAATTACACATTGTTTTAACTGTGTGTAGAGATTATATTTTTAACATTCCTTTAAATTTTTTATCACATGAGTTATTTTCTCATTTTTCATTCAAAATTGCGTATCTTTCAAAGCAAGCAAATAAGTGAACAAAGCCTTTTTTCAAACAAGGCATTATCTTGTATTTATACTTTGTAAAAAACCAACCTCGACGCCAAAAAACAATATATTTTTATTAAATTAAAAAATATGTATGCAGGTACTTAAAAAATGAAAAAAATTCCATATCCCTTTGAGCTTTTTTACCACTTTGTGGGGAAATAAATAGGATATATTATTTTTTTTAGCATTTTTACAATATAATATTGGAGATCACTCTTTTGTCTTGGTTTTATATATACTAGAAAAGGGTTTGATACCTTGAATCACTACGCAATTGTGAATGCATTCGAATGCCTAGGACCTTCAAACAAAATAATAAATCTTATAAGAAATATGTACAATAACAATACGAGAAACAATTGAGCATAAAATTACTGTAAATACTGGGGTACGGCAGCGATATGCAGTATAAACATTGCCTTCCTAGACTAGGTAATGAAAAAGGCTCTTCGTGTTATACAGTCATTAGGTGTGGTCTGAAACATAAAGTAAAAGATCACGATTATGCTGACGATATTTTCCTAAGCAGTCCTTAATATTACGGTATGTAATCAAAACTGACATCTGTTAATGAAATGGCTCTTTCTGTGGCACTTAAGATAAACATTAACAACAAATAAAAAAATATATTTTCTTATTTTAAGCAATATTTTATGCTACATGGTCAACTTCTTAATGACGTTAATACTTTTCGTTACTTGGTCAGCATATCTTACAAGTCTGGTGGTTTAAATTTGATATTATTTCATCAATAACAAGTAAGAGCACTATATTCGGCTGTGCCGAATCTTTTATACCCACCACCAATTTTGTGTACGATATTTATTATTTTGTTAATCGCTATGGAATAATCTCTTTATAATAAAATATGTATCACTATCTTTGTAGAGGATGGTTAAATTATAAGGGCCCATGTTGAAAGTGAACTACACCTAGTGTTTAAATTTGTTTTCTGCATTTCATTTGACATTTCTCAATCTCAAACTTACTCAATTTGATCCGTGGAAAGATACGAAAATGAGCAACGCTTTAAAGTTATTCAGGTTTTTTATGAAAATGGGCGTTCAAATCAAAATGCATTTTGTGCACTTCGTAATTCTTTTGGTCAACATAATCGTTCAAATTCGGGAGAGTTGTAAAAAATATTTAAATTTCTGCAAAACAGGTCTGTATAAAATGTTAGAAAATCTGTGAATGCCTTCTTAGTTCATTGAATGGGAACCACTGCTGGTTTTTGCGATAGTTTGGCAAAATAGCAGTCAACCTCTACTCATCATCATGCCCAACAATTGATCATCAACATTGTCATTGAAAATTTGGACTATCAGATAGAGGAGTGGTGCCAAGGATGGGGGGGGGGGGGCCATTTGGCCGATATTTTGTTAAATGCATAATTGAACCATACATATATTATCATTATAAAAAGAAATGATAATAATTTCTTAAATAATTTGTGTTTTATTTAAAAACAACATCAGCCCTTAAAATTTAACCACCCTTTATAACTTCGATATGCTACTAAAATGCTTTCGTCAATGTAGTCTTTCAATGAAAGTGGGCGTTAAAGTAGGCGTGTCAATAAAGTTTCTGCTAATAAATACAACTTAAATATTTCAATATAGTCCTTTATTTTCCCAAAAACTTTGTCAATAGAGAAATTACATGAATTTAAGATAAACCGTTATATGGGAGGTAGGCGTTAAAGTGGGCGTGTCAGCTAAACTTTTTGGCACAACAATTACATTGATTAGATATACGTATCATCATACCTCTAATTTTAACGGTTTTATGAGCTTTTAAATTTCATTAACGGTAGATAACGTGAAAAGTGGGCGTTATAGTAGGCGTGTCAAAGTTATTTTTGCGAATGAGTACAACTTAGGTGTTTCAATATAGCCTTTTATTGTTCCAAAATCTATATTAATAGAGAAATTATATGAATTTTTGGTAAAACGTTATATGGCAGGTGGGCGTAAAAGTGGGCGTGGAACCTTAATTTTCTGGCACAGTAATGATATTGCCCAGAGGGATATACGTAGCAAATTTGATCATCATACCTCTAATTTTGGCGGTTTTATGAGCTTTTAAATTTCATTACGGTTAGATAACGTGAAAAGTGGGCGTTATAGTAGGCGTGTCAAAGTTATTTTTTCGAATGAATACAACGTAGAGGTTTCAATATAGCCCTTTATTATTCCAAAATCTTTATTAGTAGAGAAATTATATGAATTTTAGGTAAAACGTTGTATGGGAGGTGGGCGTAAAAGTGGGCGTGGCACATTGATTTTCCGTTACAAAAAAGCGCCTCACCAAAAACCAAAGTGTGCAAAATTTCAGAGTCGTACATCAAATTTTGTTGCTTTTATGACGTTTTTGTTTTTAAATATACCGAAAAATACACTGTGCGGTATAAATTTTCGTACATTTTGATCGATAACTCCCCTCCTAATACATAGATTTAGATGATTTTCGGGGGACAATATTGTTTTTACTCAGGAAATATATATTCCAAGTTTCATGAGTCTACGTTAATGCATTTGGACACAATTCCGTTTTATTCGATGTTTGAAGGACACGGTTTTTTCGACCTAGTCTTGCTTTTCGAGCTATAACTCTCTTCCTAATATTCCGATTTAGCCCATTTTCAATACCAAACAAACCTTGTCTATAAGAAAGATTCTGGCAAGATTTGAGCCCCCTAGCTTTTTCGGTGCGACCTCTATCGTGCTTTCAACAGACGGACAGACGGACGGACATAGCTAGATCGTCATCAAATCAAACCCTGATTCAGAATATATATACTTTATGGGGTCTAAAATGGATATTTCGATGTGTTACAAACGGAATGACAAAATGAATATACCCCCACCATTTTTTTGGTGGCGGGTATAAAAAAGTAATTATACATCGTTTAAACTGTGTGTAGAGATTATATTTTTAACATTCCTTTAAATTTTTTATCACATGAGTTATTTTCTCATTTTTCATTCAAAATTGCGTATCTTTCAAAGCAAGCAAATAAGTGAACAAAGCCTTTTTTCAAACAAGGCATTATCTTGTATTTATACTTTGTAAAAAACCAACCTCGGCGCCAAAAAACAATATATTTTTATTAAATTAAAAAATAGGTATGCAGGTACTTAAAAAATGGAAAAAATCCCATATCCCTTTGAGCTTTTTTACCACTTTGTGGGGAAATAAATAGGATATATTATTTTTTTTAGCATTTTTACAATATAATATTGGAGATCACTCTTTTGTCTTGGTTTTATATATACTAGAAAAGGGTTTGATACCTTGAATCACTACGCAATTTTGAATGCATTCGAATGCCTAGGACCTTCAAACAAAATAATAAATCTTATAAGAAATATGTACAATAACAATACGAGAAACAATTGAGCATAAAATTACTGTAAATACTGAGGTACGGCAGGGATATGCAATATAAACATTGCCTTCCTAGACTAGATAATGAAAAAGGCCCTTAGTGTTATACAGTCATTAGGTGTGGTCTGAAACATAAAGTAAAAGATCACGATTATGCTGACGATATTTGCTTACGCAGTCCTTAATATTACGGTATGTAATCAAAACTGACATCTGTTAATGAAATGGCTCTTTCTGTGGCACTTAAGATAAACATCAACAACAAATAAAAAAATATATTTTCTTATTTTAAGCAATATTTTATGCTACATGGTCAACATCTTAATGACGTTAATAATTTTCGTTACTTGGTCAGCATATCTTACAAGTCTGGTGGTTTAAATTTGATATTATTTCATCAATAAAAGAAGAACGGCAATCCATCGGTCAACGGGAATCTATCAAGAACTTATTATTTTTATTGTTGTTAATAAATATAACAAGTAAGAGCGCTATATTCGGCCGTGCCGTGCAATAAAAAAAAATAAAAAAAAATATAAAAAAAAAATTTAAAAAAAATTTTTTTAAAAAAATTAAAAATAAAATTTTTAAAAAATAATTAAAATATATATAATATAAAACAAAGAAAAAAAAATAAAAAAATTAAAAAAAAAATAAAAAAATATTAAAAAAAAAAATAATAATAAAAATATAAATAATATCTATCTTCTATCTTCTATATATATAAAAATCAATGTGTGTTTGTATGTTTGTATGTTTGTATGTTTGTATGTTTGTATGTTTGTATGTTTGTTTGTGCTTTATAGACGGCTAAACGGCTAGACCGATTTCCTTGAAATTTTCACAGAATCTTTCTGTATGTCTGAAAGGAACTATAGGCTATACTTTCGTTTGAAATTGTAAGTGGGCGGGGTGCCACGCCCTATTAAAGAATAAGTATTAAATATTATATATCACGAAAGTTAATGCAGGTAGAGTCTTTAAATTAAGTACGGTAAGCTTTGACATCCACACGAACATTTGGGTAAAAAATGGGCGGACTTGGAATAGTAGGCGTGGCCACATGAATTGAATACTAAAATTCGTATATTTGGAAAACGAAATCGATTAGAGTAGTAAAATTTCGCAAGAGCAACTTTGACATCCAAATAAACATTTCTGTAAAAAATGGGTACATTGGCAATAGTGGGCGTGGCACCTGCCATATGAATTAAATACTAAAATTTGTATATCTGGAAAACGATATCGATTAGAGTACTAAAATTTTGCAAGAGGAACTTTGACATCCAAATAAACATTTCTGGCAAAAATGGGTACATTGGCAATAGTGGGCGTGGCACCTGCCATATGAATTAAATACTAAAATTTGTATATCTGGAAAACGATATCGATTAGAGTACCAATATTCTACAAGAGCAACTTTGACACCCAAATGAACATTTTTGGAAAAAAAGGGTACATTAGATATAGTGGGCGTGGCACCTGCCATATGAATTAAATACTAAAATTTTTATATCTGGAAAACGATATCGATTAGAGTACTAAAATTTTGCAAAAGCAATTTTGACATCCAAATAAACATTTTTGGAAAAAATGGGTGCATTAACAGTAGTGGGCGTGGCACCCACCATATGAATTAAATACTAAAATTCGTATATCTGGAAAACGATATCGATTAGAGTACTAAAATTTTGCAAGGGCAACTTTGACATACAAATAAACATTTTTGTAAAAAATGGGTACATTAGCAATAGTGGGCGTGGCACCTGCCATATGAATTAAATACTAAAATTAGTATATCTGGAAAACGAAATCGATTAGAGTACTAAAATTCTACAAGAGCAAATTTGACACCCAAATGAACATTTAGGCAAGAAATGGGTGCATTATCAGTAATGGGCGTGGCACCAACATATGAATTATATACTAAAATTCGTATATTTGGAAAACGAAATCGATTAGAGTAGTAAAATTTTGCAAGGCAACTTTGACATGCAAATAAACATTTCTGTAAAAAATGGGTACATTAGCAGTAGTGGGCATGGCACCTGCCATATGAATTAAATACTAAAATTTGTATATCTGGAAAACGATATCGATTAGAGTACTAAAATTTTGTAAGAGCAACTTTGACATGCAAATAAACATTTCTCTAAAAAATGGGTACATTAGCAGTAGTGGGCATGGCACCTGCCATATGAATTAAATACTAAAATTTGTATATCTGGAAAACGATATCGATTAGAGTACCAATATTCTACAAATGCAACTTTGACACCCAAGTGAACATTTTTGGAAAAAATGGGTACATTAGATATAGTGGGCGTGGCACCTGCAATATGAATTAAATACTAAAATTTTTATATCTGGAAAACGATATCGATTAGAGTACTAAAATTTTGCCAGTGCAACTTTGACACCTAAATAAACATTTCTGGAATAAAATGGGTACATTAGAAATAGTGGGCGTGGCAGCTCTCATAGCAATTGAATACTAAAATTCGTATATTCGGGAAGCGATAATAGTTAGAGTACCCAAATTTTTGCACGAAAAGCTTTGACATCTATATGACTATTTTGTTAAGAAACGAATGCTTTAGTGATAGTGGGCGTGGCACTTTTCATATGAATTAAATACAAAAAATCGTATATAAAGGAAGCGATAATAGTTAAAGTACCCAAATTTTTCAAGAGACAATTTTATGTCTATATGATTATTTGAATAAGAAATGTTTGATTTAGTAATAGTAGGCGTGACACTTGCCAGATCTGTGATCCCCGCAAACGTTTTTAAATTTTATCACCTGTAATTTTTTCGGTATAAGAAATTGTTTGACCTCAAATAAAATTTGTTACCCAATATTCCAAAAATATAAATTTGTAACCCATTAAATTTTGCAACGTAGGTGAATAATTTTTTAACCTGTGATCGGTTCAAAAAATCATTTTTAAAGATTTATTATCTGTAATTACCAAATCTGTGATTCCCGGAAACGTTTTTACATTTTATTACCTGTAATTTTTTCGGTATAAGAAATTGTTTGACTGAAATAAAATTTGTTACCCAATATTCCAAAAATATAAATTTGTAACCCATTAAATTTTGCAACGTAGGTGATTAATTTTTTTACCTGTGATCGGTTCCAAAAATCATTTTTAAAGATTTATTATCTGTAATTACCAAATCTGTGATTCCCGGAAACGTTTTTACATTTTATTACCTGTAATTTTTTCGGTATAAGAAATTGTTTGACCTGAAATAAAATTTGTTACCCAATATTCCAAAAATATAAATATGTAACCCATTAAATTTTGCAACGCAGGTGAATAATTTTTTAACCTGTGATCGGTTCAAAAAATCATTTTTAAAGATTTATTATCCGTAATTACCAAATCTGTGATGCCCGCAAACGTTTTTACAGTTTATTACCTGTAATTTTTTCGGTATAAGAAATTATTTGACCTGAAATAAAATTTGTTACCTAATATTCCAAAAATATAAATTTGTAACCCATTAAATTTTGCAACGCAAGTGAATAATTTTTTTACCTGCGATCGGTTCAAAAAATCATTTTTAAACATTTATTATCCGTAATTTTTTGTTAAACAAAATTTTCTGACCTGGTAAGAAATTTCTTACCTAAGATTAAAAAAATTATAAATTTGACGTACATTCAATTTTATAATTTAATTGAATCTTTGATTCTGAACAAGTTACAAGTTTTTTTTTTGTGAATATATACTGTAAAAAATTACAAGTAAAATGCCTCCAAAAAAAACATCCCTTTCTAAACGCACCAAATCTGCAAATCATTGCAATCGCAAAGAGAAAATGAAATTTCAGAAGAGCGTGAAGATCGCCTTAGAACTGAAAGAAGTCGAGCTTCAACCTCTAGAGCTGCCGAAACATATGAACAGCATAACGAACGTCTTCAAAGAGAAAGATCACGATCATCAACATCAAGAGCTTCTGAAACACGATCTGAACGCGAAACACGCTTGGAAGGTCTTCGACATCATGCTGTAACAGCACGAGCTAACGAGACACCGTCACAACGGGAAGGGCGTCTTCAAAGTCAGCAAAGTCGTACCTCAATATCACGAGCTACAGAAACATTGTTAGGACGCGTAGAACGCCTAGAAGGTATTCGACATCATGCTGAAACAGTACGAGCTAACGAGACACCGTCACAACGGGAAGGGCGTCTTCAAAGTCAGCAAAGTCGTACCTCAACATCACGAGCTACAGAAACATTCTTAAAACGCGTAGAGCGCCTAGAACGTATTCGACATCATGCTGAAGCAGTAGGAGCTAATGAGACACCGTCACAACGGGAAGGGCGTCTTCAAAGTCAGCAAAGTCATACCACAACATCCCGAGCCACTGAAACACCTTTACAACACGAAGAACGCCTTGAAGGTCTTCGACATCATGCTGTAGCAGTTCGATCTAACGAGACATCGTTGGAACGTGAAGTACGTATTCAAACTCAGTGAGGAAGGCCTTGAAGATATTCGACGTCACGCCACAACAGTACGAGCCACCGAGACACCGTTGGAAGGTGAAGAACATTTAGAAGCTCAGCGGATTCGAACATCATCAAGGAGAGCAACAGAGAGGATAGAACAATTGAACTTACGCCGTGAACAAAATCGAAATCGAATGGTTAGTCATCGGAATGCATTTCACACATATGCACGTATTGCATTTAATTACAGGACTGATATTGATTATGCCGAAGACCCATTAGTGGCAGTAGGTGGCATGAATAAAGTTTGCCAATATTGTAGTGCACTCAAATACAAAAATGAAACACCTGGAATGTGTTGTGCAAACGGTAAAGTTGTTTTGCCTGAATTGCTTCCTCCACCAGAACCTTTACAGTCATTGATTTCAGGTAAGACATTCATAGTCTAATTCATAAACGACTTTGAAATTTATCATAGGTTTACAAATCAAATGTTATAAGTATTAAAATGTTGCTTTATAAACCTTCGATAAATTTAAAAGATGTTTATAAATTAGGCCTTAGATATATATAAATCTATCATATAACCAAAATATTAAATTAAATTTTTAGGAACGAATGTGGATTCACAACATTTTCTTAGTAAAATAAGGAAATATAATTCGTCTTTCCAAATGACATCGTTCATTACGATGGGGGTGGCGAAGCACACCGGGTATTAGCTAGTATTAAATAAAAAAAAAAATAAAAAAAAATTTTTTAAAAAATTAAAAAAATTTTTTTTTTTGCTCAGCTGGGATTCGATGCCACGTTTTCTCTAACCAGTATACACGTTTGTATGTATGTATGTTGTTGTTGTAATGTTGTTTTTGTAAAAAAAAATCGAGGTGGTCGTGGGTTTTTGCTCATATCTCAGTTGTTTATGTACCGATGTTTCTGATTTTCAATACCGTTCTACTCCCAAATATTTCTGGTATTGTAATACCTCACCCGGGTCCAAGCGATGGCGGGGGGCTTCAAAAAGTTGATTTCAACATACACACGGACAGACGGACAACTGACAGACTGACAGAGCTTAATCGTCTCCCCTATTCATAAGCTTTCAGAAAATATATACTTTATGGGGTCGGAAATGAAAATTGTAGAAATTTCACACGGAATGACAAACTTATATATATACCCTTTTTCACTGTGTGAAGGGTATAAAAACATGTGTTTTATTCAGTGCCAATTTAAAAACAAATAAAATAATTTGTAGTTTCTTTAATCATAAACAACATTCTGTTATTTTCCCAGAATTTGTTATCTACTATCACGCCAACTGAACCTTGTTGCACATAGAAACCAACATTAATAAATTAACTAGTTTATTATATTTCTTTCATAAACCAAATTCTGGAATTTTTTTTTTGAATAATTATTTTTAGTTTTGAGTTCGTGGTATATCAAATTTTGTTACCGCAATTGCTAAACGCAACACTTGAAAGAAATGTTATTTTAGTTTAATTTTTAAATTTTGTTACGCTCTACATATACCAACAGCACTAACAAGTATGTATGTATGCATGTTGCGTGAGCTAGATGCATTTGACATTTAAAACCATTTTAACCAAAAATATAGTACCTGGGTAATGCAACTGACACTTAAAGTAGTGTTGGGTTTATTTATTTTTTACTTTTTTCTCACACTAACAATTATAAAAATATTTGTACACATTTACACAACATCATTTAGAACAAAGAATACAAATATAACAAGTAAGAGCACTATATTCGGCTGTGCCGAATCTTTTATACCCACCACCAATTTTGTGTACATTTAAAGCACAATATTTATTATTTTGTTAATCGCTATTGAATAATATCTTTATAATAAAATATGTATCACTTTCTTTGTAGAGGGTGGTTAAATTTTTTAGGGCCCATGTTGAAGGTGAACTACACCTAGTCTTTAAATTTGATTTCTGCATTTCACTTGACATTTCTCAATCTCAAACTTACTCAATTTGATCTGTAGAAAGATACGCAAATGAGCAACGCTTTAAGGTTATTCAGGTTTTTTATAAAAATGGTCGTTCAAATCATTCAAATTCGTCCACAATCGGGAGAATTGTAAAAATATTTAAATGTCTGCAAAACAGGTCTGTATAAAATGTTAGAAAATCTGTGAATGCCTTCTTATTTCGTTGAATGGGAAGCATGGTTGTTTTTTTCGATAGTGTGGCAAAAGAGCAGTCAACCTCGACCCATCATCGTGCCCAACAATTGAGCATCAACATTGTCATTGAAAATTTGGACCATCAGATAGAGGAGTGGCGCCAAGGATGGGGGGGGCATTTGGCTGATATTTTGTTAAATACATAATTGAACCGTACAAATATTATCATTACAAAAAGAAATAATAATAATTTCCTAAATAATTTGAATAATTCAACATCAGCACTTAAAATTTAACCACCCTTTATAACTTCGATATGCTACTAAAAGGCTTTTGTAAATGTAGTCTTTTAATGAACGTGGGCGTTAAAGTAGGCATGTCAATAAAGTTTCTGCTAATAAATACAACTTAGATATTTCAATATAGTTCTTTATTTTCCCAAAAACTTTGTCAATAGAGTAATTACATGAATTTAAGAAAACCCGTTATATGGGAGGTAGGCGTTATAGTAGGCGTGTCACCTAAACTTTTTGGCACAACAACTACATTGATTAGAAGGATATATGTAGCAAATTTCCACATCATACCTCTAATTTTGTCTGTTTTAGTGGGCGTTATAGTAGGCGTGTTAAAGTTATTTTTACGAATGAGTACATTTTAGATGTTTCAATATAGCCTTTTATTATTCCAAAATCTTTATTAATAGAGAAATTATATCAATTTTAGGTAAAACGTTATATGGGAGGTGGGCGTAAAAGTGGGCGTGGCACATTGATTTTTTTGTACAATAATGACACTGCCTAGGGGGATATACGTAGCAAATTTGATAATCATACATCAAATTTTGGCGGTTTTATGAGCTTTGAAATTTCATTAACGGTAGATAACGTGAAAAGTGGGCGTTATAGTAGGCGTGTCAAAGTTATTTTTGCGAATGAGTACATTTAAAATGTTTCAATATAGCCTTTTATTATTCCAAAATCTTTTTTAATAGAGAAATTATATGAATTTTAGGTAAAACGTTATATGGGAGGTGGGCGTAAAAGTGGGCGTGGCACCTTAATTTTTTTGTACAATAATGACACTGCCTAGGGGGATATACGTAGCAAATTTGATCATCATACCTCTAATTTTGTCGGTTTTATGAGCTTTTAAGTTTCATTAACGGTAGATAACGTGAAAAGTGGGCGTTATAGTAGGCGTGTCAAAGTTATTTTTGCGAATGAGTACATTTTGGATGTTTCAATATAGCCCTTTATAATTCCAAAATCTTTATTAATAGAGAAATTATATCAATTTTAGGTAAAACGTTATATGGGAGGTGGGCGTAAAAGTGGGCGTGGCAAATTGATTTTCCGTTAAAAAAAAGCCTTTCACTAAAAAGCAAAGTGTGCAAAATTTCAGAGTCGTATATCCAATTTTGTTGGTTTTATGACGTTTTTGTTTTTAAATATACCGAAAAATACACTGTGCGGTATAAATTTTCGTACATTTTGATCGATAACTCCTTTCCTAATGATTATATTTAGGTAATTTTTGGTGAGAAATATTGCTTTGACTCGAGAAATATATATTCGAAGTTTCATGACTGTACGTTAATCCATTTGGACACAATACTATTTTATTCGATGTTCGTAGGACACGGTTTTTTCGACCTACTCTTGCATTCCGAGCTATAACTCACTTCCTTATATTCCGATATAGCCCATTTTCAATACCAAACAAACCTTGTCTATAAGAAAGATTCTGGCAAAATTTGAGCCTCCTAGCTTTTTCGGTGCGACCTCTATCGTGCTTTCAACAGACGGACAGACGGACAGACGGACATACGGACAGACGGACAGACGGACGGACATAGCTAGATCGTCATCAAATTAAACCCTGATTCAGAATATATATACTTTATGGGGTCTAAAATGGATATTTCGATGTGTTACAAACGGAATGACAAAATGAATATACCCCCACCATTTTTTTGGTGGCGGGTATAAAAAGGGGGTTTTTGAAAAGTAAACATCCTGATTGTTGAAAAACCACAGAGAAGACAAAAGTTAAAGGGTTTTCTGCATTGAGTCGACATTAAAAAAAAATCGAATACGTGTAAAAGAGTGATTCGAAATCCCCAAGATGCCTTAGCAACTTCAATTCATATTATAATTCGTTAATTTATAAAGCAGTTTTACAAAAAATTAATTTACAATTATTCAGGAATGGGTCTACTATGTAACATTTTACACAAAACGTTTATGAAAGGGGGAGCAAGAACAAATTGTTTCATATAAATTCAAATTGTAAAGTATAGGTTAAAATGGTTGAAATAGGACGTTTGAATTAACGCTGTACAGAGTATGACATCATTCAAATGCACGCGTCCAATAAATTTAATTCTTTTAGACTTATATATCGGACTTAGTTCAAATAATAGCTGGCAATAGAAAAACTGAAGCTTATACAAAAATTAAAAAAAAAATAATGAAAAATCAAGTCAAGAATGGTAGTATCAATCAATGGACATCAATCCATTGTTTTTTAACAAGAAGATAGGAACATTGCTACGAACTGTAAAAGGTCAGCATTTTTGAGTAATCCTTAGTTTTATCGTATTAAAAAAGCAAATGAAAAAATTAATTAAAATTAATTAAAAATTTTACAACATTAAATTGTTTAATTTTAAGGTCGTTCACTATATTTTAAATAAATTTTTACAAACAATTAAGTTTTATTTTTATATATTTCTCTACTCCTTTATGTAAAATCATTCGGAAAATACAAACTACCTCTATAACATATTGATTCAAGAATTTTTTATTCTTAACGATTTCATTCAAATCATAATGCACTTATTACATTCAAAAGTTTTAATTAATTTCCTTATTGATTGCCTGTTCCTTTAAAAAAAGGATATTTTGAAATGAATAGATTGTTATGGCTGGCATCATAATTATATACATTATTGACTGACTGAAAAGTGTGAAACCTGAAAGGCCGATTAAAGGTAAAAGATAAAGGCTACGGATTTGCTCGTATTTTTCACTTTACTGAATCGTTTAATTTAAATATTTCTTTCAGAGGAGTTTTCAAATTCCCCAAGTGCTTATCTACACCAGACTAAAAGGCTTATGAAGAAGGCATTTGGCTTGTAAACTCCGTAAATTATTCAATAACTTTGTAACGTTAACGGTTAATGCGAAGGAAAGTTAACTTTTTATACCCGAAACCAAAAAAAATGGTGGGAGTATATTCATTTTGTCATTCCGTTTGTAACAGCATAAAGTATATATATTCTGAATCGGGGTTTGATTTGATGACGATCTAGCTATGTCCATCCGTCTGTCCGTCTGTTGAAAGCACTATAGAGGCCGCACCGAAAAAGCTAGGGGGTTCAAATTTTGCCAGAATCTTTCCTATAGACAAGGTTTGTTTGGTATTGGACTAAATCGGAATATTAGGAAGAGAGTTATAGCTCGTAAAGCGAGAGTAGGTCGAAAAAACCGTGTCCTTCGAGCATCGAATCAAATGCAATCGTGTCCAAAGGCATCAATATATAGTCATGAAACTTCGAATATATATTTTTCGAGTCAAAACAATATCTCTTCCTAAAAATTGCTTACATCTATGAATTAGGAAAGGAGTTTTAGATAAAAATGTACGAAAATTTATACCGCGCAGTGTATTTTTCAGTATATTTTAAATTTAAAACCTAATAAAACGGTCAAAATTAGATGTACGATTCTGAAATTTCGCACACTTAGCTTTTTGGTGAGAGGATTTTTTGTAACGGAAAATCAATGTGCCACACCCACTTTTACGCCCACCTCCCATATAACGTTTTACCTAAAATTCATATAATTTCTCTATAAATAAAGATTTTGGAATTAGAAAGGACTACAGTGAAACACATAAGTTGCATTCATTAGTAGAAACAACTTCAACATGCCTACTTTAACGCCCACTTGCATTGAAAGACTAAATTTACGAAAGCATTTTAGTAGCATATCGAAGTTATATAAAGAAAGTGATACATATTTTAGTATAAAGAGATTATTGCATAGCGATTACTGTTAATAACAAACAAATACATTTTGTGCTATAAATTGGGTTATTTCCCGGGAATTTGAGTTATTTAATCTTCCCGATTTCCCGGGATTATTTTTCGGGATCCCGGGAAATAAAAAAGGTGGCTACGATTCGAAAGGAGATGTTTATATTGTTTATATTGAAATTGAATTCTAATGATTTTATTTAAGATTTCAAAGCTGAAGTACCTGTATTTTTGTTTTTTTGTGCTCATATTTGATCTCGTATCTAGAGAATAACATTTTTTTCAATAAAAAATATTTTTACTCAATTTATATTTTAAATTCAAGTTTCTTTATTAATTTTTATAGTTTATGCTTCTTAATAAAAAGTTTTTTTTTAATAAAAACAAATTTACTTTTTATTTGTTTTGCTGCGGGAACCCGGGATATTAAAAAATAAATCTCGCATTTCCGGAAAACAAAAATTTTCGGGAAAAAAACCCAGGCTTTAAAAGAACGGAAAATTGGCGGTGGGTATAAAAGATTCGGCACAGCCGGATATAGTGCTCTTACTGGTTTATTTATTTTCTATTATATTATTATTTATGTAATCATTAGCAAAATCTTATATAGACCGAAAAAAAAATTGTTTTCCGATCCTGTATAAATAATGTCACCGCAAAAAAACTTTTCTTAAAAATACATGTACAAATGTATTTTTGTAGGTTTATATGTATATACATACATATATAGTATATATATAAAAATGTCTCTACATTTTTGATCTAAAAATAAAAAATATAATTTTACCAACATTTTTAAAAAGTTTTTTTTTTTATTTTTACTTTGTTGATAAATTAAATCAACATGTAAATACCAACTAAAATGCAAACTCAAGTATTATAAATTGATAAAAAAAAATCAAACAATAAATTCCATGAAATTTTAATTTTAGTTGTCAGTCACACTCATTTTGTTCACTCATCCATTTTGTCTGTGTTTATTTCTATTCAAAATAGTTTTTATTTAAAACGATGCAAGCATTGCTATAATTTTTATTTAGAAAACTGTCGTATGAATATAAAATAAGAGAAAGAAGAAAAAAAATATTGTTGTGAATTCACTGTTTGATTATTTACTTACATTAAATAGCATTTCAGTCTCTACCCGCTCGCTTATTTCACAATAGCACAAAAACACTGTTACTACCTTGTATACTGTATCGTTCAACTTTATAGCGACTATTTGCTATAATTTCATATAATAATAATACTAGCTAATACCCGGTGTGCTTCGCCACCCCAAATTTAAGTATTTAATTCATATGGCAGGTGCAACTCTCACTATTGTTAATGCACCCATTTTTCCCATAAATGTTTATTCGAATATCAAAGTTGCTTTTGCAAAATTTTAGTACTCTAATCGATATCGTTTTCCAGATATACGAATTTTAGTATTTAATTCATATGGTGGGTGCCACGCCCACTATTGTTAATTCACCCATTTTTTCTATAAATGTTTATTTGAATATCAAAGTTGCTTTTGCAAAATTTTACTTCTCTAATCGATATCGTTTTCCAGATATACGAATTTTAGTATTTAATTCATATGGCAGGTGCCACGCCCACTATTGTTAATTCACCCATTTTTCCCATAAATGTTTATTTGAATATCAAAGTTGCTCTTGTAGAATTTTAGTACTCTAATCGATATCGTTTTCCTGATATAAAAATTTTAGTATTTAATTCATATGGCAGGTGCCACGCCCACTATTGCCAATGTACCTATTTTTCCCAGAAATGTTTACTTGGATGTCAAAGTTGCTCTTGCAAAATTTTAGTATTCTAATCGATATCGTTTTCCAGATATACAAATTTTAGATGTCAAAGTTTACCGTACTTAATTTAAAGACTCTACCTGCATTAACTTTCGTTATATATAATATTTAATACTTATTTTTTAATAGGGCGTGGAACCCCGCCCACTTACAATTTCAAACGAAAATATAGCCTATAGTTCCTTCCAGACATACAGAAAGATTCTGTGAAAATTTCAAGGAAATCGGTCCAGCCGTTTAGCCGTCTATAAAGCACAAACAAACATACAAACACACATTGATTTTTATATATATAGATTAGTTAGGTAATATTCACATTTCCAGATTAACAATCAGCTGTGTAAAGGAGCTAAATGAAAGTAAAGTTAATAGAAATGCCATTATTCGGTAGCCTTGTAGCCCATACTTAAGATGACAAAAGAGATAATTCTATACTTGTTGTTCTGTGCGCATAGCTAGTGGTGGCTCTGTTATCACATTCTGTCGATTCAAAGTATACATGAACATGATAGCTTTAACATAAAATCAGCTGCTCTTTATATTAGATTGAGACATTAAAGTTTTACTGTAATCAAATATTTTTTGACTGATCTGTGTCTCCAAAAAATATTTAATTTGAAAGTACATTCCTTTTTAATTTTGGAATTCCTGTATCAAAAATTTAAATTCTCTCACCACGTACACTTTAATTAAGATTTCATTTGATTTTACCGTTTACATTAAAGAAAAAAAAAAGCTCAAAAAGAGTGAAATGATTAGATATAGTAACAAAGATTTCCGAGAAAATTTTATCAATAAAATGATAAAATACATAAAGCAAAAACCATAATGGTCGTGATCGTATTCTAATTGCAATAAATTATGATAAAATTATAATTAAAACATGAAACGGTTGAAAATAATCATTATAAATTAAAGGGAGTAGAATATAATATTATATGATCACATTACTATTGCATATATTTATAATATTGTTACAGAATTAGTTTAGTTATTATTTATTTAATTATCTTAGTTTTATTTGTTTAATATTTATTAGTTTTAATAACATGCGTCAAATGTACTTTAATATAATTTAAATTTAATTTTACTACATCAATATTAATTAATCATCTACGCCTAAATACTTTTAGCATTTACTGTATAAGAACGGGTTTAAAATTAGGTAACAATTGTCTCGGGTATTACGATAAGAAGCAGATGTACTATAATACTAACTGAAAGAGACAAAAAACATAAATCTTGAACTACAGGGCAGACACATGAAGTTATTCATATATGCACGTCAACAAATGCATATTTAATTTCGTCAAATATAAGAGATGTCTGATGACCAACCGATTATTATATTTAAATAAGTGACAATATTTGTCATGTACAATTTAATTTAATTCATATAACATTACCATTGTTTAAATACTAGCAAAGGGAATTGAACTAGCGGCTATCGCGACCTTATAATTTTTTTTATTTTATTGGCAATAGCACAATAACGGAAAATGTTCATTTAGATGTTCTGTTTACAGCTAAGAAAAATAGATTAACAAAACTGTCAATAAAAGAATTGTAGGAAATGGTTGGGTATAATTTAGCATTTTTCACATTTTCGATTAAGAAAACTGTTGCCAAAATATTTTTATATAGCTTTTTATACCCGCCACCAAAAAAATGGTGGGGGTATATTCATTTTCTCATTCCGTTTATAACACATCGAAATATCCATTTTAGACCCCATACAGTATATATATTCTGAATCAGGGTTTGATTTGATGACGATCTAGCTCTGTCCGTCCGTCTGTCCGTCTGTTGAAAGCACGACAGAGGTCCCACCGAAAAAGGTAGGGGGCTCAAATTTTGGCAGAATTTTTCTTATAGACAAGGTTTGTTTGGTATTAAAAATGGGCTGAATCAGAATATTAGGAAGAGAGTTATAGCTCGAAAAGCAAGAGTACGTCGAAAAAACTGTGTCCTTCGAACATCGAATAAAATGGAATTGTGTCCAAACGCATTAACGTTGACTCATGAAACTCCAAATATATATTTCCTGAGTAAAAACAATATTTTTTTTTGAAAATTATCTAAATCTATGCATTAGGAGAGGAGTTATCGATCAAAATGTACGAAAATTTATACCGCACAGTGTATTTTTCGGTATATTTAAAAACAAAAACGTCATAAAAGCAACAAACTTGGATGTACGACTCTGAAATTTTGCATACTTTGCTTTTTGGTAAAAGGTTTTTTGTAACGGAAAATCAATGTGCCACGCCCACTTTTACGCCCACCTCCTATATAACGTTTTAACTAAAATTCATATAATTTCTCTATTAATAAAGATTTTGGAATAATGAAGTGCTATATTGAAACACCTAAGTTGTACTCATTCGCAAAAACAACTTTGACACGCCTACTATAACGCCCACTTTTCACGTTATCTACCGCTAATGAAATTTAAAAGCTCATAAAACCGCCAAAATTAAAGGTATGATGATCAAATTTGCTACGTATATCTTTCTAATCAATGTAATTGTTGTGCGAAAAAGTTTTAATGATGCGCCCACTTTAACGCCTACCTCCCATATAACGGTTTACCTTAAATTCATGTAATTTCTCTATTGACAAAGTTTTTGCGAAAATAAAGGACTATATTGAAGTATCTAAGTTGTATTTTTTAGCAGAAACTTTATTGACACGCCTACTTTAACGCCCACTTTCATTGAAAGACTACATTTACAAAAGCATTTTAGTAGCATATCAAAGTTATAAAGGATGGTTAAATTTAAAGGGCCGATGTTGAATTTAAATAAAACACAAATTATTTAGGAAATTGTTATTATTTCTTTTTGTAATGATAATATTTGTATGGTTCAATTATGTATTTAACAAAATATCGGCCAAATGGCTCTCCCCCATCCTTGGCGCCACTACTCTATCTGATGGTCCAAATTTTCAATGACAATGTTGATGCTCAATTGTTGGGCATGATGATGAGTCGAGGTTGACTGCTCTTTTGCCGCACTATCGCAAAAACCAGCAGTGGTTCCCATTCAACGAACTGAGAAGGCATTCACAGATTTTCTAACATTTTATACAGACCTGTTTTGCAGAAATTTAAATATTTTTTACAATTCTCCCGATTGTGGACGAATTTGAACGATTATGATGACAAAATGAATCATGAAGTGCACAAAATGCATTTTGATTTGAACGCCCATTTTTATAAAAAACCTGAATAACTTTAAAGCGTTGCTCACTTGCGTATCTTTCCACGGATCAAATTGAGTAAGTTTGAGATTGAGAAATGTCAACTGAAATGCAGAAAACAAATTTAAAGACTAGGTGTAGTTCACCTTCAACATGGGCCCTTAAAATTTAACCACCCTCTACAAAGAAAGTGATACATATTTTATTATAAAGAGATTATTCCATAGCGATTAACAAAATAATAAATATTGTGCTTTGAATGTACACAAAATTGGTGGTGGATATAAAAGATTCGGCATAGCCGAATATAGTGCTCTTACCTGTTTTCTTTATTTTTTTTTCAAATTATATAAATAACACGTGGAGGATAAAAAATATAGAGATTTGCAACAAAAAACCAGAAAAAGAATTTGGTCACCATTTAAAAGTCAGAATATTGTTATCGAAAGCAATGAATCTTTACTTAGTTCATCTTAACCACCAATATGTCACCGTCTGAGATTTGTCTCGAACCGATTGACCAGTATTAACGAAAAACCCGACACATCTACCAGAGGATATGAAAAAAACGTCACAATGGTATTTTTTTAAAAAAAGATTTTCTTATTTCCTTTAAAGTTGTAAAATTAATTATTTTGCACAAGAGGCAATAGGTATAATTGACAAAAGTATTTGGAAGTATCAGATAACCTGTCTCGAGCATTATTACACACATTAAACAAATTCACAAATATGGTTTTGTTGTTCTGTGCTTTATGCACCGACTTTGTTGGACAACTCTTTCTTTATGTCATTTACCTAAGAGGTGTCTAAAATAAAATACATATATATTTAATAATTTTTGGATACCAGGAGAACTTTAAATAAATGCTTAATACTCCACTCAGATAAGAAATCAAACGGTGTAAAGACAGCTTTAGGAAAACTAAAAAAATTTTAATTCTTTCCTATATTAAAATATATGATAAAGCATCGGGGGTATGCTGGACTATGTTTCTCATATATTACCAAGCCCGGAGCGCGAAACTGTATAGTCATCACAGCTCAATATGTGTGCAAAGATTCAGAAAAATCGGTCTAGTGCAAGAACCTTAAGACTTTTCCTATAACGAAATTATATAATCATAAGAGTTCAATATGTGTGCAAAGTTTCAGAAAAAAAGGTCAGGTGCAAGTGGCTGAAAAATTAATATCTATTTTGTATGGGCGTATTTTATTTTTATGTATAGGTGTAGCCCCGCCCACTTTTTACCACCCATAAACCCTCTCTGGAATATTTACAACAACTTGCCAAAGTTTGAGTTCGATCGGCTTTACGATTTCGGAGTCTATAGCTAACACACACACACACAGACAGCCAGAGTTTCACTTTTATATATATACTAGAAAAGCCCGGCGCGCGTTGCTACGCCCCTTCATGAATTTTAATCGCATTCTAAATACCCACTTTTCTAAATACGAGACTGTATAGTCATGACAACTCAATATGTGTGCAAAGTTTCAGAAAAATCGGTCCAGTGCAAGTACCTCAAAATAATACCTTTTTTTAATGGGCGTGGCACTGCCCACTTTTCTAATGACGAAAGTGTAAAGTCATGACAGCTCAGTATGTTTGCAAAGTTTCAGAAAATTCGGTCCAGTACAAGTAGCTAAAACTGATAACTAATTTTTTATGGGCGTGGCCCCGCCCACTTTTTTAATCACAAAATTATAAAGTCATGACAGCTTAATATGTGTACAAAGTTTCAGAAAAATCGGTCCAGTGCAAGTACTTTAAAATTTAAACTTTCTTAGGGGCGTGGCCCCGCCCACTTTTCTTATCACGAAATTTTTTAGTCATGACAGCTTGATATGTGTGCAAAGTTTCAGAAAAATCAGTCAAGTGCAAGTAGCTAAAACTGATAACTAATTTTTTATGGGCGTGGCCCTGCCCACTTTTTTTCAAACATAAACACACCCTGGTATGTGTACAACAACTTACCAAAGTTTGAGCCCGATCGGTTGTACAGTTTCGGAGTCTATAGCTAACACACACACACACACAGAGTTTCACTTTTATATATATAGATAGATAGATAGATAGAAGATAGATGAACTGCGATTATTGTGAGCAATTTTTACTATAGGATTAAAGGAGAACGCGACCATTTAAGATAAACAAATAATTAGCACACAAGTTTTATTTTCATGCTGTATATTTAATAGAATTAAACGTGAGTAACAATCACATAAAAATAATTACAATTTGGCAATAAATTCTTGTAATAGTAATTTCAGCAAGTTATGAACTATAGGCTTACTAAGCTGTTCCTATGGAAATTTCATTCCATTTTCATCATTAAAAACCAAAAACCTTCCAAATCGAGTTGCTTGTTCAACTCTGTTTTTGACCTCTAATAATTATTTTTATTAAATTCTTGTTTTCAGCTACAAAATTGTGCGTATATTGCCACTTTAGTTTGAAGTATACAAACAAAATTTCCTTAGTGACGGACGAAACTATAAAATGTCATAGAGTAAATGTTCGGGTTCAAAATTATACCTTCATTGTGTATGTGCCTGTGCGTGTTTAACCTTTTCATCAATTAGACTTAATTGCAAATTTTTGTTGCCATTGACAGACACTTTGCCAAATTGCTAAAGTAAAATTGAAAACTTTCCGTTTAGTCAACCTTTTCGATACAAAAGAAATCAGCAAATCTATATGTAAGTGTATGCGTTTCCTTGCTGTAGACAAAATTACTCAAGAAAAAGTTCTAATAATAGCAATAAAATTTTACTGTTTGTCCTAGTAATTGGTAAAGGTACGTTAGCAAAATCTAATTACTTTGTAGCAGAGAGTGCAAAGTTTTATGCGACGTTATTTTTAAAAATGATAATTAAGACATTTGGTTCATTTAAGGAAATATATAAAGAAAATATTGTTTGAAAAACATATATTTTTTTTCATTTCTTAGTAAAATTTAGCCTTGAAAAGTGATCTTAAGGAACTTAAGCACTTAAATTTGAAAACATGTATTAGAATGACCCTGTATCCTACTTAAGAATAACCCTTGTAGAAGTAATAAGGTACAATTGTACCTTTTTATACCCGCCACCAAGAAAATGTTGGGGGTATATTCATTTTGTCATTCCGTTTGTAACACATCGAAATATCCATTTTAGACCCCATAAAGTATATATATTCTGATTCGGGGTTTGATTTTATGACGATCTAGCTACATATGTCCGTCCGTATGTCTGTCTGTCTGTCTGTTGAAAGCACGATAAAGGTCGCACCGAAAAAGCTAGGGGGCTCAGATTTTGCCAGAAACTTTCTTATACATAAGGTTTGTTTGGTATTGAAAATGGGCTAAATCGGAATATTAGGAAGAGAGTTCTAGCTCGTAATGTAAGAGTAGGTCGAAAAAACCGTGTCCTTCCAACATCGCATAAAATGCAGTTGTGTCCAAACGCATTAACGTAGGGTCACGAAACCTCGAATATATATTTCCCGATATTTTGCTCTGAAAAATTCTTAAATCTATGCATTAGGAGATGTACAAAAATTTGTACCGCACAGTGTATTTTTCGGTATATATAAAATTTAAAACCTAATAAAAATGACAAAATTAGATGTCTGATTCTGAAATTTTGCAGACATTGCTTTTTGGTCAAAGGCTTTGTACTCGCGAAAAATAAATGTGCCACGAATTCTTTTACGCCCACTTCCCATATAACGCTTTATCTTAAATTCGTAATATTTCTCTATGAATAAAGATTGTAGCATAATAAATTTTATACAGATATCTTTCTAATCAATTTCATTGTTATGCCACTTTAACGCCTACCTCCCACATAACGGTTTATCTTAAATTCATACTATTTTTCTTTGGACAAATTTTTTGAAAGAATAAATGACTACTTACATTGAAATATCTTAGTTTTATTTATTAGCAGGAACTATATTGACACGCCTACTTTAACGCCAACTTTAATTGAAAGACTAAATCTAGCAAAACATTTAACTAGCATATCGAAGTTATACAAAGAAAGTGATACATATTTTAGCATAAAAAATTATTCCATAGCGATTACTGTTAATAAAATTGTTGGTGGGTATAAAGGATTCGGCACAGCCGAATATAGTGCTCTTACTTGTTTACTTTTAAAATTACAATATCTTTTGTCTCATATACAACACAGACTTGAAACTTTCTGACATCTTAAAACATTAAGTTGTAGCTACATTTTTGAAATTACAAAGCAAATACTCAACTTCTTCTCTGTGATATATGTAGTGTCTTAACTATTTTACACCCTTTAACGATTGTAAAGGTGCAACTACAATTGTACATATCTTCAAAGGCTTTGTATAAAGAAAAAGTAATAAAACAAAATAATGTTAATTTTTTTAAACTATTTTATTAAAGCTTACGCGTTTTTATAGAAAAATGCAAAGATATACGTGTTAAAGTCTATTTAGTTGTTGTATTAAGTGTGTATCATAAATAGGCTTTATGCATGACTTGTCTTGCCTTACCTTGTGAATGTTTATCAATACGACACATGTAAAAGGTTCCAACTACACAAGATGATCTACGTTTTCCATTAGGTAATTTATAACCCACTTGTTAATTTAATTTTACTGCAATGTTTAGTCCAAACACCATTTCTATAGCCTTCGATCAAAAAGTTTGTTCGTAATAGTTTTGTTGGTAAAGTGGTATTCAATTGTAGGCATACATAGTTCCTAAGCTTCAACTTTTAGAATCTTTCTTCGCTTCTCTTGTAATTTGTGCCAATTAAATAGATTTGCAATAGAAAGCTATATGTGTTGTTATACATATATGAAGGTACAATTATACCTACTCCGTCATTTAGTGGTGTTCTTAAGTTCGACAAGGGTTAAAGTACACTAATATCAACTTAAATCGATTATATTCACTGATCTTCAAATTTGGTAATTTAAAAACGTTACTAATAATTTTTTTATTATTAATTAAATGCAATAAATACGTACAATACCGTTTTTTTTTTTAATAACAAATTTTAGTTTGTAAATAAATCTGTATGTATGTGCATCGTTTCCATTAAATTACAAAAAGTCTTGAACGCTTTAAGGAACCACCCGGAAGTGTTAAATTTGAAATATACTGAAAAATACACTGCGCGGTATAAATTTTTGTACATTTTGATCTATAACTCCTTTCCTAATGTATAGATTTAAGAACTTTTTGGAAAGAAATATTGTTTTGACTCGTTTTGACGTTAATGCGTTTGGACACAATTGCTTTCTTCCTAATATTCCGATTTAGCCCATTTTCAATACCAAACAAACCTTGTCTATAAGAAAGATTCTGGAAAAATTTGAGCCCCCAAGCTTTTTCGGTGCGACCTCTATCGTGCTTTCAACAGACGGACAGACGGACAGACGGACGGACATAGCTAGATCGTCATCAAATCAAACCCTGATTCAGAATATATATACTTTATTTGGTCTAAAATGGATATTTCGATGTGTTACAAACAGAATGACAAAATCAATATACCCCCACCATTTTTTTGGTGGCGGGTATAAAAAAGATACAAACAGTATGAGCTGTACTATCTACCCCCTGAAAACAGAAAATCACATTCATTGCCAATCGAATGGTTCAGTTCCTGCAATCGAACTTTTCATTTGTGATTATAAAATTTCTCTTGCAAGAATCATAATTTATTATTATTTTTTCTCTCTTTTATTGGGTAGCAATAACTTTAGTCAAGCACAATTGCTTCTAATCGTAATCATTAGCTCTACAGGAATTTACAAAGAAAAACGCATATATTTTGTAGTAAACAAAAACTTTGAACGAAAAAACCTTTTGCCTAACTTTAGAGAATTACGTGTTGAAAATTCAATTAAAACACACACGATTTTTTTAAGAAAATAAAACTTCTTTATTTAATATTTTTACAAAATTAAAAGCCAATTTTCGGTTAACTCTTGCATCGCACTTTATTGCATGTGTTAGTGTATATGCATGTATAAACAGTTATGTAGGTGTTTGCATACAGATTCAAGTGTGTATACATTTAACTAAGGTGGTACATGAAAAACAAGAGGAAACTGTTCATTTTACATTGTATTCTTTTGAATTAAAAGTGCTCTCAAGTCACTGTGTATACTACAGTATAATTTTGTTTCTTTATTCATTTTTTGTTTATAATTTTTATTCAACATTTTGTACTCTTACTGATACACAGAAACAAGTTAGGAAAGTGTTAAGCAACAAAGAAAAAGCACATAAAAGAAATGTGCCATTGTGTGAAGTAGTTACTAACTACAGTAATGTGAAATGTCATCATAAATGGTAATGTATGTGGAGTATTTAATGTTTCTCATAATAAATGATGTTAAATGGGATTTTTGTATGTGTGTTATGTATCGCAGTTTTAGTACTTGTTTTGGCATACACAGTCGTATATTAAAAATTATGCTTTAATATTATTTTAAATTTGCTGTTGCCTTGTCTTTTTGCACTTCCATGTTCTACTTTTGTAATTTGCAATTTTAATAAAAATAGTATGAAAACATATATGTGTCATTTACATTTGATTTAAGAGTACTTATCATATATATAACTGACAGACTTACGTTTTTTGTAATAAACAAAACTTTTAAAATATTATTTATTTTTTCCGAACTTTATTAGTAAAAGAGCTGATGAAAAATAAAGACCACTAGGCACTGTGCACTTGAAGAAGCAAATTTATATTAAATGAAATTTTTATTCTGTTCCTTAAAGGTATAAGAAAGTACTTTTTTATGTACGAGAGTCACATTTTTTTCCTTTCTAAAACGGGGAATTAGAATGATTATCGGATCTTTTAAAGTGAGTTCAGAGAAGGCTTTTAAGGGCAGAAAGGAGAAAAAAGATTGAAAATCTAAAAGAAAGTATAATTTGCATTCCAGAAGCTCTGAAACTAAAGTACTGAATACTATTACCACAAGAATACCTCCTGTATAACACAGAGTATGAAGCGTATGTAAAATAATGTCTGCAGCAATATTGCTCTTCATGTGCTAACAAGTCTGGCAAACATCCTGGCCAAATAACTCCCAAATTTTCGAAAAAATTTCGCATCTTTAAAATTTTAGTTGACTCGGGTTGTCTAGGCAATTCATCCATCCCACTCAAACTTAGAAATGTCTCCATTAACGGTTATATCACTTCAGCTATAGTTTCGAAAAAGTACGGCCCATTGTTAATTCCAGATGTAACGCTACACCATACTGCACACCTAATAGGGTGTAATTGTCACACACGTAATGGGGGGTCTCTTGGATCTTGATAATTTCAGAAGCTATTCAAACAAAAATAAGCTTTATCACTCATAACCAGATTTTCAGAAAAGTTAGTTTTATTTCTGGCCAATACTAGAAATTTAATTGCAAAATTTAACCATTGCCGATGATCTGAGGGTTTTAGTTTTTTTTAATCATTTTCACCGTATATGGAAATAAAAATAAACTTTCCTTTCAAATGCGCTTTAGTAACGTATAATTCATTTCTAACTGAATAGGACGTCCTCTGGTAGATGTGTTTGGTGTTTCGTCAACACATTACTCTACACGATCAATATTTTCCGCAGTGCGAAATATGCGCTGTCAACCGGTCCGAGGCAAATCTACTGCTGTGCCATATTGGTGGTGGCGATGATGAGTTGTGCATATTTTCATTATTTATCTATAAGTTTGAATCACTTAATAAATATATGTCACAAAAAAATTACAAGGTTTCTCTACATTAATTTTAAAATTGTTATAAACATGAGAGATAAAAGAAAATAGTTGCTTTTTATATTTTCCCTAACTTGCTTCCTTTTTCAGCAGTGTGTAAGGGAAAAGCATGCATAAGCTGCTAATAAATAGTAGGGAGAAAATAAGAGCTTATTAATTGCAAATTATAGACCTATAATACATACATATCATCACATGTAAAAATCATGCCTGGTTCAAGCACTCTTTGATGCAAGTAAATAAGCTTTTTGATCATAAAGTTTTTGGTAGGTTATAATGTATTTTGTAAGATGTACAAGATTTTTTATTTATCCAATAGATTGATATTCTAGCCCGTAGTTTGTTACACAATAACAAAAAAATTATCCTCGTTATTTCGCTCGGTTAATAAATCCAGAATATAGTTAGAAATTGTATTGCAATTAAAGTAAGTAAATTAAAAAGTCAAACTATTAACCCTTATATAGAATATAGCATTAAAATTTTTCTTAACACAAATACATACATATTTTAGATTTCAATTTACTTATAAATTATAAAATTTTATATGCTACAAAATGTAAAAAAAGGGAAAAGATCGTTTTTTATGTGAAGAAGACTATTAAATTTGGCGTACATATATCTTTAAGAATATTTAAAAATTAGAACGAATAAAATAAATGGCTTAACCTTATCACAGATACACACTGAAAGTAAGTAAATTAATGTATATGGATGATTTTCTTTCCATTTTAACTAACAAGTAGCTGAATCCCAAGGAAGTTTTAAATCGTAAATTTAATTTTGAATCCAATTTTTATTTAAAGCCAATACAATTTGTGTTAATATATTGATTTTATTTTTACCACGACCCGAAAACAAATTGGTCAAACTGAGTAAGTGTGTTATTGTGGTTGAAAGCAAAAGAATACACACTATCGGCTTCAGTACAACACATATACACATGTATGCTTATATTACGCACACATATATAATCGAGCAATACACAAACATATTAATTTTTTTCTATCACTTTAGCAAAATTTAATTTTTAACCCACACGTGTTAAAAACTTTTTTTTATTTTGATTATTTTTAACTTCAAGGATTATGGGAAAATTATAAGGGTTGTTCAAGCTCCAAAAATATATTTTGTATTAGAAGAAATGTTTTTTAATTATTTATTTTAACTGTTTTTATATTACAAATAATAAATACTTGTAAGAGAATTTTTATATGCCTTCGATTTTATTAACTAATTTTTATTTAAAAAAATTAGTAATTAATGAAAGATAAAAGAATAAGACCTATACGCCATTAAGTGGAGTAGTGTTTCAAATTCTAGCAGACACCAAAAAATCATCGCAATGTTTAACATTTCATTTAAATGGCTTCAACATTTTAAAAATAAATCCACCCCAAAAGCAAAGAAGAAGATCCCAGACTGTGTTGTATAGGATGTTGTTCAGTATACTGTATGAATGTTCAGAAAGTGCCACAAGAGGATAAATGCTCAGCAAGACCCTGCACCAACATAGAAGGATCTTCATTACTACACAATCATAAGAGGTGTTCTTTTAAGACGATAAAAGATGGAACCCCATTATTCTAGGTCAAGCTAATCATCTACTTATATAAGAAAAATAAAGGTCAAAGAAAAAACTGCATCTTAATGTTTTGTGAAACTCCTATGCTTTTAATAGGTATAAAGGTAAACAATTAAAACATGTAAGATTTATTTCGTCTTTAAATGACGTGCAGAGAGAGAGAGAGTGTTAAAAAACCGCATTTTTGGTAGACTAGCAAAAAATATAACTTTTTTTGCACATTTACAGTTTCACCACTTCTATCCTACAAGGCACTTGTCAAAGAGTAATTAAATAGATCCGCATAGACCACATAATCTGTGGAGGCTGATATTTATAAAATAACAATACAAACGTAGCCATGAATAGACGACCTTCATACTAGAGCACTTATGAGATGCCGTTGCTCCCAAGCCCAGGGTCTTGCTGGTGTCCTTACTGAACACCGTGCTTTTTGTACAATCCAGGAGATTAAATCACCCTTCCAATTACTTCAGCTGTTACGTAGAGGTCGTGGTGGAGACTGTAGAATATCTTCTCTGTGATTGCCTAACCCTTGCCAGTCATAAAGGCACACATTTTGGAAAAAACTATCTTTACGTTGTGGCAAGTATAGCTCTTATAATATCACTCTAATGTTAGAAGAATATGCCCGTTTCTTCGTGCATCGTGTTGGTTTTGGATTGCAACAACAGTTCTCTCTGGGTGGGAGTAGCTGTATCAGGTACTACAAAGGAATCAGTTATAGACTCAAGATTGCTGATCTTTTTGAACATCTACCTGCTTAAGATTTATTTCTCATATTATCAAGATTTTGAAAATCAAACACAAGAAGTCGCATACAGACTAAATGAAATTATTTATTATTTCTTATTTTTAAACATTTTTAAATTTTATATAATTGTGACATTAGTGTGTTGTTAGATGTCAACAAGATAATAAAAAAGGAATTTAAAAGCTGTTTAAGTCTAACTTCTGCAGGGTTATACAAATAAGTTAAACCCAAGTTTAAGCAAAATTTTCAGCAAATTAAAACAAAGTCAGCAAATAATTTACATTTCCTATCCGTGAATGAATAAAATGCAAAGTACTTACATACTTACGAAACTTACGAAAATAAATTGTACTTTTTAATGGAAACTACAAGCAATAGCATTCATCACTTTCATACCAACAGAAAAACAAATCGAACAAATATTTACATATTATTAACAACAACATCAATCAAACAAGCAAAGGGATTGGTTTAAAAAAAATACAAAAATTTCAATAATTTTTTTCTTGATCCGGATAACACATTGACCTGCATCTGCTACTATAGTTCATATACTAAAATATTATTGTTACTAAATACAAGATTTTGTTTATAAATTTGTTTATTTGTTTTAAAGAAAGTTGGGATCGATTCCGCCGTACACACTCGTAGTAAAATAACAAATACTTGCCGATACCGTGCAAGTTAAAGACAGGTGATATATTGCAATTTTTGTTTTGGTTTGACACTTTTTTATCATTTGTATTTCCAGAAGATTGTTACGCGCCGGTTATATGGTCAAATAATAAAATTGATATTCAAACAGAAAAACCGATCAAACAATGGTTAAGGGGTATGCTTACAAATGATTTTCCCGCTAGCTCTACAATTGGTCATGTTGGTTCTTAACCCGTGGTTTGACGCGTAAACATATAACTTACTCTCCATACCCTTAGAGTAAGCAAAATTAATTTTTAATTTTAATACAAATATGAATTTTAATTATACCTGGTTAGGTGATACACCAGGTGGGGTACAATTTTCCCTCCCGACTGAATTACGTGACACCTATGACAGACTGAATACCCTTAATTAACTATCTGTCCCTATTATAGACATGCCCTTTAATCTACATACATACCTTTAACGTGGTTATCCTTCCCTTTAAAAAAACTAATTTAGTATATCATTTTTAAGATTTACAACAAAAATTACTGATCATTTATTAATAACTAAAACGATGAATAAGAGATAATTTCACATATTAATGTGTTTCATGTGTCGTTTTCTCTTTCTTAAATTACTTATAAATAAAAATGTAAATTTATGTTATTTTTATTAATTCATACAAAGGTACATACATATATATATATATATATATATATATATATATATGTATGTATATACATTATATATTACGGGCAGGAGGAACAAGTGTGAATCGGACTAACTAACAATTGAGTATTAAGTATAAAGGCAGAAAAAAATTAAAAGTAAATAATCACTTACATAAAAAAATCCAAAGCAATTGATGAATGAAATTTACTCCACGACGATTGATTTGTTGGGCCCAGCAGTCAACACGTGTTGTTGTATTTATTCAGATGATTATTTCTTTTTTTTTTTCTGCTTTTTATCAATGAAAATTTTTTTTTGTAATAAGGTTCAAGTAATGTTAAATTTAGAATACAATATTAATAGTATTACTATAAACGTACATACATTTTTTTGATGATCAAGTTAAACCATAAGAAAAATGTTAGTGATTGAAAGAAATAAAGTTAAAAGCTACGTTTTCTATTTATATTGTATGAACATGAAAAGTTAAATAATTAATTTTTTAATATTAAAATATTTAATTAATTAATTAACAATTATTAAATTATTATTTTGTATTGAGAAAAAAAAAAATTAAAATATCTTCTTAAATGCGATACAATTTCATTTACATTCCCTTTTTTCTTCCTTTATTTTTTTGGGTTTTTTTTCTGTTTAATACGATCAAATTCATTACGTGAAATTTTCAATTTAGTAACTAAATAAAAATTTTGTATAATCAATTCATTTATTCATAGGTTAAGTTAAATTTTAGAAAACCGATAAATTTACTTTAAAAAAATGTTTTAATTAATTCTTTAGAAATATTAATTTGAAAAGTTTAGTGTTAGGTAATTACATTTAATAGTAATGCTAGGTTAAGTTTAGTATTTTATAAAGAATTTTAGGTTAGGGCTAGATTTTATAAGCACATTTCGACAATTTTAGTTAGGTTATTAGACTTTTGTAAGCACATTTCGACTATTATAGGTTAGGTTATTAGACTTTTATAACCAGAATTTGACACATTAAATTTCACAGACAAAGTTTTAGCAGAATAATTATTTGGAATCTTATAAGGTGGTTTTGAAAAACTAGGTTAGGAATTAAAAATCACTTAAATGCTGGATTTCCTTATTACGTTGAATACTTGCATAACGTGGAACTATTGCAACATAAGTTTAACAATGTTGGTTGTAAGACTACGTGTGTCAGGCTACTCTGGGCCACGAGCAAAGTGGTCTCAATATGGCGAACTTTCAAGAGCGCCTGGGCGCCACTATGTGCACAGAAATATGTCTCCAATTGCCTAACTCTTAGGTAAATCTGACTTGGCCACTTAAATTCACGTGCTTTTGAACCTTAAAAAAAACAATAGTTCAAGCAGTTTTTACATACACTCGTCATAGGGTATTGTGTAGATAAAAGGTTAATGCTATGTAAAATTTCCTCTTACCACTTTCAACCTTGTACACTTTTTATTTATTTTATTTATTTTAATTAATTTAATTTTCCTTTTTGCTTTTTCCACCGACCACTGTACTTTGTCTTTACCTCACTGCACCTTTTCAAATAATGAATCAATACTTAAAGAAATTTTTTTGATCAGTGGTGTAATTTTAAGAATGAAACTACAAGTGTAAATAAAAGAATAATGTTCCAGAGTGGTAAATATCAGGGAAAATATAGTTCGCACCTAATGTGTAAATGGGACAAAAATAGTAAACATTTATCTTTATTATATTTTTGCAATGATGCTAATCTAGCTGTTTTCTCATCAACTCTTGTAAGTTGTAAATTATTAAGAGAATAATAAAAAGCTTTTTCTCTTTAATATACAATCTGAACAGTGGTACGCTTATGCAGATGTGAACATACATTAACCACCATTTACATGTTAATTACAAACGTAATATGCAAATGAATGTATATGCCATTACATTGCTTATCTGAAACTTTACAAAAAAAAATAAAAAAAAACAACTGCTATAACGTTCTAGCAAAAATCATTACAAGATGTTGGCGAAATATTGAAAAAATAAAATAAAAATATTGTTAAATTTTGTTAAAATTTTAAAAATAAGTCTGCTTCCATGAACTTAGGCTCAAATAATTAAATATTATACAAATTAAAAAAGATGACAAATAAAATAAAGTAAAGGGTAATTTTTAGCTATTATCTTTTTGGTAACACTGGTTTAAACAGCTGACGCACGTTTCGCGTTTTGTTTCAGTGTCAAACATCTTCAGTTTGGTCTATAATTTAACCATGAATCGTCTTACAAACTAACAACGCTTGCAAATTATTGAATTTTATTATCAAAATGTGTGCTCTGTTAAGAAGGTTCATCGCGCGCTTCTTACCGAAAAATTGTGTTCAGCGACGAAGCTAATTTTTGGCTCATTGGGTACGTTAATAAGCAGAATTGTCGATTTTGGAGTGAAGATCAGCCAGAAGCATTGCAAGAGCTTCCAATGCATCTAAAAAAAGTCACAGTTTGGTGCGGTTTATGGGCTGGTGGCATCATTGGTGAATGGTGAGCGCTACCGTGAGATGATATCCAACTTTCTTTTGACCAAAATGCAAGAACTTGACCTGCATGACATGTGGTTTCAACAGGACGGTACCACATGCCACACAGCCCTCTTAACAATGGACTTATTGAGAGGCGAGTTCGGTGAACATTTTATTTCACGTTCGGGACCGGTCAATTGGCCGCCTCGATCGTGCGATTTAACTCCTTTAGACTATTTTTTGTGAGGCTATGTTAAAGCTCATGTCTATACACATATACCCGCTTCAACTGACGCATTGGAAGACAACACTGAAGCATTTATTCATAATTGGACTAAGCAAATGGACCATTTGAGGCGCAGTCACGGTCAACATTTGCATGAAATAATCTTCAAACACTAAATTATATGGACCGTACTATCGATTCAAATAAAGATTTCATGAATTTTTTTGAATTTTATGTGTTTTTTTAATCACGCTTTATAATTGTCAGATAATAGTTGTGTATTTTATTTCTTTAAAGCATTTTTCTTTATTTTTCAATTATATTTATTCGTCATCAAATATTTATGTATATATGTATGTATGTATGTATGTACGTATGTATTTACTACATAAATTGTTTTTGCAAAACGAAAAGTATTTAAATCTTTCGATGTTTAATATTTTAAAAATATTTTTTGTGGTTTTTTGCAGCTCTTTATGCCATACACGTATATGTTGTAGTTGTCACACAATAGCACAAGTACAAACTCATGCACAGTATTGTACATCAGGCCAAGGTTAGAAAGTTTTGCGGTTCAATGATATAAAAGATGAACGAACAAAAAAAAAACAGCCGAATACACAAAAAACTGAATTAATTTAAACAAAACATAAAACATTTCATTTTCACTACATTAAATTTCTACATAAAAATAAACTTTTGATTAATCCGCTTTTGTTTAAGTTTTCAAGGAAAAAAGTTTAATATATTTTTGCAAGGCAATTCAAAACTCAAGGACAAGACGGGAATTTTCGTAATTAATAGAACTATTTTTTTTATTTTCATTAATCAATGCATCATAAATTAAAATTATTTTACTTTATTATACTCTTCTTCTGTGGGTACTTTATTTTAATAATTGTTTTTTTTTCTTTAATTGTAAAAAAAAGCTCTAGAATTATTATTAATTTTTAATTCAAAACAATTGAATATTTAATGTAAATAGAGGCCAGATCATAAACAATTTTTATCGATTTAGAGAAGATAGTCAATATTGTATTATAAGAAATAAACAATTTTTAAAAACAAGTATTAAATACATTTTTCTGTTTCGCAATAAAAAAAAGTTTGATATACCTGCGAGTTAGTTTTTTTCTATTTATTTCAAAACTAAAACTAGAAAAACAATTCAGTCAACAGCAAAACGAAATTGTTTTCACATCCTCTTCGCCGATATACAAACTTCATAAGCAAACATTCATATCAATGCACGACAAATGTTCTATGATTTAACTTTGTTATGCCAAAGGAAGTAACAATTTTTCAATTGTTTTGAACTTCTCTGTAAATAACGTCTTGCTGGAGCATTGCTATACTTTGCCGCACAAAAGGAAATAAAGGAAACTTTTCTACTGAACTTATATTTTCTTTGTTTGAATGTATTTTTAATATCTGGAAAAAGTTATACAAAAGATTTATACGGAAATTATGCTGTAAAAAATTTAATTTAAATGAACTGAATAACCAAGTTTCCTAAAATTAGTCTTCAATTTTAAACACTAGACCCATTTTAAATCTATCTTTAAACCATTAATTTTGTGGAAAGTTAAAAAATTTTAAATCGTTTTATAATCAATTGCTAAACAAAAAACCAAAAATTTACCAAGAAGTGCTTCTTGAAACGCTTACTTAGTGCTTACCTGTTTAAGAAAATGCTTCTATAATGCTGGACTTTTATATGCGATGTCCCACTTAGTTGGTCTCTGCAATACAAAAGCATACATTTCACACCCACCAAGAACAGCTCAATCATGCCTTTTTCTCAGCATTGACGACAAAGGCAGCAGCGCCTAAGGGAGAAACAAAAAAAATACTTTTGAAATAAATACGCCTCTCTTTTCCTACTGCTAAAATTAAAAGCAGTACAGACAACAAAAATAAAACAGTAAGGAAATGAAGTCTTTACTAATTACAAAATTCGTGGGTAACTAATCAAAAAATAAGACAAATATTTAATATTGCATTCAATATTTTTTAAAAAGGATTAATAAAAACAGTGCTGATTCTCCTTAATCGCAAGCTCCTTATAAGCTTCACTATGTAAAAATCGATTGAAACTTTTTATAAAAAACTTGCAACTAGAAAAAAATATATTTATACCTAAACTGAAAGCCTTATTTAGTTTTGTTTGATTTAAAAAATTTCATTCGTACAAATACGTTGAAAGCAAAAACAAATTTGTTGTTTTTGTTGTTGTTTTCAATATATTTGTACGAATGAAACTTCGCTTGGGTTTTCTTTCGACATCGTTGAACAGGCAGTATATACATTTATTCGAAGCTCTGATTTGAAGACAATCACACTTGGGTATATAAGTGATCCCTAATACTGATGATGTCGCGTGTAGCTAGTCCTAGTGCTGCCTTTCGCAGGTTATTTTTAAAGTGTGCTGTACATAGAACAGATTAGTGTGCCCTATCTGCTAGATTAAGTTCCAACCGCCATTGTCTCGGGAGTTGCAATTTTGTAAATTTTTCTTACAAAAATTACTAAGTGATCCCAATATCAATTATCGTTAGATGGCGGACCCTATATTTACATAGTCAAATAATTTTCAAACTTTTTAAATTTATGTGCAATGATTGTTCGCATGTATGCATACATATGAAAGTATGTGTGGCATTTCTTACGTTTTTAGAAATTTGACAACATATTTAGTTTTAGAGCGCACAAAATGAAACTTACTAATTTTAGTTATGTTTCGCTTTTAGTATAACAAATCACATTAAAAATGTTCATCCTACTTCCACAAATTCTTGCTTTAAAGCGGTAGTAAAACTTTTTTATCTTGGCTTTAATATGCTACGAATAATCTGAATAAGTAAAAAAAAGTATTGTAGTATAGGGTTTTATCCTGAAGTCAAGTTTTATCAAGTCCTGAAGTCAAAATCAACTTTTATGTTGAACACCAAATCTACAGTAACCACAAAACGAAGAATTTAATATAGTCCACCCGACCTACTGCTAAGCAAGGAGCAGACTGTTATTATTATTATTATTATTATTGTTATTATTATTATTATTATTTTTATTATTACTATTATTATTATTATTATTATTATTATTATTATTATTACCGCTACCTTCAGAAGACCGGGATGCGAGGGAACTATTCCAGACATCACGTTGGCCTCTGAGAGAATTGCAAATAGGGTACTGAACTGGATGGTCCTGGAAGATTACACTGCAAGTGACCACCAATATATTATGTACAGCGTAGAAAATGGAAGAGCATCTAGACAACCTAATGCCACGATGGCCACTCGAAGGTGGAATATCGCAAAACTGGACAAAGACGCATTTTTTGACAGAATTTCAGGAGCTGATGAGAGTATAAGGAACACTGTGGACGCTACGGATATAGTACGTTCCACGATGACGCTTATTAAGGAGGCATGTAACGAGGCAATGCCTACCATTGGCAGAAGGCATCGGAAGGAACCCGTATACTGGTGGAATGGTGAAATCGCCCACCTAAGGCGGACGTGCCTACAACTTCGAAGGAGATACACAAGATTTAGACGAATACATGCCGCAACAACAGAGGCTGAGGAATACAAAAGAGCTAAAAAGGAATTAAAGGTCGCCATACTTATAAGCAAGAGGCGAAAATGGGAGGAATTAAGGGCCGATCTTAACAATAATCCCTGGGGACTAGGATGTAAACTAGTCATGAGGAAGCTTGGGGCACGTTATTCAACCCCAGATCTAGGTGAGGATACGATGGAGAATATTGTGAATAACCTTTTTCCCTCAAACGAGGAGGTACAAAATAGCGGCCCGCAGTCGAACGAGGGAGCCCCTCCACTATTCACCCTTGCCGAATTAAGGACTGCTGTAACGGCATTGAAAAGTAGAAAGGCGCCAGGTCCGGATGGAATTCCGGCAGAAATCCTCAAAATACTCGCCGAGGAGAAACAGGATATGCTTTTGAGAATGTGCAATGGTTGCCTACAGGATGGTGTCTTTCCGGAAGTTTGGAAAAGACAAAGACTTGTGCTGATAAGCAAGGGGAAAGGGAACATAGAGTCACCATCAGCGTATAGACCCTTGTGCATGCTTGACACCGCGGGTAAACTTCTTGAACTACTGCTTAAACCTCGGATACATGCGGCTGTGGAAAGTGCTGGAGGCCTTTCCACGAGACAATATGGATTTAGGCCTGGAAGGTTCACAATAGGCGCGATCGAAGAAGTTATAGAGGGTGTCCAACGAGCATAGACGGGAACCATTTTTCAAGATGCATTGTCTTATTGGCGACTCTTGACGTTAGAAATGCCTTCAACAGCGCAACATGGGCCGACATGATAGAGGCTCTGGAGACACGGTTTAGAGCACCAGCATACATAATGAGGATGATAAAGAGTTACCTGAGCAACCGTATACTTATATACGAAAATGCTGGTAGGACACGGGAGAAGCAGATTACCGCAGGAGCAGCACAGGGCTCGATTCTAGGTTCTGAACTGTGGAATATCAGTTACGATGATATCCTGCATATCGAGATGCCAGATGACACCTACCTGGTGGGTTATGCCGACGACATTGTGGCCGTTATTGCAGCACGTAACATGGAAGAAGCTCAGAGAAAGCTTAACCAAGATATGCTTAAGGCGAAGTTATGGCTGGATTCCCACAACCTTAAGCTAGCCACGGAGAAAACGGAACTTCTAATAATTACAAGGAAGCATACCCCTTTAGAGGTGGACATGAGGGTCTTGTCTGAGACAATTAAGACAAGCAAGTGGATTAAATATCTAGATTTAAGGCTAGATAATAGATTAACGTTTCGAGACCAACTCGAATATGCTGCAACTAAAGCGGCTCAGGTGACGGTTTCTCTCAGCAGACTAATGGCAAATACTGGGGGCCCAAGCTATTCCAAGACTAAACTGATGATGGCAACGACCCAGTCAATCCTTTTGTATGGGTGCGAAATCTGGGCTGATGCTTTAAGGGCAAAGTATAGAAGAAAGATGCTGGCTGATGTACAATGCACCTCTGAGAGTAGCCTCAGCATATCGTACAGTATCGGAACCAGCAATACTCGTTATAAGTGGCTGTATCCCTATTGACTTACTGGCCGAGGAAAGAAGAGATCTTTGGAAAGATCGAAGGCTTATTGAAGGAACGAACAGAGAATCGGAAACAACAAGACGAACGCATACCATGCGAAGGTGGCAAAACAGATGGGACAGCAAATCTCGAGGCAGATGGACAGCAAGGCTGATAACAGACCTTGATAAATGGGTAAACAGAAAGCATGGCGAAATAAATTATTTAGTGACACAGATGCTTTCTGGACATGGATACTTCCTATATTACCTACACAGAATGGGAAAGGTAAACACAGGAACCTGTATGTATGGAGACAACTGCATAGACGATGCAGAGCACACTTTCATCAAGTGTGAGAGATGGAGTGTGAAACGACACAACTTAGAGGAAACCGTAGGGGAAATATCCCCAGAAAATATCGTGGATCTCATGATAGAAAATGAGACTAAATGGGAACACGTGGCAGCATATGTTGAAAGGCTACTACGCGCGAAAAAGCGGGACCTAGACGTAGGCATAATGACGGCTGTTCGATAGAAACAGAAGCCCCGCCCTGAAGTAATGCGAAAGCGGTCCCAGGGTGGAGAACGGCTCGAAAAAGGGGGGTTTTTAGTGGATGCAAGCTCCACATACCAGAACTGTGACGACAGTATCTGAGATGCGTCAGGCATTTTCCTCCCTTCCCGAAAAAAAAAAAAATTATTATTATTATTAATTTTATTTGTTTTCATTCTAACAAAACATAATTGGTGTATTTACAACTTTTATTGTATTGTTAAATTTTTGTATTTCTATAACTTTAAAACGATTAAAATTTTTTGCATAAGCCATTCAATAGCTGCAAAACGTTTTAAGAATTTTAAAAATATACATTAAGGATCTCTGAGCTTCAGCAAAATTTAAAAAAGCGACCACTATGTTTGACAACGAAGCGAAACTGACAAAAATAAATTGTATCAAATGATTTGAGAATGTTTCGAGCTTTAATTTTCTGATATTAGGATGTTTCAAAAACTGAGTTCTTATCGGTGAATGGAAAACAGGGTACTTGAGGTGAATAGCTTTTGCAGCAGATTTTGTTCGAGGGTGAACTATTTGTCTTCCAGTAAAATGGAAACAAAGGAAGCAAAATGAGTCTCTATAAAAGATGCATAAAGTAAAGGTTCCGCCACATAACTTTTTTTTTTTTAATTTTTATAAAAAAAGTGTATATTCGGCTGTGTGGCACGTAGCGCCGTCCTGTTGAAACGAAATGTTGCCAATATCCTCCTCTTAAATTTTCGTGAACAAAGATTCGTTCAACATGGCCCGATAACGATCGCCATCGACTACGGCTACTCCTTGCTCATTTTCGAAGAAAAATGACCAAATTATGCCTCTGGACCAAAATCCGCACCAAACAGTGACTCGTTTTGGGTGCATCGGCTTTTCAATGTATGCGTGTGGGTTTTCTGTGCCCCAAATGCGACAATTTTGCTTGTTTACATACCCGCCAAGATCTATATGAACTTCATCTGAAAAGATTATTTTTTTTGGCAAAATGGGCATCTTCTGTAAGTCGATCGCAGGCCCACGTTCCCAGTGTTGTTCAAGCGTATACACAACCATATTCGTTCAGCGAAAGGATAAAACTATTTATCTGTCAAATCAGACATGAGCTATGTGTTACCATTCACGAAATAAGCACAAGTTAAAAAGAAACGTTAGATGGAGGACCCTTTACAAAGCATTTTATAAATTATCTTGTTGTAACAAATTATTTATTATTATCAAATTATTCTATTTACCTATGTGCCTAATAAAGGTGCCGAATGAACACTCTACCCATATATGTGTACCGGAAAAATGCTATCCCGTACAGGTTAAATTTTCAAGCTTTCATTTTCTGATATTAGGATGTACATTATGGTCTAGAGAACTGATATATTGGTGGTAAAAAGTTGAGAAGTTGAAATATTTGCTTACATACTTTAAATATAATTCTTATATAAAAGCTTTTCCAATAAGAGTGATATGATTTATTTATTAAAGAAACAGTTATTGTTGAAGTCAAGTCAGACTCTCTTTTAGCTTTACAAGTCAATATTGACTTGATTTAGTGGAAAAAGTGCTCGAAAATTGAGTTCATCGATTTCGTTCCTGCAAAAAAGTCGTGCAGTCCATTTGAACGATATTTTATTTAAAACTAAATTGCATCGATTGTACTTTACACTAAATAAAAAAACCGTTAAATTTCTTAAACAATAACTGTATTTTTTTTTAAGAAACCATTTCACTCTTATTGGAAAACCTTTAAGATTTGGACGTAAAAGTTTAAGTTTTCACTTAAGAGCCCAAATCTTTTTTCTTTTATTTTGTTCTATCATTCCATTTGTAATCTCTACAATATTCTTTTCCGACCTTATAAATCTTCTGAAAGCTTATGGTTATGAAAATCGTTAGAACATCTTTTTTGCTCTTTCTTTCCGTATATGGGTTAAAATCAATTTTTGAAAGACTCAACATATTTTACTGACCTGTGAAAAGTGTAAATATTCACAAAATATTTTGGATTCGCTATTGAAAACTAGCAAATCATCATTTAACTTTCTCACTTTCATTATTTTTACCACAAAAATTAATTTTTTTTGTAATCAGATAACTAATGCATATTAGTTACTTTGATATCAAATAGCATCTTGAGCAATTCATAAACACTAACGGCCGTATGTTGAAAAACTTACCGCAGCCTTACAAACCGTTGTTAAGCAAAATTCCTTAATGTTATATGCGAAAACGTTTATTAGCTTAACATACCTTTATTAAACCTTTATTAACTTTAAATATTTTAAAGTAGGAAGATACCTTCTTTAAACCTACTTTGAAGTGAGATTCTTATTTTTGCTTTCTGTTTACATTTTTTTATCAAGTGAATTATTGTAAAAAAAATATATAAGCAAAAACAAAAAAAGTGTTACTTGTGAAACTGAAAATGGACACATTTAATTCTATTAGAAGAATTGGTAATAATAATTGTAATTTAGTGAAAAGATAAAATTAATTGTTTTGTTGTATTTAGAATATCTAAATTAAATATCAAATTATTATTGTCCACGAATTTATAAGCCGAGGATTGATGCATCTTCCATTCCGGATGACCAATATAAAAAAATATCGTTTCAATAAGCAAACGGTAAGAAAAATTATAAATTTAATTCAAATATATATTAAAGTAGACCGCAGAGGAGGTGGAATATCACCGGTTATCTTTTATATTCTTTTACTTTTAAGACGACGCTGGTGACCTTCATGGTCTATCATAATCTGGAGTTATTAGAATTTGTGCCAAAATTGCTCGTGCTTTGGCAAAACAGAGACAGTTTTTAATTAATATGCCAACATGCGCTGAAGAAAAGGTGAAATTGGCAAAAAAAGTTTAGGGAGATACGCAACTTCTCGGGGATAATTGACGGGACCCATATTATAATTAAAAGAACTGGCAGTGATTTAACACAGTTCTATATAAATGGAAAGGGATTTTATTCCCTCAATGTTCAGGCAATTACTACTTATAGCTTTTATTAGAAGTCTTTAATAACATTTTAAGTTAAGGCGGTTCGCGACGGCATGCCACGGCAATCTAAAAATGTTAGATATTGTAGCAAGATGGAGGAGTAGCATGCACGTCTGTTGGATTTTTGATGAATCGAACCTAAAAGAACGTTTCGAAAATGGTTAATTTAAAAGTCGTTTGCTTAGCAATTCCGTTTACCATTATTATTTACACCACTTCTTCGCCACCAAAATGAAAAAGAGATCAAATACTGCTCACATTACTACCCGGAATACAGTGGAGCGATGTTTTGGTGTGTGGAAACAGCGGTTTCGATGTTTGCTTGATGGTATAACCGTAAGTTTTCAAAATCTTGCAGCCTACTCAAGCAGGATTTACAGAACTCTTGTGAGTATTTCGAGCTGGTTGATAGATCCGCCATTTTATTTCAGACGCCATCTTGAATTGTAATTTTCCATGGTTTACTGTATTTGACTAGCCAAGACCTTTCAATTGATACCAACATTGAGGGGGTTGAATATTGTAAATTCTAAATAGCCAGATTAAACCCATATACACATTTTTGTCTGCCATTTTGTGGTGGCGGCTATCTTGGATTTGAAATTCTGGCAAGGTGTACTTCATTTCACTGGTGAAGCCCTTTCATCTGATACCAATATTGAATCTGTGAGTTGTTTAAAAGCTGAAAAAAATTAGATTTTCGTTTGTATATTTTAGAAAAAATTCAGAGACGGCTGTATTTTGGTGCTTATATCTCAGTCAATTTCAAACCACTTTAACAGTTTTTCTCAGAAATAATTTTCGAAACTACGGCTGATAGTTCAGCGTTACAATTATGTCTAAAAGTTATTTAGGAGCTTTAGAAATTTGATTAATTTAAAAAAAAGGATTTTTGACCGATATGTCCAAAATTATAAATAATAACTCCTAAGGTAAAGCATATATGTAATTTAGTACAAAAATGTCTGTAGTTTATCCGAGAGCTGAAAAATTGGCACATTTGTATGAAAAATTTGAAAATAAAGAGGCAGAAGAAATGCATATTGTAGAAATTACAAACGTTATCACAAAGCTATATATACCCTTGGAGCCTACGGTGAAGGGTATAACAAGTAACAAAAGGTCTGAAAAAATCTTGCATGTGTTTTGTTTTTTCCTTAAAACAAATACATATATAACTAAAACATACGTGAGTTAAAGTGATGTTTTCTCATACGTTTTTTTAACAAAGGTTTATTAGGCTTAAAATATTTATTAACTAATATTTAGTTTAAGTCTACATTAGAGATTTTTTTTACATACGGCCGTAATTACTTATCTACAGAGTTATTAAAAAAATTGTTTTTAATTTTGTATATTTCAATTTTCTCAAGCCCCTGGGTAGTTTCTCAAGATATAATCCCCAAAATATAACAGTTTCTAGTTTTTCGCAAAATTTACAAAAGCAAATCGATTTTTACAGCTTCAAGTCAACTCAAGAAAAGAGTTCAACTGGCAAAATATAAAAGCCTTTAAAAACAAAAAATCCATAATGGCCGTCACTAAAACTAGACGTTAAAAAAAATTGAATAAAGTATCTTGTGTATAAAAATTTACTATGATTTTATGACGGCGTTATATACATATGTATGTACTTGACAGTGATAGCGCACATAACTCTGCTACATGTTTTTTCCTTTTATAAAATTTTTCCTATTTTAGACACCATTTGTGTCATTTTTTTTAATAGATTTTGCTCAACTTTTCTATAGTCATCGAAAGATTTTAAAAGTGTTCCTATATTCAGTAGTTTAGATTTCGTGCTTTTAATTAATATAAAACTCTATTATGTATAAAAAAAAAACCCATAATAAATATACATTATGGGGCCTGTAATGCCTTTAGAGTTTTCCAAAACTATTGGAATACCAAACAATGTCAAACTAAAGTACTAAACAATATTGACAAACAATTTAACGCTTTATTGAAGTTTGTCTAACAACAATATAAAGGAAATAAGCAACTAATATTTAGAAATTGTTGGTATATGTATAGATAAAAAAAGAAAAATTTAATGCTTCATAAGTTTCATACGATTCGGATTAATTACAATAATGAACAAAATTTCATTTATTTAATGTTTAACAGAAACCACAATTAAGCACAAAGGGTGTTTAAACAATGCCTTGTCATGTTTTGTGTTACAATTTACAATAGTATTTATGGTAGAAATGATAAGTATGTAAATTGTATAGAAACATTAAACGAAGAACTAACACAAAACCTTTTTGTTGTAACAGCTTTATACATTATACTTTAACAAACATGTGAATACACATATTGATAAGTGTAATATTTTTACAAGCGAACGCATGATAATAATGTTATTTAATGGAGAGAATATATATTTAGTTACATTAAACCCGAGTGGATTTTTATACTGACACACACACACACACATTTATCTGACTTAATGACATTTTTATTGTATTGCTGAAGAAGACTATAATTAATAAGCACATATGTATGTGTTTATGTATGTATGTACGTATGCGTGTACGACCATCTAGTTTATTGTTTAATTAATTTGTGTGTATTTCTAAGGAATTTTCTTTCGAAAATTTCTGGAGTGTTTTTTTAATTAATTACGGTTAGTATGCCATTGATGTTGATGGATAAGTGTCATTAAAGCAGAGAAAATCATTATGTAATAATTAGGGAGTGCTAATAAATAAATTCAGACATGAGATTTCTCCATTTAATATAGTGGATTTTTAAGGATTTTGAAATAAATTTATAAATAAATAGAATTTCTTAATACAAAAGCTTTTTTCAATAGATCTCCGCGAGAGTTGATTTCTTGTTTAAGGTTTTTTGAGGTTACTTTCGTTTGACAATTTCTCATGAAAACGGTTCAGCTAGAGCAATGTTTGCAAATTGGTTTTAACTCATTATATTCATCGAGCATTGAATAAAACACAATTTTTTAAAACATACAGAGATGCGACATTTTGAGTTATGAAAATTTTCAAGCCATTGTCACCCATGATTGATGTGCTTTACAGGTCAGAACCTTAAAGTGAAAGGTAAATGATAAAGAGGCCCAAGTTTACTAGCTTCTTTGTGCCTCAATTGAAGGACACTAGTATTGTGTATATGTGGTTTTAGAAGGCTTATGCCACATTATAACAAGCATGCAATACAATCAATTTACTGAGAACAAACTTTGACAAATGAATCATTTTAAGAAATGGCAATGTCCCAAGTCTATGCAGATAAATAAGAAACCTGAATGTCCAACATACACGTTCTAGTCAATGTGGCGTAACATACCTAGACGTTAATACTTACTTGTATTACAAATTATCCGCTTCTAAGAAAAACATCTCCAGTAGAATAAATAATTGAAATTTTTTTTGCGCCAGCAGAAAAAATGTCTTGTGAAATGTTTTGATTAAAACAATTCATATAATATTAGAGTCTAATCATTTGGGTTTCGGGGCACTGTGAAGATAACCGCGACGAAATTACTAACAAGCTTGGGTGGATTTTGGACAAGACTGATATGAAATGGACAACATTAGGGACTGTTGAGTGTCAAGGCCTTTATGGCCCAAGTTAAACTGGGCGGACTTTAAATTTTTTCGGAACCTAAATAGGCTATGTCTGAGGACTACTATTGGGGTTGTAACGGGATATTGTCCAGTATGAGCTATGATTAGTAGATTGGATCGCGGTACTCCGCATTATTGTAAAATGGGTGAGGATGGGGAAGAGTTAGAAACTATGGAGCATGTTACCTGTTACTGCCGAAGACAATGGAATCACAAAGTTAAGTCGTAAGGTAAACGGATCCACGATTTGGATTCATAACGGGGGTCAGGTGGTTAGTGAACAGATTTTTTTCCTTCATTAGGAATTTTACACCTTTTGTATTTTATTTCTTTACAGGATTTCTTTCCTTAAATTACCCAATCTCTAATAATTGCTTTTCTATAAAATCCTTTTTGTTTTTTTCTTTATCTATGTTTCTCGCTTCTGCACCAACCCATCACCATGGGCAATTCTAAAATCTGGTGCATAAAAGAAGAATACCTTTTGAGTTTTAGAATACATTAAAGAGTCATCAGTAGACTTTTATAACCTATTGGATTTAAAGTGCACTGAAAATTCTGAATTCATTTCTAAAATCAATACGAGCATTTCTCAGTTTATCAAAAGAGATCTTGTCAAGAGTGCTCTCTACATCTATAAATAACGACAAAGCAGAATGATCACTAAAATTCTATATATTTGAAACCCTTACTATTTAACGATAGGTGGTTTTAATGGATACTTTAGCCTGCAAGCGTTTCAGCCATCATCGTATTTTCCTCGAAAAAATCCACTAACAGCTATTCCATCGTCTTCGATAAAAATTATGTGAGGCTGATTATTGCAAAAAAGTTCATTCATAACATTTGGTTACGTTTTTCTCCTTACAGCTACTACGAGTACATTTCCGTAAATCGGGAGTTCATACAAATAACAAAGTGACGATATCCTTTATTTCCTGTCAATCATGGTAGAACATATGAAAAAACTACAGCCGTGCATATGTATTCTGCAGCTTTATTTCCTTCGTCATTGTGGTACATAATTCCATGCTATAATTAAAACTACTTGTACAGTTGTTTTTTTTACAATTTTAAAAAAGTAGCTTTTTTATACCAAACATAACTATACATATATAATTAATTTAAACATTTTTTATATTTATAAGCACAATACTTATTTTAAATTTTCTAGTTTACGAAAAGTCAGTGACATTTATAATACTACCTACCCTCTTGTGTAGACGAGACATTTGTTAAACTTTTAACAGTATTTAGACTTGTAAAAGAGAAAGACTCTTTATAATACTAATGAAACTAAAAATGCTTGAAGAATAAACACAGAAACCCTTCAGAAATACTATTAACAATATATAACTAGCTTTTGTAATAAAACCACAATTACAATAAAATGTTTTATTATTGCATTTTCTAAAAGTGTTTCTTCTTTTATAATTTCTATTATTTTTGTGGCAATATACACTCAGACCACAAAATTCTTTTTTGTATATGTATGTAGTCTGGTGCTTGTTCTAGATGTTAAAATGCTTCATAAATACACCCTACAAAGAAATTTAGTTTGTTTGTGGCCATTTTTAACTCTGGTCCTTCAATGGATATATTTTAATTTTAGAAATGTTTAAGACAATTTTCAATTCAAAATAATTATTGATGTTTTTATAAAAATCACAAAAATTACGCGTGGTACATTAGTTTCGTCATTCCGTTTGTAGCATATCTGTCTGTCTGTCTATTCATCTGTTAAAAGCTCGATAAAGCACAGCTGAATATATATATATATATCACTCTCACTGGTTTTAAACGATTTTTCATACAAATATTTTTCGAATTTGGAACATTATGATTTTGACTAAAACACAAATTATTTAGGAAATTATTGTCATTTCTTTTTATTATGATAATATTGGTATGGTTCAATTATGTATGGAACAAAATATCGGCCAAATGGCCACCGCGATTTCGGCGGCACACCTCCATCCGGTGATCCAAATTTTCAATGACAATGTTCATGTTCAATTGTTGGGCACGATAATGAGTGGAGATTGACTGCTCTTTTGCCAGACTATCGCGAAAGACAGCAATGGTTCCCATTCAACGAACTAAGAAGGCATTCACAGCTGTTTTCACATTTCATACAGACCTGTTTTGCTGAAATTTAAATATTTTTTTCAATTCTCCCGATTGTGGATGAGTTTCAACGATTACGTTGACCAAAAGAATCACAAAGTGTACAAAATGCATTTTGATTTGAACGCCCATTTTCATAATAAGCCTGAATAACACTAACGCATTGCTCGATTTTGTATCTTTCCAAAGTTCAAATCGAATTATTATGAAATTGAGAAATGTCAAATGCAATTTAGAATGAAACTTGACGTTTAACCACCCCTTATAACTTTAAATATAAACAAAACTGTTGCGAGAATTTCCTAGTGCATGATCTTACAATAATTAGAATAAATGAAAGAACTGGGTATTTTCGTATGCCAAGTTCCCTGAGAACATTTCTGTTAAAGAATCTTGAACCATCTGGTAAGCCAATTGTAAAGATTTCCACTACCGGTCTTTAGCCAATTTAATTTTTCATAATTATTTTATTTTTAATTCTGTTTACTCATAAATTTATTTTGCAAAACTTAAAAGCACACAAAATAAGTACTTTTTGTTAATGGATTTTTTGATAAAATTATTTTTTTCTTATTGTTGTACGATTGCCTTGAGCATTTTTTTTTTTTTTTTTTTCTAAAAGTTACCCAGCAAAAACTCTTATTACTCTCTTTAAATGAGTTGAATGTACTAGAAAACAGTTCTATACTACTTAAAATTTGGCATCTAAACACATTATTTTAACAGTGCCATGTCTTTGGAGGCAAGTACTTATAACCATCGCTTACAAAAAGGGACTCGTATAAGCACTTATAACGGTCGCTTATAAAAGGGACTTAAATAAGTACTCACTTTTATAGCTATAAAGAAGTGCTTTATGTTAATAACCTTAAAAACCCATTAATATTATGGACTTACAGAAGTCGTTCAGTTCTTTTGAGGACAAAAATTCGGTTTGATTATTCTACGATACGTTAATTTGAAATTTGAAAAATAGTGAAAACTTATATGTCATCACTTTGTAAATGAAATTCATTGGCACTGTTGTCAAAATCATTATTATTTATACTCTTAGAGTGTTAAACTTAATGAGAATCAAACAAAGTTATGTATTTGAATGGTTTCCAGCTGATATCGTTATAAAAAATTTTATTGTGTTTGAAAAAAGTACTAACGTATCACATTATAAATCAACTTATTACTAAAATACTTCTTGGTTAGACAGACGATATGTAGTAGTCATTGAAAAGTATGTTGTTTAAAAAAGCAACTCCTTACCTGGTTTTGGCTGGGTAGTTTCTTTAATCACAGAAGCATAAAATAATTCGAAATTTTTTCTAGTCTAGCGATAATATTTTACAACATGAATTGTAAGAGCAACAAGAAAATGGTGGTCTCTTTTCCTTAATCCAAAAACAAATTAACAGCTAAGTATTGATGTTGCCAGTTGTGTTTAAAATAGGCTTATTAGAATGCAACTGAAAATGAACTAATTACAATAAGAACATCAATTTAGTAAATATTTTAACATAATTATTATCAAGTAAAAGGTTATTGTACCATTAAGATTTTGAATCTAGTAAAACAACATGAGCATTTATTTTAATAGTTCAACATATACACTTAAAACTTAGCCATTTTGATGTATAAGTGTGTACATTCGTTTATGCTAGAAAATAAGATTTTCGTGAATAAAAAATCTTGTTTTTTTTTTAGAGTTAAAACTAAATCTTAAATCATTAAGTCCTTTTAAGCAATAGAGATACGCAAAGTACGACTTAGAGATAATTATGTACAATGAGCAATAACTTAACAACGTTGTGTGAAAAACAGTGTGACTCTTAATTTGCATTACAGTTTTATTGCATTAAAAAATTCGTTTGCAGAATTTACTGAAAATATACTGAAAAATTGGTAGACGTCGTTTTAATAGATTTTCTGTAACTACAATATCTGACTGTAGAAATGCAAACAAATAACCGTATATTTCGTTTTTAATACATACCTGATATTAGTAATTTATAATTTGTCTTTTATTTTCTTATTAGCATTGCCATACTTATCCGAAAATTTTTCAAACTTTTTAAGGGCCATTATTACCAACTTGCCTTTAGTTAAAGGTAGGATTTTGTCTGCCCGATAAAAAGCTTTTAGTTATTTTATATTTAATTTTAGTCATTGCAGAACAAACTCTTTATATATGAAAACCCAACTGTTTATTTTCTTTAAATTAATTTATTGTTATTTTGTAATGCACTTATTTTATCCCATTGTGTCATCTAGCATACGTATAAATAAAAGGCAATTTTTTCGAGCAGGTTAAATTTAGTGTTGCCTTATTTGACACGTTGTTTTTTTTTTGTTTTTCTCTTACTCTTCCTTGTAGACACAAGTAGAAAATTGCTATAATAAATCAAATTTCATAATACCGAAATAAATGTTTATTGTCTTTAGAAAAAGTATAGTTCAAGTAAGAATAAGGAACTGAAAAACTTTCAAAGTAGCTTCAACAAAAACTGCAAAACAGCATGTTGGTATTCATATACAATACACACGAATAATGTTTTTGTATTTAAATTAAAATCTGTTTAAATAAATATCCCAAATTTTTAGCAATTTATATATTTATTGTTTTCTTATTATTTAAAGGCTATTAAGATAATATTTACAATGCTACTGGAGTTAAAAAACGTGCTTATATTTTATGTTAAAATTAAATAAAAACAATACACACGAAAAGCATTTGAAATATTTGAAAAATAAAAATTTTATTTTAAATCAACACACTAACAGATTGTATTACATATTAACCTATATAAGTGTGCTTATTTATAGGCCATTGTTTTTTACTCATCCCTGCATTCGTGTTTACTTACAGTCATACATACATTTGAAATAAAGGTATTCAATTCCCTATTTCACCCTCATTGTGTTTGTTGGTTTGTTGTGTGTACATGTGTCATGTGTTTGTATAATCATAAAACTTTATGATAATCGAATATTTTTTTTACAAATTCATGGTACGAAAAATAAATGATTTTGCAATCAAGGTTTCATTTGTAAATACATACGTACATAGCAATAGGCAGAGGTGGACAGTAAGTTAGCAAATTAAATATAAAAGGATGCTATTAACAAATCAACTAACACGACAACTTAATTGAATTTCCTAAAGACAAATACCAAAATGGTTTCCTATTTGTGTTTTGTGATTTTGCCTTTGTGGATTTTTGCTACAATTTTGCTCTCTTCTTTTTGTTTAGTTTTTATACACAACATGTTATACAGTAAAAGCTTTTGCAAAAAGACACCTACTATCCAAACGATTTGTTTTTATATTTAATATAAGTACCCAGGCAAAAATTAAGAGTTACTACTAAATAATGAGAACAATACTGCCCTGTGAACACAAAACTGTAAATCTAAGGTACTAAGGTACCCTAATATTGCATTAACATTATTCCTATATAAGTGAAATACTCTTAATATAAACAAGTAAGAGTGCTATATTCGGTCGTGTATAATCTGATAATACCCTTCACCGCCATGTAGATAGGTATAATGACCACATCGTTGCTTAGCCTAGATTTTTAATTTCATGCAATACGCTATTTTCTTCATTATTTCCGACTCCATCTTTGATTTTGAATTTAAACATAATTACTGTATCCTACTAGTCAAGCTTTTTTATTTCATTTAAAAAAATTGGAAATTTTGTTTCAAACGCCATCTTGGATTTTTTTTTTACTTTTTTATAGTTTTACATTTTACTGGTCGAGTATTTTTAATTTTTTTGTATCTAACTATATTTTCATACTCAAGCAATTTCATTTCGTACGGAAGTGAAAAACGGAAATTTTGCCTTACAACTTCACTTACCAGGACACAATAAATATACAATTTAATACACCTGCTTTATTCACTTGTTTTATTTTATCAATAAATGTTTCTTTTATTTTTTGACCGAAAATTGTTTGCCATCTCAAATTTTATTTTATAAGAACAGAACAGATATATCAAACTGTAAATTGAATAATCTTTTATCATGTCTGAAATATTTTTTGTTTTGCATACAAGATCAGTCATTGAGTTTAAAAAAGGGAACTAAGTACTCTATTACACAACATTAAACCCCTTAAAAATATCATTTATTTTAAAAATATTTATTTGGTGGTTTTGTTTAACCCTAACCCTCCTGAGACGGGTACCCCGGTACCCAAACGTATTTTAAAGTTAAATTTTACTTAAACAAAATTTAATACAAATTTGAGGTTCCGCAAGTTCTTTTAGATAAAGATTTTATATAGTTCTTTCCCATCTAAATTACTCTTAGTTTATTTGGGTTGGCTCTGGAGCCACCCAAAGTCAAGTAGTCCTTTCCCTCCTGATAAGAGTACCCGGGTACCCCTAAATATCTATTTACATTTTGTATTAAAAAAGTAAAAACTTAGAATTTTCATATGTTTTATTGGTTGTTCAGAAAAATTATTATTTTACATTAAACCTTGTATTTGTAAAAAAAAACTTTGTGCTAGTAATGTTGCATACAAGAATAATAAAAAATTGAATTTAGTGCAGCGTAGAGCAATAATTTTGCTTTGCATATTGCACATTGTCCATTTATAACCAATGCATATTTTGCGATCAGATTTTAGATCAGAAGTCACGCAAATGTAGCAGCGACGCTTTAGTTGCAACAGTCCCGTTTTATCTCGCTTATTTGTATCCGGTGGTGCAGCATGCTTGTAGACTGCTATGGGTATGGATTTATTTGTTATAAGCTCGATAGCTGCCCGGACGTTAGCGTATCGTGTTATTCGATTATCATTGGCTCCTTTGTTCATATTTATAGTTGCTAACTCCACGTCAAGTGAAGTAAAAAATCCCCGGCGAGAGCTTCGATTTTTTGACATTTGGATCGAAACTAGATAATTCACAAAATGCACCTAACGTAGCTAAGTCAATCATTTCAAAAAAGAAAACGGCCACTTGCCATCTATTCGTTTTTCTTTGGTGGCTATATTTGTATACCATCGAACATCAAATCCGCCTTTTGCTTTGTTGTAGAAGTCAATTATTTCCTATTTTTCATTTAAAGCTGGCTCCCCTCGAGTATATTACAATGTTGAAGAAAAGAAAATGCTATTTATATTATTGGTCACAACTGACAATAAGTTCAACCAATATCGCCGGTTGGGTTTGGACATAAGTCATGTTGTAATGTAGGCTTTGTTTTGTGGAAGAATACCGATGAGTCTTATTCCACTCATTGTAGCCGTATGACCAAAGGGAGTGATGTACAGTATACAAATGAAGTATAAAAATCAACCAGACCTATAACGATTATTTCTCCTATGCTTGTCTGCCACTGACCACCAGGCTTGTTTGTGTAAGTATTTCTATTCCAAGAATAGCTATTGGATGTGTTACATTATCAAATTTTTAAATTATATATTTAGCTGGTTTTAAGGGAATATATTGAGTAAATATATTTCTGCCTCTAAATGGAAATAACGGTTCGTCTTCTGTCACATTTTTTCTGGAAAATAGTTTATGCGTAGATTTTGCGTCAGTATATTCCAAATATCTCAGATATCAGCAGCTTTTCTATTTCAGTGCGTGGCAATCTTGTAAATATATTGTCGAAATGTATTAAGCGTCTTAATGATGCTTTGTGTAAAAGGTGATTATAATTTTCCCAAAGGATCATCGCTGACATCATTAATAAAATTCCAATAAAAGCATCAATTATTTCCGTTGAAATTAACAAAACTAGCGAGGTTTAAATTTTAAGTCTTAAATATCTGCAGATTGAAATCTAATGCTATTTTATTGCCTTTTTTGTTGCTATGTCTCATGGTTTTAATTTTTATATTTTCTGATAAAAATATATCGAATAATAAAGACTCCCATGATATGTTTTCCCTAATTTTAGGGCTGGCGGATGGTTCGAATACTCAAGTGCACGACGTTTACCCTTCACCGAAAAAATTTATATTTAAATGCATACGGGTACCCGGGTACCCTTGTCAGGCGTCTTCGTATATAAATGTTATCAGTATGGTTAGGGTTAAGCTGGTTTATATGCACTTCACTGGCGCTTATGCCAGATCATCAGTAAACCTTTTACCCAAGTTCTTGAAAAAGTTTAAAATGTTATAAGTTTTATTTTTTAATTCTTATTAACAAAATGAGAATTCAAAAATAAAACAAAAATCTATAAAAAAAAACTCTTTCAAAAACCCAACCAACAATTTTTCAATTTTAATTTATTTAATTTTCCTAATCGCTTTTACATTTGGCTAACCGTTGGTTAACACTAAATGCTTATAAGAGCAACGAAAAAATAAAATCTTCTCTTATTTGATAATTTACTAAATTATCATTTATTTTCTTTCCGTTATTCTGAATTACGACCTTTACGTCAATTTAAAATTTGATATAAAAGTAGTTTTATTTATTTATAATTTTCCTGAAAAACCGTTCAAAGTGGTATTGAAATGGTATCGAAAGAAAATAATTAAATAGTTTTTGTATAAAGAATTTTGCCTAAAGCTGTTTATTAATTATAATTTATTAAACCCATATTATTCTTTAGTAAGTTTTGATTTACATCTTGTGTTCAGTAACATTTTGTTTGCAAATTAAAATATTTCATAATATACTTAGATTAAAAACAATCGTAAATCTAAGGGAGCTTTCACTGTATATGTATACATGCAAATAAAAAAATTAGAACAGAAACAAGGAATATTATTTTTATGTTATTCATGGCATATAAAATGAAATACCTAACCTCAGGCTTAATTCGTAAATTGAGCTTGAATAATAAACAACATATCGAAATGTTTAATAAAGGAAAAATCATTTTCTTTTATTTTTTGCTATTCCTTTTTTATTCTGTTCTTTACTTTTATTGTCTATTTTATAGACATACATTTATACAATCACGTTCTCTAGAACGTCTGTAGAGAAATTTTAAAAATTTAAAAGACCAAGTTAAGTTATTTAAATTGCAGAAATTGTGTCAAACGAAAATTATTAGTGATCTGAATAAAATCGGCGTAGGCTGTTATCGCTTAAAAAATAGTTGTATAAGCCCAGCAAAACTAGGTAATGATTTGCTCTTACTAAATAACATTTTTTTCAATGACTATAATATATTGTCTGTCTTACAAAAAATAATTTTAGTAATCACTTGATTAATTTTCAGACATTTCAATTTCCTGCTGCGATATTTGCTAGAAGCCATTCAAATACATAATGTTTTATAACTTTCATTTAGTTTAACACTCTCAGGGTATAAGTCATAATGATTTTGACAACAGCGGCAAAGCATTTTGTTAAAAAAATTATGATCTATAGATCTGCAGTGATAATCAAACTGAATTTTCGCCCTTAAAAGATCTGAACGACTTCTTGAACCTTTGTGTCTACAACCAAAAAATTTTTGTTAAACATACAACCATCATACCCGGGTAAGTCGTACCCTTTGCAAGGAAATTTGTTCAGATGAAACCACTATTTTCTGTTTTTCTAATCAAATTGAATGATTTGCATCCGTATTTCTGTATGCTTTTAAAAAGGGGATTTCCATTGTTTATCTTAGCTCGGTTGTTTGAACTATAAAGCATAGTGTACACAGCATCGTAAAGAAAATTTTTTAGCATATCAAATTAGTTTTTAGCCGTTATATAAGATTTTATAATTGTAGTTCACGCCAGCACCTTAAAGAAAGTGATAAAGCAGCAGCCATATCTGACATATTTCTGATGCTGATTAGAAACCTACAGAACAAAAATGTGGCAGGAGCCAACATAACTGTTGATGAGCAACTTTATCCCTTTTCTTGGTGGCACAGAATTTACTCAGTATATCTCTTCAGAACCTGCGAAATATGGGATAAAGGTTTGGTGGGTTTGTGATTCTCTTAGATCTTATCCACTCAGTGGACAGATACATATATACCGGCTTGGCGCCTTCTGGAGAAAAGGAAAAAAATCAGGGTGAACGAGTAGTTAGAGATTTGTGTTGCAACCGTTTTCATGGAAGTAAACGCAGCATCGTCTGTGACAACTATTTACAAGTTACAATTTTGTTATTAAACTATAACTTGTCTTTATTGGGCACAGTGAACAAAAGGCGAATATTTGTTCCGGTTGAATTTTCTAATCCCCGAGAAAGAGAAGTAGAATCTTCAGCCTTTGGACTTAGCAACAACAGTAGTATGTTCTCATATATCCCGAAAAAAAAAACAAATCGCTTGTGCTACTATCTACATCACATTATAATACCGAGTTTGGAAGTGAAAAAAAGAACAGTAATGATAAATGTCTGTGCGAATATACGACAAAGAGAAGAACAAATATATGGCCCTTAGCGTTTTTACCAATATCATTGACGTGGCTGCATTTGCAGCTTTTGTCATCTATATGGAGAATAATCCCAGCGTAAAATCCTCAACGAGCCGAAGAAGACTGTTTCTTCAAAATTTATGTACACAGTTAGCTATAAACGCAATTCAGAGCCGTTCAGAAAATCATTAAATTATGAGACATTTTTTATCTCGCAGTGGAATAGAATGAATGTTGGGCCAAACAGTAAAGCCTTAAAATATTTTGGTTTACTTGTGTAATTTTTATTAATATTAAAATGGTAAAAAAAATGGACTTTGAATCAAAAAAGTTTTTGAATTGTTCTTTGCTTTCTGGGTATGTCGGATGTATGGTTAAAGGGTTAATCTCAAAAACTACTTGTAAACTTTTTCCAAAAAAAAATTTTTTTTAATTATTTCATTAGAAGTTGAAAACGTATATTTTAGACACATATTAAAAATTTCAAGTCAATACCTTATCAGGTTGCGAAAATATATTGAACGGAATATGAAAAACTTACCCAGGTAGGTGGTTGTAGACATAAAGGTTAAATCCATAATATTTAACGGTTATTTAAGTTATAGAAATCAACAACTTCTTTATTGCTATAAAAGTAAGTACCTATTTATGTCCATATTTATAAGCGATCGTAATAAAATCTTATATGAGTCAGCGAAGGTGGTAAGTACTTATATTTTTTATTCCCTATTTGTAAGCGAGCGTGGTAAGTATTTGCCTCCAATGACATCGCCGTGTTAAAATAATGGGATTCGATGCCTAATTTTAAGTAATGAAGAACTGTTCTTTAGTACATTCAACTCATTATTTTGCAATGTGTTATTTTGCTGGGAGAGGTATGTATAAAAAAAATTATAATACAAATTTTATAAATAAACTGAATAATGATTTGAAAAATTAATTATTAAAATGTACTGTATAAACATATCGTAACTTAGCAGCAGAAGGTAAAAACGTAATAGTGTCTGTTTTATCAAAATGCAACTTCTCTTGCAAAATTGCTTGCTATATTGCTATTTTTGATATTATTGCGATAAATTTTTGTGTCGAAGTGTATTTGTGTGAAATATATTGAAATCATCAAAAAAGCAAAATGTCGTGAAAATACGATTTAGGTCCTTTCTGCTTATGACCATAAATATATATTTAAGTGAAATTTATTCAATATATTATTAATAAGGAGAAAAACTTAAAACCTTTTATAAAAGTGACATGTTTAAACACTGGCACCATGTACCATCATCTGACGGTAGTTTTACCACTGGTTTGAGTTACTAACGCCAACTGCCACCCCTTGCTGAAGAGTTCGAGCTATTTATCCTTCATTCCTTGTTTTTCGCTACCTGGCTATATAATTAACCAGCGAGAGAATCATATATGCTGTCGGAAGGAAGCAGAACAAATCAATAAGTGCTCGTTTACTGATTGCTGCAGGTCAACCACATCTGCAATAATCAGTCATTAAAACATCATTGTCTGTTTCAATTGAGGCAGCTAGAAGCATCAGTGATTGCCCGAAGTCTGACCAAGGTCAAGAATTAACCACTCAACTTACTTGAGTATAACCAAAGCCACCACGTGTTCTACAAGGAAAATTACCCTACTAAAAATAAAGAGTGTTTGTCCCACCTATATACCTCGCGTGACACATTGGCGTGACATAGGACTAGGAGACATGCGAAAGTATTATGAGAAAAACAAACTCACTTTTAAGTATAAAAATTTAGTTTATTAAACTACACCAAGTCATAATGAATGATAAAATATAAATAAAAATTAATGAATAAAATAAAAAATTTTGATAGCCTTAAAATTTTTTAAATAAAATGAAAAACGTCGCTGCACCGACGTGATCTGTAATGTTAACATTTCTGAGATTTTTATTAATCCATTCTAAACCTTAATTGTACGCAAGGAAAAAATATGGTTGTGGTAACCATAATCGAAGAGCAACATACAATGATTGAATTGTATGATTATGGTTAAAACATATAATGGTTACCCGTTATCATTATTATGTTTAATTAAAGTATCATTCAATAATCATAAACATATATGACTACAATTCAAATCGACAATCTTTGCTTTTTACGGCAAATTATTATCTTTTGCTGTAACATGCACATAATGATTGTACTCACCAATTTAATAGCAATTTTTATACCAATATTTTTTTAAATTTTTTTTTACATTTGTTTATTTTTAAATTTTCTTTAATTTCTCAAAATTTTTGTTCCTTTTTTGGCATCTAAAACTTTTAAAATAATAATAATTTATTCAGCAAGAAGAAGAACAATTGAAATCAAAGTATTTAAAAAAAAATCATAGCTTGATTATGTTGTAATCATACTCTTGTCTCACTTATTATTTAATGATTATTTTTAATTTTTAATGATTTTGAATATAATGTTATTTTTGTCAAATTAATTTTTTTTAATCATACTATTTTTAAATGATAACCATTTTGAAATTTTTATGAAAAGTAAACATTAAATGATACAATTCAAACAAATACTTGATTATCGTGACAAAATATATGATGAAATGAAACAAAAATAACTATTACTTGTTTCCGACAACCAAATATTGTTTTAGAAAAAATAATATGACCATCGTGATCATATCTTAACCATGGTTTTTTTGCGTGTGGTCAAACATCTATTCATTAAATCGTTAAGGGATATCTTGATTGGTTCAAAATAAAATAGCAGTAGCTATGTATTAGTGTAGCATTATAAAGTAAGAAAATAATATTTTGTTTATACACTCCATTTAACTTAGTAAGAAAGATATAACTGAATTTGTTACACCAACGGCGATATGTTTAATAGCATTATTATAACGCAATACAAACTCTTCTCTAATTGAACAAACCAAATAACAAAATATTATAAGTCTTTTAGAGCGTCAAAGAGGAAATGGTAAGAATCCAAACTGCAACACTCAGGCTATCAGATCACAACATAACTGGTAACAGTAGCACTCAGAGTATATGAGAGACTAAAATTCAAAACTTATTAGAAAGGTTGTTTAAAAAAGGAACTTTAACTAACAATAAATAGAAAGACGTTGATTTGTGCAAAAATTGCGACTTTTAAATTTGAATATTGATATAATAAAACTTGAAATTTTTTTATGTCGACTTAAGAAGTTTTATTAAAATTCCACAAATTGTTACGAAATCTGTCAGTCAGTACGTCCAAATATTAGCTAAAACCAACTTTTTGAAAAAATAACACATACAACGACCACATATCTATAAGGTATCAATGTAACGTATACATTTTCAAGAACTTAGTAAAGACGATAGATCATCGGTTGACACGAATGCACCAGAGGTAAAAAAAAAACAATAATTTGCTTACCCAGACAACTTGAAGACATGTTTGTAATATGTTTGTAATACGATTGTGACTTTTAAAATAAATTAGTGCGATCAGATTATTACTAACAAAGATAAAGGAGAAAGTAAAGGGTATGCCATCTAACGTTTTTTTTTTTAACTAGTGCTTATTTCGTGAATGGTAACACTTAGCTCATGTCTGATTTGACAGATAATTAGTTTTATTCTTCCGCTGAACGAATATGGTTGTGTATACGCTTGAAAAATGCTGGGAAATATTGCGACATTACTTTGTCCGATTTTGTCAAAAAAAAAAGTCATCTTTGCAGATGAAGCTTATTTTGATCTTGGCGGGTATGTAACAAGCCGATACACCCAAAACGAGTCACTGTTTGGTGCGAATTTTGGTCCAGAGGCATAATTGGGCCGTTTGTCTTCGAAAATGAGCAAGGAGTGGCCGTAGTCAATGGCGATCGTTATGGGGCCATGTTGAACGAATTTTTGTTCACAAAAATTGAAGAGGAGGATATTGGCAACATTTGGTTTTAACAGGACGGGGGTACGTGTCATACAGCCGAAGCTACACTCTTTTTATAGCATTTTTTAACAAAAAAAAGTTATTTGCCGGACCCTTAATACTATCTATTGTAATAAATGCATTTAGTGTTTGCATTTTTAATAACGAGATGAAAACTAAAACATGAGAGACAATATTTTCAATCTTTTTTACTTTCGAGAATTTTATCATCGAAATAAAGTAAAATAGATCGATATATTGCGGAAATCAAATGTAAAATTCAGTCTCTTTCTAAGTTAAAAACTTTTTATATAAAACAAAAAAAAATATAATTATTTGTCACAAAAATACACTTTTAGTAAATTAAGAAAGCGTGACATGTTACTATGTCGTCAGTGTCATAATTTTTGAAGTTTTTAAAACAGTGTTAAAGTAAAGTATAGAATATTTTTTGATTATTAACAAGTTTTATAAAATTTTTTTGATTATACGACGATACGATAGCACTTTGTTTGTTTGTTTGTTTGTATTTTTGTACGCAAGATTTAACGATTTTTAATGTCATTGTCTTAAATCTTTGGCCTAAGACAAGCATTTACATCCACTTAATTGTAATAACAAGCAGCTGATACTATTATTAAAATATATATTTCGACCATTTAAAATAATCCACTTTTCATAAAAGTTATCTGAATGATAAAAAATTATGCCATATTAGCATAGCAACTGAAATGGAAACCAGATACTGTTTTATCATTAGCCTTTCTTTATCAATACATTTATATTCGATTTAACTTTATTAATAAACTTATAATTTATTTGTCAAAAGGTAGATATATACATAAATATTTTATTTCCTACAAATCTTGAGATTTAATTTAATTTATTATTGTGGGAGATACAAAAAAAACGAAAATTTATTGAATTAGAGATTGAATTAAAATTTTTATTTTAGTAAAAAAAATTCTATTCTATATTTTGCGTATAATATAATATTGTTGTTTAATATTTTTGCAAGCTCATAGATAAAAAACTACTATTTGAATATTATTTAAATTTATTAAGTTCCAACAATTACAAATTTAAAGCAAGACTTGAATATGTCATTTGCAATTTCTGCAAATATAGTTATTATTTTGAAAATTTTTAATTTTATTTGTTTATTTTAAAACTTGAATTCGAATTAACATAAAATTGTTATAATGCACAGGTGCCTACAAGAATAAATATACAGACACTAGTACAGATGTATGTATGTATGTAATGTATGTATATGTAAATTTATATATTTACTTGCAAAAAAAAAACATTTCATTTTTAATTAAAAATTTTGTCAGCAAACAACATACGAACGTGTAATTCACACATACGAATAAACGTGTGTTCTATAAAATGTTCAAGTAACAAAGAGGTACGCAAATAAAAACAAAAATAAATATACAACAAATAAACTTTATTAGTTTTGTGCGCGTTGCTCATTTAATTTTAGTCTTTAGTTATTATCACTATACTTTTGCAACTGAAATAAATGTGGCATTAAATTAAAATTCACGCAGTGTTGCATATCAAGTAAATAAACTGCATTGCAGACAAAGTCCCAAATTAGTAACAAAATTTTCTATCGTAATAAGTTTTTAATTGTTTATTTATATATATGTAAATGTTAGTATTTAATATATATATTTTTATATGCAACTACAACAATAATCAAGTTGAAAAAAGCCCTAATGCATCAACTAATGCGTATATATATGAAATTTAGTTGTCTTTTACCATAGACAGACGACAGCGTTAATTTGCATTAAAGGTCTTAATTCAAATTAACTATTGAATTATCCCCATTTTAATGTGTATTAGATTTCATGTAAATGCACTAAATCATATTGAATTTATACTGCATTTAGCAATTTCAATATGGCAACACGGTCGGCAATTAATCAAAAAATAAGAAAATCAAATATGTATGTAAAATAAAAATATATTCGATATGTTGAAATTTTTTACATATTTTTTGGAATGCCTTTCGTTTTAGGCGAAAATTTTAAGGTATCGTCCAACGTAAGCACGTCACTCTCCCAAAAAGTGCTGTTACGGTCCTTTAAAAAAATACCACATACCTTAATACATATATACATACATACACATGTATGTATGAATTATAACCTCCACGAAAAGATACCATTAAACCTGCGAATTTCCACAATGCCCTTTCTCTTATTTCAGAGTGTACTTCTGCCATCCCAACTTGTAGCAAAACGTTCAGATTTGTGATTGCTAGTGCATTTACAATTTTTTAAATTTTTACTAAATGCAGAAACAGTCGTCTGTCACAGTAAAATTTTAACTTACATTAGTGAGAATTTAATGCAAATTAACGCTGTCTTCTGTCTATAGTATTTTTTTTTGGTTTAACCAAATCTATTGTACGCTCTCTTTACAACATTTTACAAAAAACCGATATTTTTAAAAAATTAAAAATTTTATTGAGGTCTAAAATAAACGAAACCTTTCTTAACTTCGGATGGTTACTATTCGTCGAATCGACTAAACTAATTTACTTTACATTATATAACTGTTTTATGTTTGCTCAAATTAAGCTCTTTTTGTCAACAACGTTAGTTGATGACGAAAGCTTGCAGTGAGCAGACATAGGCTGGGTACTCAGTTTTTTAAAGCTAATTATCGCAGGTTTGTATTCGTCGCAACGACGAAGAGTAACTTTATAGTAACTTTTACATTTGTAGTGTTCTTGATTTGTGTTAGATTTGTCGCAACAGTACAATAGATAACTGGTTCACATCAGTTTCGCTTGCTAAATCACTGCTTCTGGAACCTTGACCATTGTTGGCACTTTACGGTCAAACAAGAGAGAAATCCCGAAAGAAATGTGCAATGTTAGAGGACGAAGAGCTGGAACATCCATGTTTCGTTACGACAATGAACTGACTTTATTATCCTAAAAACCAAAACCAAATAAGTTAATCTCTTATCAAGCTGCGATGAAGAAGGAACAATAAACTAGAAAACGGGAAAACCCAGCATGGTAGACTTTTACAATCAGACAAAGGATGGTGTCGATACATTAGATCAAATGTGCAGCGTTTTGCAACATAAATAGGAATTTTCAATTACATAGTAGTATACCGATAAAGAGTGATGATGATGAAATCGTAGCTGATTTCGAAAATGCATTCCACTCGGCTAATATCGGAAATAATTTTAGAAAAAATATTCCTAAAAATGGTTACAATTTAATTTAATTTGAATTATAAAATTAAATAAAAGAATAAATGAACTTAAGCCAAAATAAAAATGATTCACATTAAAATTTGAGAAAAAAAAATATTATTTTATATTTTATATATTTTTTTATACTTTGAATAAAATGCTTAACTAGAAATATTTTTGCTTATTTTTAACTTTAAAAATATTTTCGCTAGAATGTTCTAGAGTAACCATCCAGGGTTAATAAAAGTCACCAAACTAACCTTTCTTTTGCACATAAGAGAACTCTCATACAACTATTGTGAACGTATTGTCAGCGAAAACTTCTGCAGAATAACCGAATCTCTTGCAATTTGCATTTTGCTTTACATATGCGAGTTAAAGTTCATATTTCAAATGTCATTTACCGGTGTATGTGTTTTCAAAATCTATTTCTGTCTTCATTATTTTGACATCGCATAGGCTTTTTAAATCGCTACCTACAAATGTACGATTTATTATTCATAACTTGGACGTGATCCATAAACATTTTTTTTACTCTTTATTCCAATTGCAATCTATCAATTATATTGATAATGAGCAAGATTGAGTTAAAATAATACACATTAATGATGTATTCTATAAAGTATAAGAATGAGACTAATCTCTTTTATAGCTAAATGCTTATTTTTAACATGTTTAACTTAAAATAGAAAATAAATTTATTCGTCCACATTATATTACAATTATATTTAAACAATTATTACACTTATCATTTAGTTAATTAGTATATGCACAGTAAATACGTTTATTCTTCTTTTTACATTCCGTGTGCTGAGTGCAGAATGTAAAGTTGTTTAAGTTTTTATCTATGGAAAGGTAAATCTAAGATATGGTATCGTTTCAATCTTTTAATTTCATTGGTGTCGTTTAAAAAACCTTTAGTTAAAATTTTGCATGGTTGCTTAACTTGGTCCAACTAACCAAAATAGTTTTCTTTATTTCATATTAAAGTGTTGTCACTTTATATATTTAATATTTTTTTAATATTTCATATTAAAGTGTTGTCACAATTTGCATTACCAGATATTTAACACAGTAATTTTTTTGTATTTGTGTGCTATTAATTTTTAGGGATGGACGGTCCCTTTTCTGAATGTAAATGCAACTGGGAAAAATCTCTGTATATTTACTTTTATTTTCCAAATTTTTAGCCATAATTCTAACATGTTAAGTTTGTTTTAAACTGAATTTTATGGAATATTTTGGGAATCATGAATGGCAAATATTTCGTTGTCGTCTGTACATATGCTATTTGAGACTAGCATATCTGCTGTATTCTGTACTACTAGCAATGCCTTGAAAAACATCCGCTCTTATTTTAAAAAATGCTGACAAATCTTCTTTAGTTTTAAATAGTTAATTTGGTTTTTCAGAAATGATTTTAAAGTAAAGTAGAACAGGACACAAAGTAGTGATATTATTCAACAGTAAAGCGTTGTGCCTAAGTTTATCAAACGCTTGCACTATGTCTAAAAACCTGTCGAACCGTATTTTTTCTCTTCGAAGGAATTACGAGTCTCTGTGAACTTGTTCCAGTATGCCACGATTTTGTTTAAGACCGAACTTGTATTCTTGTATTATATCTCAATTTTTTTTTTTTTCTGCTTTTTAAATCGCTACACATATACGAGTTTATATTCATATCTTGAATGAAATCGATAAAAATTAAGTTATTTTTAATTATTGGTTTTTATTAATTTATAAAATAGGGTTACTAAGCTTATCACATTGGCATATTTATAATAAAACATTTGATATTAATTGCCATTACTATTATTTTTATGATATTAAAGGTCTATAATTAATTCCTTTGCTTTTCTAATGTGTATCAAGGCATATTCGCCTTGATGGGTATATTTGTTTTTTAATATTTGAACTTAAACAATAATTTTACAATGAAAGAATATTTGCAATAATATTTTTTTTCTTTTTTGACATTTGATTGGGTGAAAGTTACAAAAATTACTCGCACACAAATTTTGGTGCCAGTACAGCTGCGAATGAAAAAGTGTAAGTGTATCTAAATACTGCCATACCCGAGCAAGTAAACATTTATTTGAAATCTGTGAATATGGGATTTTTAAATAAATTTACTACAGAGATTTCTATCTTCACTATTTCGACTAAGAGTATCTATTAAATTTCAAGTTTTTTAGACCAGAATGCATTTCGTCAAGAATCTTTTTAGTGGCTGCATCGAGTTCAAGCCGCAAAAATAGCATAACCCGCAAACACTAAATGTTACACGAAAAGGTTTTTTAATTTTTTTCCAATATGTTTAAAATATTTTTATGAAAATTAAGGTGTAGCCTACTAACGAACTAATGCAAGATATAGTTAACTTTTACTTTAATTCTTGGTAAAGAAATCTGTTTTTTTCAAATACGATAATAATGATATCTACACTTCTACCAGGTTTTATTTAAATATGGCCGTGAAAATAACGTAACTATAATTTTTACGCTCTAATCAAACATGAACGCGATTATAAAATAAACGCTTGAGCAGACATCGGTAAAATTTTTGGCGTGAAAACGTATCGCTTTGTTATAAATAAAATAATATTTTTTATTTGCTTATTGGTCAACTATTTTAGAAAGTTTAGTTTTTTCAAAGAAGTGGAAGCATAAAGGCTTTTATATGAATGACGTTCACTAATGTACCAACATGGCTGCTCTCATTTTCTTGTACACATAATTAAAAATAGTATATGGACGTTTGCTAAATTAACTTATATCAAATTTGAATATCATAATTGAAAATATTTGAGGCAAAAGAAAAACCCAAAATGCTTTTAATTAAGATATGTTGAAGTTTTTCTTTATTTGTTGGCTCTTATTTTAGTACTTCTTACAAGAAGCCGATTCATAAAAAAAAAAACTTGAATCTTGTGGAATTGTTATAGTTTTTTTCTTTTCATTTTTTATTTAACCTCTTACCTATTAAGGTATTTTTGGTAGAAGACCTAATTAGAATTAGAAGTTATGTAATTTTCTAAGCTGGACTTAAGCTGTTTTGTCAAAATATCGTTTTTATATGTGACAACGCATAGAGAAAGGGACCTAGGTGTAAAAAAGCAATTTTCACTTTGTTATTTTTTTTTTTGATGAGGACAACATCTGAGCATCGAATGAGACCGATCCCATGCCTCAAAAGTGTTCTCTCCCAGAGATATGCGCGTTTTATAAAAGGGAATTCGACGATTCTAAGCGCAAACAGAAAGGGACTTAACAGTAAAATTTATTTATTTTAATTTTTTTCTCTATTAAATTAACAAAATAACTTGATTTTATGAAACTACATAAAATTTATTTTTTTCCTTATCATTTAATTTTTAAAATGGCTCTCCTGAACGAAACCTGTTTTTACCCTTAGGTCCCTTTCTCTATGCGCTGTCACATATGATTATGTCACATAATACATAATAACTAAAAATATTGTGAACCTATTTCAAATTTCACTTTAAAATATACATAAGTTTGTATTTTACACTCATGTATTCGGGATTATACTACCCTTTTGACATATTAGAGTTGCAATATTTTTCATTTAGATGAATATAGCACACACATTGGTTTGTGGTAAAAATACTAATGTGAGAATCATTAAATATTTAAGAAGTAGTCACAATGATAGAAACAAATTAAGATTAAAAAATCTAAAGCAAGTTCATATGTTGGAAATCAACAAAATTATTTTAAAGAACACAAGTACTTACTTGCTAATTGAAAATTATTAAAATTGTCTATTTTTAGTTTTTCCATTTGATAAATAATAATATAATATACATTTGATTTGAAATAAATTGTTTTTGTTGCTAGTTGCCTTAGCAGCGGTAGTCTTATAAAGCTATTTATATACATAGAACTATTCTCTTATTTTAGTATTCGATATCAATGAAAATAGGAGCGGCAGCGGTAGCTTAATACAAAAATATTTGTAATAAAAATAATAATTAGAAATCCTTAAATTAATGATTTTGGCACTGTTTTAGTGCTTTTTTTTTTATATTTTATGTGCTTTTCTTTTTTTCTTTGGTGACATCAAATACAAAATTTTAAATTAACTTTTTTTTTAATTTAAAAAAATTTTGTTAAGGATAATTTAATATGAAAAACTAGAAAATATTTACTTATTGTAAAATAATATTAACTTTAAAGTATAGCAAATATATCAAAACTATCAATAAGGAAAATGATGAGTACCAACGCTTCTGTTATTATTGTTTTGAAGTAGCAAACACTTAAAAGAAGTAAGTATGAGTGTAAGTATGGCATAATTTATTGTAATTTAATGCCAATACTCGTTTCTTGCTATCTGTAGTGTCTTTATTTTCAATTTAAGTTTTATACTTATTTGCTTGTTTAAATCTTACTTGTTAAAATATTTTTGTACAATTTGAGTTTGTTTTGTTAAAACTTTTAGAATATGTTGTTGATTTTTTTGGCTAGATGATATTTATTTGTCAGTCAGTTGCCAGTTGTTAAATACGATATTGCAGAAAGCAACTGGAGTCTAAAAGCTAATTTTTTCTGTAAAATAGTGAATGTATTGGCAAATGTTAGGTTATAGTTATCACACTGTTTAAAAATGTATTATTCAAAATATAATTTTTTTTTTTTTGCTCTTTATGCTCATAATATGGGCGATATGAACTAGTGATAATTTTTTTTGTTTAACAATTTTAAAATCAATGATTTTTGTTTATTAAATATTTTTTTTTATATTACTCACTTTTTTCACGGTTTAACTGCTTCTTGAAATTTCAGAGTTGACAACGCTGCAAATAATACTTACACGTCTTATACATATGTGCCACACTGTTGGCAAAAGTGGCACAATCGTGCCATTTTTGGCACTATTGATTGTTTAATGGCACTATGGCACGCTCAATAAAATTCTGGCACTTTTCCAAACAATTAAAAATATATAATTTTACTTAGTTTTTAAGAAATATATTTTTTAATAATAAGAAATAATTGCTTTTTCTCCCTGTTGTTAATACTAAAATGCGAAACTACAGACTGTACAGTATCAAAAATTTGGCCATTTTAGTACGTTTATATGTTGGAAAATGTGTTGATCGATTTTTGATCTTAGTTCAAGTATCTGATAGTTTCAATCAATCGCTTTGTAATGCCATTATGAACGTTTTACAGGATAATGAAATTCCTATAAAAAATTTAGGGCCATATTCATAAAAAAAATATTTTAGGTTTATTAAAGGCTTATTTAACAGATGTTGTAGAGAAATTTGTCAAATAAGTTTCAATTAACCTAAAAAATTTTTTATGAATATTGTTCGGTTATGATGGGAAAGAATAATTTTTTGCAGGCTCTGCTTAAAGAAGTTCAATTTGAATTTAGTGTTTGGCTTCAGGTAAATACTTTATCATCATTAATTTGATCTCAGGATTTATTAAAATCCAACTCAAAATGTTGTTATGACAGTGATGTCTTAAAAACATTTACCCAAACAAATGTTACAAATACAATTTTGGTAAACGAGGTTTTACTAGAATTTTAAAACTATATATCGATATCGGTTTTGGCTTTTTCATATCAAACGATTGTTTTATGCTTTAACTAAAAAAGATTAGTATATTATTACAACTAATATACATAAATACAATCAATTCCTTAATAATTGCATTTAAACTTTTAACCAAACACCGAAGTATAAAAAGATGAACCGTTTTTTTTCTCTTCTGAAAAATTTTATTTTTTTAAGATACGAGGTTGAGGAAGTAAGGCATCGATATATTTAATGTTATTTAACAACCAAGCAAAAAATTAAAGATTACCATAAGAACAACTTGCCACATAATGACTTACTTTTGATGTTGCTAAAATTTATTTGTCGATTACCAAACACATTACATTAAATAATTACAATAGCAAGTGGTAGTTGAATGTATTACTTGAGTTATAAAAGATGGCCTTACAAATCGTTCAAATGAAATTAGTTTTTAAAGCAAAAACATACACATTTTTGAACTCTCCGCTTAATTATTTTTGATTAAAAAGTAATGAGTTACATTTTTGCAATTAATTTATTTTACTAATTTTTTTATTTAAATGTATGCAACAAATATTTAAAGTTTTAGTAAAAGAATGCATATAAAATACATTAAATTAACATTAGTGATAAAAAAACAAGAATTTTTTTTTTTCATTACAAACTTTTTAAGAATTTGTGGCATTTTCAAATATCAAACTGTACCTAAAAAAATAGTGGCGAACATTTTTTTGTTGCAATAACATTGCAAAGTTAATACGCCTTGTACCTATATAAAGAATTTTGTCAACCAAAAAATTGAAATGAAATTTTGGTTTTATCGCTTGAAAAGTAATGAGATTGCAAACAATTTCTCTCTCAAGCCAATTAAAATCACTCAAAAATATTCCAACTCGATTACCTTTTGAATATAATTTTATAAAATGTAATCGAGTTGCTTTTGCATGTTTTTTAAATAAGAAATTAAATACAAAAAAATATGAGAGTAACAAATAAAGAAGCTGTACAGTTATTTCTTATGAAAAAATATTGAAAAAAAATTCTTTTAATTGGAAATTATTAGTGTTGAAGTGTTCATCGACGTAAACAGACGTGTGTGTGTGTTAAATAAAATAGAAAAGACGATAGTATACAAATATGACGTAAGTTGCAATATTAAAATAATAAGAAAAAAATTTAAGATAATTTAAAAAAAGTATTTTGACAAGAAAGCCCTCTAAATCAAATGAGACAACTTATGCGAAAGCTATTAAGTGCCAATGTTAAACAAACTTGTTTAAAGCGTAAGAAGGAAATCTTGGACGAGTCGGAAAGCTCTGAATAAAATGTAAATATTTTTTACATTATATAAAATGATTTTAAAGTATTTACAAATAACAAAAGCCAATAAGTTAATGAATTATTTTATTAATGTCTGTATAACTTTTTTTAATAAAAAATTTAAATGTTGGATAAATAACTTGTGCTTAAATTTAATAAACAAAGAGAAAAAAACTAATCATAAAACTTAAAAAATAATTACTTACTGAAATAAAATTATAATAGCTTATAATATTTAAATTTGGAAGTACTTCTTATGTTTTAAAAAAAAACTATTTACATTAAAAATTAGAGAAGTACTACCTTATTGAAATAAAGAAGTACTTCCTAAAATAAAAAAATCACTCATTATTAGATATATAAACTAATCAATTATTAAGAACTAATTATTAAAGTCTCACGCCTTGTTAAAATAATTAAGTTGGTAATCCAGTTAGGAAGTGATTCTCTTAAAAATGCTTAATTCCACACTCGATTACCTTTTTAAAAATTTTTTGCTGGGAATATATATTTAATATATCCCTATTTTGGAATAATTATTTAACATTACATATAAAATACATATGTGTATATTTAATAAATAATAATTCTACTATAATAATATAATAAATGCGAATGTTTGTGTGTTTGGATATTTGACTCAATCACGCAAAAACGCCTGAACGGAACTAAATGAAATTCGGCACATACAGTGGCTCACAGCTTATTTTATGCAGTGCACTTTTTTATTTTTAAAGCTCTGTAAAAAAAAAAACTAACAGGAACTGACAACAGAAGTTCATGTCATTAAAAAGGGAAACCTTATTATTTAACAAAAAAATTTCATTTATTTCAAAAATGTACATTTTAATATATTACAACTAAAAAAAACAGGAAACACTCCTTTTTTTTATCTCACAGCTTATTGTATGCAGGCACGTATGGTTTTCAGAAGATCAAAATAAAACTGGAAATTAACCAATTTAATATTTTGTGTGATAGCCTTTGTTATCTATTACAGATTTAAGACGATTTGGCATAGAATCGACCAGTTTTTGTGTAACATCTGGCGAAATATTTGCCCACTCCGTCAAAAGAGCTTGTTTCAAATAGTTTTTGCTTAAAATTTTGTGTTTTCTTATTTTATTTTCTAATATCGACCATAAATTCTCTATAACATTAAGGTCTGGCGACTGTGCTGGCGGTGTCATCAAATGTGGGCAGTTATATATCAGCCAAGTTTGCACAATACCCTTTTTGTGCTTTGGATCGTTATCCTGGTAAAATCGAAAATCGGATTTTACACCCAGGTTCTCAGCGCTCTCCAACAAGTTGTCTTTAAGTATCTGGAGGTACTTAAATTTATCCATGGTTGTTTCAATAAAAGTTAATTTTCCAGTACCAGCAGCCGACATACAGGCCCAAACCATGACACTGCAACCCCCATGCTTTACTGTTGCTTTAAGGTTTTCTTTGTTGAGTTCTGTATTTGGTTTCCGCCATACATACGACATGCCATCGGAACCAAATAGGTTAAACTTATATTCATCTGCAAAGATGACCGAATTCCAAAATGCAGATTCTCTTGAGACGTGCTCCTTGGGGCAATTTAGCCTCCATAGCCTATTTTTCGGGTTAATAAACGGTTTCTTGCGTGCAACTCGGCCATTAAAATCATGTTGGCGCAAGACGCGACGAACAGTTTCCACGCAACATTGTTTGCCCAGTTCAGCTTTAACTTCAAACGTCAATTTTGGAGCTGAGAGCTTTGGGTTCGCCCTTATTTTTCGCAAAATTGTCGCTCGTCATGTTCCGTAAAAAATTTATTTGGTGGTTTTCTGCCTTTTTTATGAACCCGATTTTCACGGATGAAGCGCTTAATAATTTTTTGAACTGTGGAAGCATTAATATTAACCATTTCTGCTATTTTTCGCTGAGAGTGGCCTTTTTTAAAATGGTTTAAAACCAATTTTCGCTGCACTATCGTTGTTCGCGAACTCATCTCAATTTTTCTTAATTGACACTTTATATAATCAAATCAGACTAACAATTCAACGCAAAACATTACTAGATTTAAAAAAAAGAATGAAAAAAAAACAACAAAGTTGCATTCAAGTACCGTTACAGTAGAAAATAACTGCATAAAACAAGCTGTGAGATAAAATTAAGGACATTTTTTTGATTTTTTACTTTTAAATGGTTAAAACGTAAACTTTTGCAGTACATGATATTTTTTTGTTAAATAATAGCGTTTCGTCTTTAAAATGATTCCAAGTTCTTTTTAAAGTTCCTTTTAGTTTTGTTTATACAGAGCTTTAAAAATAAAAAAATGCACTGCATAAAATAAGCTGTGAGCCACTGTAGATAGATAACGACCTAGATTAACACATAGGCTACTTTTTATCGCGATAATAACGCGAAGTCGTTGGCAAGCTCATCATAACACAACCTAAACGGGTTGTTTGTGCTGTAAATATTTTTGTTTTTGTTGTTAATACTAAGTCTACCTCTTATCCCGATAACTACGCAGACGAAGTCGCGGGCACAAGCTAGCATTTATATATAATTTATCTGTATAAATTTTTTAAATATTAAAGTTCGAAAATTTTTTTATATATAATAATAAAACTGAATAAATGGATTTAATTTTTTTAAATATGTAGACATGACATGTTTGTTATATCACTTTTTAAGATGTTTGGCTAAAATTTTAGCACAAGACTGAAATTCTCATATACCATCACTGTTGTGCCACCAACTACAATACGTATGCGTAGTATCTAGTATATTAAACAAATATTAAGTATACGTCAACAGTTAGAAATAATTCAGAAAAATTATTTCTGTATATTGCACAGTAAACTTTGACCATAAAAGCGATACTTGTTTAAAATTCTTTGCTAATGCCTTTTCAAAACAAGATAATAAAATTTCTTAAAAAAATATTTTGAATTAAAAGCCATGTTTTACTGAAGTATGCTTAAATCTGTACATTACGAAGGCTAGATATCAAAATTTAAAAAAATTTTCCCTGCACAGTGTTTTTTTAAGTTTATTTAAAATTTAAAATATCATAAAATATACAGAATGAGATAAACGATTCTGAAAATTCGCAAATATAGCTTTTTGATCAATATTATTGTAAAAACCGAAAATGAAGGTGATACTCCTGCTTTAACGCTCGCTTCCTATATAACGTTTTTATTTAAATTCATATAATTTCTCTATGTGTCTGTATTTTATTATCTAAGTAGGCAAGTAAGTTTTTTCAGAAAAAACTTCTGGAACCACGGCTTATAATGTTGTGTTTTTGTACTTAACAACTTTTTGATATATTTAAAAAAAAAAAGTTTTTATTACTTTGCAGATTAGAGACCAATTCGATCAAAATTTTTTTTCTAAAATTTTTTTTCATCATATCTAAAAGTAGTCACAACCGAATCAATAATATCCTGAAAAATTTTAATTTTTGTGGTAACTTGTGCAGATTTTTAATACAAATTTTCTCCCAACTATATGAAATATTTTGTTGCAACATACGGTCCTAATTAATTTTATGGGCCTTTAACAAACTAACTTCAACATATACACAGACAAACGGAAAATTCATAATGGGATCAGACATAAATATTGTAAAGATTTCACACGAAATGAAAAACCTTCATACAACCTTATACTCTTTGTAAAGGGTGTAAAAATACTAAAAATATTACTTTGATCTAAAATTTTTCATGATATATGGATTTAGAAATTTTGTAGGGATACATAATTTTTTACTCGAGTAATATACCTGTCAAATGTTATCGCTCTACGTAATTGTGCTGAGACACAATCGCATTCTATTCAGTACTAAAAAAAAACAATTTTTTTATCTACTTTTGAATTATGAGCTTAGGCTTTTGTCCTTATAAAACGAATAAGCTCATTTCAAAACCAAACAATTTAATATAATAGAAATATTTTGGCTTAAATTCATCCTACTGGCTTTTGTGTTTGAGCTCTGTCGTGCTCTTAACCAATGAAGGGACGGACGGAGATTATTAGATCTTCCAAAAATAGAGCCAGGAGTCAGATAATATATATGTGTTATAATCCTAATGATAACATGAATATACTTCTTACTAATTTTTTTTTTTGGTTGTGGGTATAAAAATACGAAAAAAATGTTAGTTAGTCTGAATTTCAGAAAAATATTTTGAATAGAAAACTATCATTTAAATTTGTTGTGTTATATAAATTTGTATAAAAATTAAAAAAAAATAACCAATATGTTTGCTATACAATGGAAGAGAAAATTATTTTTATAAAAAAAGTTTTGGTCATCTAAAAGGATACAATTTAATTATCTAAATATGTTGACTTGAACACTTCTTTTTAGACTAAAATTCGACTTAAAATATACTTTAAGTTTAAAATTGACATACATTTTTCTAATCTGTAAATTTTTACGTTTTATAACAAAAATTAAAGGTGAAAGTTCCACCTACTAAACAACAAAAAGCTCTCAGCCAATCAAAGGTTATAGATTTTTAACCGCCTCTCCATAATACGGTACACTGTATGGCATAGCACTAAGTAACGCAATCCGACATAAAATCGATCGTTTAATTATTCTTTACAATATCAGGAGCTGCGTTTCTTTTACCGCATATACTATCATCATATTATAATCACTACTAGTATATATTGATCTCGCAGAGTTGGTTTAAATCAACAACAGTATCGCTTGTGTCAATTTAAAAGAAATCTGATGCTTCCATGCTAGTTAAGTTTAAAGTCCATACCATACCTCATATTCTTGCTGCATTTCAAGTTATATGCCATGCTTTTTGGACTTGAAATAACACAAGTTAAGAGATGTCACTCATTGTTTAATGTAATTGATAACTAAAATAATTTTTTTAGTAATAAAATTATATTCTCGCCAATAACTTTAAATTTTATTATGAAAGCAGTTTCGTCTTCTTAAGACTGGTTTTTATAAAAATATAAGCAAATAAATACACAACACAAGCATCAATATCATTTTGATAAAATCAAACAAAAAAACAAAATACAGTTTATCATCTTTTGCATTCAAACTGAGTTAAGTTGTTCTCAAGCCACTCATGATGCTTAAAAAGTCAAAAGTAAATAAACATACTTTTTTTATACCCGCCACCAAAAAAATGGTGGGGGTATATTCATTTTGTCATTCCGTTTGTAACACATCGAAATATCCATTTTAGACCCCATAAAGTATCTTAATTCTTAATCGGGGTTTGATTTGATGACGATCTAGCTATGTCCATCCGTCTGTCCGTCTGTTGAAAGCACGATAGAGGTCGCACCGAAAAAGCTAGGGGGCTCAAATTTTGCCACAATCTTTCTTATAGACAAGGTTTGTTTGGTATTGAAAATGGGCTAAATCGGAATATTAGGAAGAGAGTTATAGCTCGAAAAGCAAGAGTAGGTCGAAAAAACCATGTCCTTCAAACATCGAATAAAATGGAATTGTGTCTAAACGCATGAACTTAGACTCATGAAACTTCGAATATATATTTCCTGAGTAAAAACAATATTTTTTGCCGAAAATTATCTAAATCTATGCATTAGGAGAGGAGTTATCGATCAAAATGTAGGAAAATTTATACCGCACAGTGTATTTTTCGGTATATTTAAAAACAAAAACGTCATAAAAGCAACAAAATTAGATGTACGACTCTAAAATTTGGCACACTTTGCTTATTGGTGAGACGCTTTTTTGTAACGGAAAATCAATGTGCCACGCCCACTTTTACGCCCACCTCCCATATAACGTTTTACCCAAAATTCATATAATTTCTCAATTTATATAGATTTTGGAATAATAACGGGCTATATTGAAACATCTCAGTTGTACTCATTCGAAAATATGACTTTGACACGCCCACTATAACGCCCACTTTTCACGTTATATACCATTAATGAAATTTAAAAGCTCATAAAACCGCCAAAATTAGAGGTATGATGATCAAATTCGCTACGTATATCCTCCTAGGCAATGTCATCACTGTGCCAGAAAATTAAGGCGCCACGCCCACTTTAACGCCCACCTCCCATATAACGTTTTACTTAAAATTCATATAATTTCTCTATTAATAAAGATTTTGGAATTATAAAGGGCTATTTTGAAACACCTTAGTTGTACGCATTCGCAAAAATAACTTTTACACGCCTACTATAACGCCCACTTTTCACGTTATATACCGTTAATGTAATTTAAAAGCTCATAAAACTCCAAAATAAGAGGTATGATGATAAAATTTGCTACGTATATCCCCCTAGGCAATGTCATTATTGTGCCAGAAAATTAAAGTGCCACGCCTACTTTTATGCCCACCTCCCATATAACGTTTTACTCAAAATTCCTATAATTTCTCTATTAATAAAGATTTTGGAATTATAAAGGGCTATATTGAAACACCTTAGTTGTACTCATTCGCAAAAATAACTTTTACACGCCTACTATAACGCCCACTTTTCACGTTATATACCGTTAATGTAATTTAAAAGCTCATAAAACCGCCAAAATAAGAGGTATGATGATAAAATTTGCTACGTATATCATCCTAGGCAATGTCATTACTGTGCTAGAAAATAAAGTTGCCACGCCCAGTTTTACGCCCACCTCTCATATAACGTTTTACCTAAAATTCATATAATGTCTCTACTTATAATGATTTTGGAATAATAAAGGGCTGTATTGAAACACCTAAGTTGTACTCATTCGCAAAAACAACTTTGACACGTCTACTATAACGCCCACTTTTCACGTAATCTACCGTTAATGAAATTTAAAAGTTCATAAAACCGCCAAAATTAGATGTATGATGATCAAATTTGCTACGTATATCCTTCTAATCAATGTTATTGTTGTGCCAAAAAGTTTAGGTGACACACCCACTTTAACGACTACCTCCCATATAACGGTTTATCTTAAATTCATGTAATTTCTCTATTGACAAAGTTTTTGGGAAAATAAAGGGCTATATTGAAATATTTAAGTTGTATTTATTAGCAGAAACTTTATTGACACAGCTACTTTAACACACTTTCATTGAAAGACTACATTTACAAAAGCATTTTAGTAGCATATCGAAGTTATAAAGGGTGGTTAAATTTTAAGGACCGATGTTGTCTTTAAATAAAACACAAATTATTTAGGATATTATTATTTCTTTTTATAATGATAATATTTGTATGGTTCAATTATGTATTTAACAAAATATTGGCCAAATGCCCCCCCCCCCATCCTTGGCGCCATTCCTCTATCTGATGGTCCAAATTTTCAATGACAATATTGATGCTCAATTGTTGGGCATGATGATGAGTCGAGGTTGACTGCTATTTTGCCACACTATCGCAAAAAACAGCAATAGTTCCCATTCAACGAACTAAGAAGGCATTCACAGATTTTCTAACATTTTATACAGACCTGTTTTGCAGAAATTTAAATATTTTTTACAATTCTCCCGATTGTGGACGAATTTGAACGATTATGTTGATCAAAAGAATTACGAAGTGCACTAAATGCATTTTGATTTGAACGCCCATTTTTATAAAAAACCTGAATAACTTTAAAGCGTTGCTCATTTGCGTATCTTTCCACGGATCAAAATGAGTAAGTTTGAGATTAAGAAATGTCAAGTGAAATGCAGAAAACAAATTTAAAGACTAGGTGTAGTTCACCTTCAACATGGGCCCTTAAAATTTAATCACCCTCTACAAAGAAAGTGATACATATTTTATTATAAAGAGATTATTCCATAATGATTAACAAAATAATAAATATTGTGCTTTAAATGTACACAAAATTGGTGGTGGGTATAAAAGATTCGGCACAGCCGAATATAGTGCTCTTACTTGTTTTTTTTTTATTTTAAATCATTTATTCAAAATTAAATAATTACAAAAACAGTATCGCCTCAGCGTCCATAGGACATTATTGAGGTCAGTTGGCAAGATATTTGTAACAATAACAACATAAGAACAATTCTTAAAAAAAAATTAAAAAACATTGGTACTATATATTTATTATTTTAGTTAAAAATAAAAGAAACAAAAATAAAAATGAAAAATGTAAAGAAAAAAAATTTTAAATGATAGTATTAAAGTTTAATATATATATCTATTATTACAATTTAAGCATTTCTATATTATCAAGTAAATATTCTTTTAAATATTTCCTAAAATCCGAATTTTTCTGGTTATTTCTTATAGCTTCCGATAAGTTGATATATTCTAGACTTCTATGTGTTCCACTATTTGTTTCGATTTTTCTAAACGGCAGTTAACTACCCTTAGATTGTTAGCGTTTCTTGTATTAAAGACATACTGATTTCTTGAGAATAGAATGGTACGATGACCAATATTGTGAATAGATTTATAAACATAAAGTAAAAGTTGCAATTTATAAAGACCATGTATTGGAAGAATTTTCGTGTTTATATCTTTATATAAATGCATGGTAGAAAAAGACAATGGAAGATCAAATACAGTTTGAAATGCTTTGTTTTGAGATCTCTGAAGTCATTTCAGTTCTTTACTTTTATTCCACGCGTACACAATAGCCAAATAGTTTAAGTGACTCTGAATTAAAGCTTGGTAAATTGTTAGTTTCGTCTTAACATTAAATTTGTTTTTAAATTTATAAATCAAGCCAGTAGCGGATGCAGTTTTTGACTTTAAAATTCTTATATGCATATCCCATGATAGGTTACTTTGCAAGTGTACACCAAGATATTTCGTTGAGTAGACCTCATGCACAAGTTTTCCATCCACAAAAATACTGAAGTTTTGACCATGAACCATATAAGGCCTAAATCTTAAAAGTTTTGTTATTTCAGTATTTAAACATAGTCCATTTATCCTCGCATACTCCATTATTATCATTGCTGCATTATATTCCATATGAGCCTTTAGAGAAGTTTCATGTTTGTATAGATAGAAAATACATATGTCGTCTACAAACATTATCAGTTTCCCAAAAAGTTGCAGTTTTTTTAAATCATTTAGATAAATACTAAATAGTAATGGGCCCAAAACACTTCCTTGTGGTACTCCATACTCAATAGTTCCAAACGAACTTTTGTGATTATTATTTCTACGATATAAACGTTAAAGCATTTAACTCTTGGTGCTATATAACTTCCAACATAAAACTAATCTAATTCGCTTGATTCAACGTCTTTGAGAGAAGCGTAAAACGGTAAAAAGCATATAATATGTGGTATGGACTTTGGGCTTGAATGCCCGTGGATATAAATAATAATGCTTGTTCAAATGTTATTTGATTATTATTTTCATTTCAATAATCTTTAGTTTGCTTAGCCAAAAAGCAGTCAAATACCAAATGTAACTGAATATTTTGACAGCTGAATGCCATTGCCAGCTTGCAAAGGTTATATAATAGAAACAGTGGTTGCTAATACTAACTGGTCGTCGCAAAAAATAATTTCGCATTTATTTCAATATTTACTGAACACTTTGTCCTGAAAATCAATAAATATTATTTATTGCTTCCTTGCACTTGAACTCTTAGCACTTGTTTTAATTTCCACTTGATTCTGTTTAAACAAAAGGGAAATGAATCCATTAAAAACAATATAATTTCCATAATAGCGCTAGGTTTTTACAAATATGGCGCGAATAAATATTTTTTTTAAACGACACTGAATGTGGGTCACTTGAGATACAAATGATTGTATTTATTATCTGTGCAATTTTTTCATTTATTGTTTTACATTTTGCAACAACGTATAGTACAACTTGGACTATGAATAAATTGGAAAACATTTCTCTTTCATTTGGAGTTTTGAGTTTTTTTTCCTTACTGTTGCACAAAGTAAGATTTATTGTAGTTTTAGTTTTTGTTTGCCGTTTGCATAAAAACTCTAAAAGAAGAACCCTTGAACTACGGTCTAAGTTAAAAAACATTGTAACCAAAGAAAGAGAACACTAACAGAAAACAGTTCTAGTCAAAGTATTCTTGAATTTGTGCTCGTCATGCTTTGAGGGTTCTGTTCAAAAACATAAATCATATTGTTACTTTAGATGTTTGCTTTATTATGATATTCTTTAACAAAAATAAAATTTAAAACTTTTAGGTTCTCGATTGTTTAAATAAAATCAATTTTATCTACATCGAATTTTTTATTTTTAATTTTATTTTTTTCAAGTTAGAGTTCATGATCATTAACTTTTTGTCTAAAGTTCAGAAACACACATACCAAATGTATTTCTGTATGTGTAGTAGCAACAAAAATATCTACAAATACATTAACACCACCTTTAACACTTTGCTGAAATGTTGAATTGTAACAAACAAACAAAAATATCAATTGACCTAGCCACATTTTTACAGTATTAATCAATTGCTGTTATTTTTGAACACAGTTTTGTGTTTATTGAAACCCCAATGTCCTTGTAATGCATGTAATGATATTCTTTTTTATTCTGGTTGTTTTTATTCTGCTAGTTGGTGTTCGGTTGTTATCAAAAAACATACAAACTGTGCACAGAGTTTTCTGTTTTAAAGTCGAGAAAATAATTTTTATTACAATTCAATCTTTAATTGCCACATTGCGTAGCTCTTGTAGGTAAAAGTTTTTATTAATTAAATAGTTTACAATAAAAAAGCGACTTATTGGATTATAAAAAAATAACTTTTTCAGAAACTTTCCTCAGGTTGAAATAATTAAGAAATTATGATATTCAAAGTTGCTTTATCCTGTCACCAAAGCAGTTATGTAAAGGGTTAGCTCATATCTCATTTGACAAATAATTAGTTTTATCCTTCCTCTGAACGAATATGGTTGTCTATACGCTTGAACAACGCTGGGAAATATTGCGACTTTACTTTGGCCGATTTTGCAAAAAATGAAGATGGCGAGTCTGTTTACAAATGGTTCTCGCCATCCACATTTCCTTGCCTATATGGTTTAATAATAACAAGACTTTTGCCCACACCTACCACCTCCCATTGAATTTCTGAATTCTGGTAAAAAGAATTTCGCAATAGATCCACTGTTTGCAATCTCATCCGCTTCATCTTCAATTATGTTCACATGCCCCTTAATTTAGATCAGTGTCACGTCGTTTATTGAAACACACCTATTAAGCTTTAGACTGTAGTCAGGACTACATCGAGTAGTATAACGCGTGTAGCATATATTTCTTTTAGACGGACATATATAGTTAATACTAAGAGTTCAAAATAAATAAGACCCAAGAAACGACATATAAAGAAAGAAATTGATTTCACCATCCATTAACTTATTGTGCATGGATCCATCCACTATGAACATGCGATGTAGCCTTTCAAGTACTAACACTCGATTCATGTGTTCAATCGGCATTTAAGCCTCTCTAAGCGCTTTCTGTGCGAGGTGCAGAAATCTACACTACAAGTTCGACTCCTAACGATACCATGTGCCATCGCTTTGTATTGGGATTTCTGCTCTTGCAGTTCTTTCTCTTGCAATTTATTGCAACAGCAGCAATCTCTCATTGCTACCATACCAAATATATCATGTATATCAAAGCGAAAAATCCTCTAAACTCCCTTTTTATTGTTTTTGGTTTTAATATTATTTAACATTCAGCTAAATATGCTGAAAAAAAATTAAAAAAAAAACAATTAAGAGGGCTTCATTCGGCAATGACGAATCTGATAAAGTCCTTTGCCATAATGTACATAGGCCTCCGAGTTAGTTTTATATGCCATTCTTGGTTTGAGAGTTTAACACAGATAACTCTGTCCTGCTGGTCAAGACCTCTTATTTTATATCCATGGTAGCCAAGCCTGGCGTGCGTTGCTACACCCCTTAATCAATAAAAATGCGTTTTGAATTTTAATTAAATATCAATTGCAAGTAGCTAAAAATTATTACCTTTATTTAATGGGCGTGGCACTGCCCATTTTTCTAATCACAAAATTATAAAATCATGAGAGCTCAATATGTGTGTAAAGTTTCATAAAAATCGGTCAAGTGCAAGTAGCTAAAAATTATAACTTCTTTTTTATGGGCGTAACAACGCCCACTTTTTACCACCCATAAACACTCCCTGGAATGTGTACAACAACTTGCCACAGTTTGAGTCCGATCGACTTTACGGTTTCGGAGTCTATAGCTAACACACACACAGAGTTTCAATTTTACATATACATACATATATAGATTTAAGGAATCATGAATAGAAAATCCGCCATTTTTATTGGATGTCATCTCGGTTTTAACACTTTATCATAGTTTACTGTAGTCTACTGCTCAAGCTCTTAAAACTGATACCAATATCAAGGAGTTGAAGGGGCGCTGAAGGTTAACGCCAACATTTTTATTTTCTGAGCAAAACTTGTTGGTGTCACAAAAATTCTGGACTGCTACGTTTTATTTATTGTTTTCTCTATCAGGCCGAAAATAAATATTGTAAGAATTCCATACGGAAGCATATATACCGTTGTCACCTCTGGTGAAGGGTATAATGAACAACTTTGACAGCCTTTTTGTACAAATCATCAAAGCGAGTGTATATCCAACCATAGTAAGTTTAAACTAAGATACTTCAACAACAAAATATTATAAGCGCAACCTGGTTGTAGCAGTTAAAATTAGCAGAAACAAAATTTCAAAATTTTTTTAATATTTTTTTATTTTATTTCTGTGGTTTCATTTACTGGCTAAAATACTGCAGATGCTTAGGGGAAAACCTTAAATATACTTAAGCCTTTACCAAAATATCATAAGAAATATGCAAACAAAACTAAATGTCTTAAACACTGTGTCATAATTTTCTTTTACTTTTAATTTACTAACACCTGCATACATTTATTGTGTCCCAGTAGGGAATAACTTTGTTCAGAAAATTTAATTTCTCAACTATTGGCATCTGCTTTAACTCATTTTGATTGTAACATAATTTGTAGAATTTCTAAAACTTTACATTTTAAGATAAAGATGGAATTTTAAGTTTTTTTTTTTTGTGTGTGATAAGTTGGCTAAAACTTTTGCATATTTTATATTAATTAACTCTTTACTCCTAACCATGGTACATTCTTGCCAAATAATTTTTATTTAAGCTCTTAAAAGCATCACCAATACATAGACACATAATTGGCAATCGTAAAATAAAGACTGGAAAGGCTTAACAGTTAAATGATGGCACACTTATTGTTTGCACTACAGAAGAATACACTTTATACAGCTGGTTGACATAAAGATGGAATGAAAAGTTTTTAAAAATTTTACTTCAATAACAAATGCTAATTTACCATTTTATACAAACTTTTAGACTTCAAAATTCAATTATTATATATTTATTTTTATAATTTTAACAATAAATTTGTGGATAGTCTTCAAAATTCAACAGAGATTTATTCTAACACATTTTCAACTTGATCCTTATACTTTTACCAGACTGAGTACTTAAACAAATATTTTTTTAAAAGTATTTTTTATATAAAATATACAAGCACCAAAACAAATAAAGAAACAAACAAACACTTACTTGAAAGCCAAAAAATTATATGTAACGAAAAACTATGCAAAAACTTTATATGTAAAACACAACAGAGCAAAAAACGAAATGGATGAAATGTTGCATAGAATGTCGTCAACTTTGCACAAGGTGTTTTGTATAGCACAACTGCCAGGACAAAGAACAAGTTTGATAAAGTTTTATAAAACATATTTTTTTCTCCTCACTCTTTAAATACATATTTTGTTATTTTTTGTGAGTTTAAAAAAATAGTTGCACACTTTTATCTGTTGTTTGGCTATATCAGATTTCAAACACCTTGTGCTTCCTTTACGAAAACAATAAGAAAATAGCAATAGTTGCAAACAAGTATACAACTAATGAAATAACAATAAAAAGTTATAAAAAATATATGAAATATTTGGCTTAAGTATTAAATTTAATTTAACACTCAACTTGTTAGAAATTTTTTTTGTATAATTTAAAAGCTGCTGCAACCGAAAAATTGTTGCGCCCTCCTTTCAAAAATTGTTCCCTCAAAAATTCAGTTGCCGCATTAAATCTTAAATCTTAATAAGAGCGAATTTTCTACAGAATGTAGTTATTCTTATGAAAGCCAATTCACAAGTCAAGGTGAAAAATGTTTAAAAACAATTGTCTGGATAGTATTTGATTCTGAGCTATAAATAATAGTGACACTCTCAACACAAAGTACAAAAACAAACAAAACATAAATTAATCAGAAATGTTAAATTATTTAAATCTTTTTGATGTTTTTATATCACCATTCCATTTTGTTTTTCAAGTTTTAGATCTTTGTTTATATAAAAATTATTTATATCTTTAAGATAAGTTTTCCTAATTAAAACAGTTAATTGTTTCGACGATATATATCTGTGGAGTTTTGACAAAAGCACATAAGTCCTTTTTTCAAACTTTTCAGGAGAGCAGAAATACTGATAAAAGGCATATCATTGTTTCTGTGTTCCTATTTAAGAAAAAATTAAAATTTCGTATTATTTAGTTTTTTTTTTCTTTAATTTTGATTTTTTTAAAAGCTATTACAGTATTATTTTTCAAGAAAAGAAATAAAACAATAAATATGTTCTTTTGTCATACGAGCTTTTATAAGAAAAAATGACCTTTTTTGAGATATGATATTTTGTCAAAAGTAAAATTAATAAATTTCCTGCCACCTATGTTTACTAACGGTCTTTTGCCAGACTAAATATATTTAAAACATGTTAAATAGGTTATTTTTAATAAAAGTTGTGTCAAATTAAATTTTATTTTTAAAAAAATTAAGATTATTTCATACATGTGTATAAGTTTTACATACTACTTGTATATGTAAGTAAGTCATACATTAATGTTTATTAGTTAATAATGATAAAATAATTGTAAACTTCAGTATGGATTGTAAGTAAGTAATTTTTATTGTGTTTCATCCAACTCATCCAAATCTGAATCGATTTCGATTACGCAATCACCTTCGACTTTCAGATCATGGTAGAATTGGTGAAAACTTGTGTTTATTAACGGCAGCATCTCAATCAAATCTCTCTTTTTATACCCTTCACACAGTGAAAAAGGGTATATATAGGTTTGTCATTCCGTGTGAAATTTCTACAATTTTCATTTCCGACCCCATAAAGTTTATATTTTCTGAAAGCTTATGAATAGGGGAGTCGATTAAGCCCTGTCAGTCTGTCCGTCTGTCCGTCTGACCGTCTGTCCGTGTGTATGTTGAAATCAACTTTTTGAAGCCCCCCGACATAGGTTGGACCCGGGTAAGGTATTAAAATATCAGAAATATTCGGGAGTAGATCGGTATTGAAAATCAGAAACATCGGTACATAAACAACTGAGATATGAGCAAAAACCCACGACCACCTCGATTTTTTTTTCACAAAAACAACATTACAACAACAACATACATATAAACATGTATACTGGTTAGAGAAAACGTGGCATCAAATCCCAGCTGAGCCAAAAATTTTTTTTTTTCAATTTTTAAAAAATTTTTTTTTAATTTTTTTTTTTTATTTTTTATTTAATATATTATTTATATTTTTATAATTTTTTTTATAAATTTTTTTTTTATTTTTTTTGTTTTATATATATTATATATAATAATTTTTTTTTAAATTTTTTTTTTAAATTTATTTTTTTAATTTTTTTTTTAATTTTTTTTTTTAATTTTGTTTTAATTTTTTTTTTTTTTTGTTTTTTTAACATACATACGTGAATTTATAATTTTACAATGGGATGTTTTTATATATGTATGTTTTTATATGTATGTGCGTATTTCATATGGGATGAATGGTGACACAAACTACTGTAATTGCATGACTACACGTTGTGAAGGGTATATAAGATTCGGCACGGCCGAATATAGCGCTCTTACTTGTTGTTAATTGAAATAGGCAGCTCACTGCTGTAGCTTTTGTGAGATGGAGCATGTTTGCCGCGTTGGTCATTTTGTACAAAAACATGTGTACCTTGTATCTTATAGTTACATTTTTTTTTTTTTTTTTTTTTTTTTTTTTATTTGTTGAAATGATAAAGGATTATACAGACATATACATTTCATTTTATTACACCTAGTCTATATGACCAACAAGTAATTTTTTTCTGTCTCATTGAAGTTAAGCAATATTTGCCGCTAAATCATGTGGCTTAGTTCTCTGTAGTCTTCTTGTGTAGATTTCTTCGTTGCTTAAGATAGAAGCTTCTGGGTTTATGTGAGACTGCATTCTGTTTACATGCTTAGTTGCAAACAATTTTATCACTTCCGTAACTTTCATTACTCCGAGATCTCTATGTAGATCATCAATTCTGATGTACCAAGGTGCGTTCACTATGTTTTTAATAGTTACATATGGTTTTAATTGATTGGTTAGTTTCGCCTAAATATTTAAAAAGCATCGTTTACAAATTCTTACCTTTTCACCGTGAATTTCAAAGTGGTATAAATAATTGGATTTTGAGATTTTTTAGGAGTTGAAGTTTTTTTCGACTGGATTTCGATTAAGTTTAATAAAACTTGACGTCCAATTGACGTAATTCCAATTAGACGCGAAAATAGATTTCTGTTGTTTAAAACTTATTTTTGTGTTGCATTTCTGTCATGTGTTTCTTTAGCAGAAATAACTTGATTTTTGTACGTTACATACTCTTTTCCTAGATTTCTATTGTGTCTATTATCTTTTCTTTTAAGTGATGAACTTGGCAACTCATTTTAATTTTGTTCACGTGATTCGAAATTGTTCAAGTTAGCTTCTAAGATAGCTCCCATAGCCCTAATACTCTCTGACGAACTATTTAATTCTGATTCTGAAATTCTTCTCGAAGGAATAAAATCCGAATCATCGAAGTCAGTTTCGTGAAATACATCCTCTTCACTTTCGCTTTCAATTTCTCCAACACTACTATTAACAACTTTGTAATCTTTTGAATGAAGTTTAAGCAACATATATTCAATCAATTCCACATCGTGTGAGGTTGCTGTCTCATAGGGAAGCTGCTTCCATATTGACTCTTCTTCGCTAGCTAAGCTTATCAGACTTTTTTTTCCTAAACATGCTTCTATTTCATCTTTCAAAACCGGTTTTTGCCTTGCCATAGCTGTAAGCATACGTCCTCTCTTCATTTTGCTTATATAATTCTCAAACAGAGAGCAAAAAAGTATTCTGAAACCAATGCGATACGAACCTGTTTTGTTGAAATTAAAAATTCTACTGGCGAAATTAATTTATTTTTCTTACGAGGTTCTTTGTTGACAATCGTATACAATAAATGCAAAAGAAGCGTGGTTACTAGGCACTCTGTTCAAGCATAAAACTTAGATGAATAAAGAAAATAACGTATATTTCTACAAAAAACAACTTAATTATTTGTATTTTCTCGTATAATGCATTTGACAAAACCCCTTATAACAACATTAAAAATGATATTTTAGCTCAAAAATTTTGACAAAAGCTCTTATTTTAATATAAGTTGTTTTGTCGCATTGTAAATTTCAAAAATTTCGATTCATTTAATAAACTTATTTCGATTTGAGTCTACTGTTTTAAATATTTTACTTACAACAAATGCCAATATATTGAGATATGTAGACTATTAAAATAAGATAAGATGTTTTATCAAAAGGAAGTTAACCTATTTCTATGATTTTTTCTAAATGTATTCAACATATTTAAAATAAGCTGTTTTGTCAAATGTAAGCTAATCAAACTTTTAGTTAAGTTGATTTTTTGTGTGTGATATCTCATAAACTAAATGGCATAGGCGTATGCCGATAAGACAGAAAAATCCGCCTTAAAAGGTTACTTTTATAGCAAAAAATCTGGCAATTTTTCTTAAGTCGACTTATGTGCTTTTGTCAAAAGTCCACAGAATATATTTTAATATATATTGAAAAAAAAACATACTCAACAAAAAAAATAATGGGAGTGATTACGCAGGGGTTCAATTGACTATTAAATGATTTATAATCACTCCACAGTGTGCCTTTGTGAATGAGGTGAAGCTTATGTGGGTAAAGGGACATTTGGGCTTAGACGGGATTGAGTCGGCGGATGAGCTTTCGTAAAGTGGGGCTGCTGCGGCTTTCTGTGGACCGAAACTTAGAGTTTTTCTGGGGAATTTGAAGGTCAGGCAAAGGTTTACAATAGGTGGATTCATCGAACCTGAAAAGGTAGATGGAGACAACCACATGTAGACATGCGCGTATGGTACTCAGAGAGCCCGTAGGCAGGAATGCAGTAACGGTTATTGGATATAGTCGGGGCTGGATAACTGCTCTGTTCACAGGGCATGGCAATTTCAAGTATCACCTGCACAAGGTTAAGATTATTGAGGATGATGCTTGCAAAATGTGTCATGAGACTGCTGAAACGGCAGCGCATGTAGTGTGTGAGTGACCGGCAATGGCTGGCAACAGACTAAATGCCACCGGCAATCAAACTTTGAATGTGAGTGCTATGGTTAGAATTAGTCTGGCGCAGCTGCTGGTGATAACGAAGGACGCTGTGATGAGGATTATCGATAACAATCAGTTTACAATTTGAAGTCACAATAGTCTAGAGCAAACGCATGTATCGGCTAGGGACTCGGTGAGGCTAGTGATCTTTTGGAATCCTTGTAATTACTGAGAAACGAAGGGGTCATAAAGAGACCCGTATATGGAAAAGGTCAGCCTCGGTATCCCCCCTACATTTATATATATACTCGACAAATTAATTCTATTCGAAATGCGTACAAAGTAATATTTTCCTTTTTCAAGTGCAAGTCATATTCCAAACCTCTCGAAGCTTAGGTGAATGAACTGTTTCATAAAAATCTGAAGATTAAAGATTATAACCGCCATTAAAAGATGTCTTAAAGTCGATATAAATCCATTGAATCTTTCTATGGTTTACACAGGAAACTGTTAACAAGTCGCATTTGCTTAGCAAAGGTTTACTAAATAGGCGTTAAAAAGTTTTCACTTCTTGGGAAATATCAACACTGTTAATATCTATACACTGTCAAAGTTTCACCTTTTTCCGTCTATTCTCTCATCTAATGCAAATTTTGCATTGTTTTTGTCAATACCCTTGTACCAAGAGAAGTGTATTAATTTGGGTTAATACAAAAGTTAATACAAAAGAAAATTTATCATAAATTTAATTATAAATACATAATTTTTAATAAAGCTTTTATTCACGTAAAATATTGTGAACTTGTTTTGTTAAAATTTTATTTTCATACTGCTAACTGAGCTGTTGTTGTTTTCTCGATAAAAGTTTTATTATTTTAATGTAAAAATTATGTTAAAAAATGCAGTGTGATTCATATATTAATCATCCCGTTTTTCTAAAAAAAATATATAAAAAATAGAAAACAAACAAAACACTTTTTCTTACAATAATTGAAAAAATAAAAAAAAACAAGTTAAATATAGCTTTTTATAGAATGTGTTTATTATAATGTATTTAATGTTTAAATTTGCTTAAAATGTGACCACAATCAGTTTTAAGCTCTTACTGAAAATTTAAACCTTAACACCCTTCAGCTGGTAAAGTGCGAAATGCAAATTATATGAAAAAAAAACTAAATATTATTGCAAGGCATATCCATATGGATATGCCTTGTATTATCGGAAATTTTTTTGTGAAAAAAATACAAGTAGGAGTGCTAAATGCGGCCGTTCCGAATCTTATATACCCTTCACAAAGTGTAGTCATACCATAACAATTATTTGTATCACCATTCATCTCATTAGTATGAAATACATACATATATATTTACATATATGTTTCATCATCTTTATAATGAGTTTATCCTTTTAAATAAAAAAATTAAATTAAATTAAAAAAAATAAATAAAAAAAAATGTTTCTTGTCTTAACTGGGATTCGAACCTACGTTCATTCAGTTTGAATTGGTGTGAAAGACGAGGTGATCTAGATTTTTTCATCATATCTCAGTTGCTTATAAAGCGATTTTTCTAATTTTCCGACCTGCTTCAGAATATTTCTGTTATTATGGTACCTTAAAAGTGTTTTGGAAATGTCTGGGGGATTCAACAAGTTGATTTTAACATATACACGGACAGGCGGACAGTTCTTAATAACTCCCCTAATCATAAGCTTTCAAAATATCAATACTTTATTGGGTCGAGAGAAAATTGTAGAAATTTCATACGGAATGACAAACCTCACTCACTGTGAAGGATATCTTACTAATATAATAAATGTGAATTGTTTGTATGTTTGAATGTTTGTATGTTTGGATATTTGTTACTCAATCACGCAGAAATGGCTGAATGGAACTAAATGAAATTCGGCACATAGATAGATAACAACCCAGATTAATGCATAGGATACTTTTATCACGATAACCAGGCGAAGTCGTTGGCAAACTCAAAACTCAGAATTATTTTTTAATTAAAAATTAAAACTAAATTATATAAAGAATATTTAAAAAATATCCCCAAAAAAGTCTTTTATACAATATATGTATTAAACCAAATATATATAAAACAAAATCACATAACATTAACTGAAAAAGACGGATCTAAGCCAGAACGCTTAGTGGTGTACACACGCGTTAACTCCTGAGCATTGGTCACATTAACTCCGACTGTATTAAAAAGGGTCTCCATATTTAAACCACAGTTTAGAGCCACAGAGAAACCTTGAATAACATTTCCAGCATTTGGGCCCATAAAATGTATACCCACAATTGGTTGCTTATTCTCTAGTCTTGCAATAATCTTAATGTAACAAAACTCTATTACTTTTTCCGGTAGAGAAAATTCTAAGGGATTGTAATAGCCATGATATACTTCAATATTATCCTGACCATACTTTTGTATAGCTGTCTCTTCTGTCAAGCCAACAAAGCTATATTCCAAAGGAGTAAAGAGAGCGGTCGCCACATTTTCATAATTTAATTTTTGCGTTGAGTCTGAGAACAGTCTTTGTGCTAGAAGGCTTCCAGCCTTAATAGCCACCGGTGTTAACTGGATACGACCTTTAGCGATATCTCCCACGGCATAGATATTTTTTATATTTGTGCACTCTTCATCATTTACGATTATAAAGTCATCATCTGTAGCTAAATTTATGACCTCAATATTAAGATCTTCAAGACTAGCTTTACGACCTGTTGCCCATATGACGGTATCATATATTTCCATCCCCTCCTTATGAAGTTTCAAATTTATATACTTTACTAAAAGGCAACCATTTTCCATTCTTTTAACTGACATAGGTTTATATGGCATTAAAAATCTTATGCCTCTATCTTTCAATGAATCCACTATAATATCGGCCATTTGTCGGTCGAAATTTCTTAGAACCTTTTCACGCACCATAATGGTAACATCGAAACCCATTAAACGCAAAAAGCCGCCACATTCCATACTAACATATCCAGCTCCAACAATTAAAGTTTTACCCGGTTGTTTAGCTAGGCTAAAGAGGTCATCGCTAGTTATGCCATACTCTCGAGCGCCTGGTATGTTTGGATAAACTGGCCGTAGTCCAATTGCTATGACAATGTATTGACCAGTATGATGTTCTTCGCTACCATTAGACATTTTCACCTTAACCGTATTATCACCTATAAATGATGCCTTGCCATTGAGGTATTTGATTTTTTTTGTGCGCAGCTCAATTCTGATCATCCAGTTTGTGGATTTTATTTGATTTTGAATTTCAGTTATAGTGTTGTTCCAATTAATAGTAATATTTTCCTCATCAGCTATTTGCCAGCCATACGAAGTGGCATCGTGTAAGGCTTCACCTAGTAGAGCTGCTTCATGCATTAACTTTTTGGGTATGCAACCCACATTGACACAAGTACCGCCAATACCCCAGGTGCAGCCTTTCGGTGTAGGTTTCACATAATCGATTAAAAGAACTTTGGCTCCTAATTTATTTGCTTCCTTAGCACAAGCTAAACCAGCCGAACCACCACCAATAACGATAATATCGTAATCAAAATGGGAAAAACTTGACATTGAAAAAAAGTGTTTAAAAATATTTTAAAAATAAATTAAATCACCATAGTTTCCCAAACACAATTAAATAGGTACCTTTTAAAAAAAATATATGTGTATTTGTCTGCAAGTGTTGTGTAAATTTTGTCAACGAAAAGTTTTTCGAAATGGTCGATTTCCAAATTTAATTTTTTTTAACATTTAACGTCTTTTGCTTTTTTCATCGTTACTTTACGAGCAATCGATTTGCTCAGACAAGAACAAAACGTCGGCAGAGTAACAGTAAAAAAATTGTTCATGTGCTTTGATATAGAGATAACTATAAAGTGTATTTTGTTGATATTTTAATGTGTCGTTTAGTTTCTGTCATATTGAAAATGCCTTTTAATATCAGATATCGTTGTTCGAACAAATGTTCTGACAACGCTGTTTGAACCAGAACAAAACATCGACATCAGCGGTCCACACCAGACAATTTCATGTGCTCACAAAAATTTGTTCGTTGTTCAAACAAATCGATAGCTGGTATGGACCGTACGTTATGCCTGTACGATTTGTAATTCATATCCCACATATGAATATGTGAACCATAATTTAAAAATATTATGTAGGTTTAATTTTTTTTTTAATATTAATTGCCAAGGCTATTTATTTATCCGATAACCGCAGTTGGAGATTATTTTTTGTTAATACTTTTTATGTATGAAGTTTGACTTTTGAAAAAAATAAGAGAAAACAGAGAATTGTTTTTATGTATGAACTTAGAAAACTGAAGTTTAAAATAAGCAAAATAAAGTAATTAGCTGATGAATCCAGACAGCGTTATAAATAAATTGGCTTTTGTTAATATCTTTCCTTTATAAAATAGTGTTACCAAGCGCACATTTTTAGGGAAACAGTTGGCATTAATTATTATTAAAATTTTTAATGCCTAATTATTACTTAATTTGCCCTTTTAATGTGCACTTGAAGAAAATAGGTCTTAAGTAAGTATACTTCCAAATTTCTAAAGCTTTAATTATAATTTTACAATAATCAACCAACTTATAAAAACATAAATTATAAATGCCCTACAATCAATTCATTTACACTGAATATGAGCACTTGAAGAAAATAAATCAAAATTATAAAAAAAGATGATTAAACTTTAATTATAATATTACAATTTACAAATGAGTAAATTAAAATTTAATATTTTACAGGGCAACATATTTAATTGAATAAAAGTTCCGAAAATTAACTTGCATTCAAAGCAAATTCATGCAGGTGTAATTATCAGCTAATGGGGAAAATTATTGACAAAATTGGTTGAATTTGCTTTGATTTTATTTATTAATGCAGGGAAGGAAAATGTGATTTTGGCTTTGGTATTTAACAACTAACTTAAGCGTATTTTTTTGATAATAAATTTAAATAAATTTATGTATATTTGTTGTTTTTGCGTCATTAATAATGTGTTTCAATAATTTATATCCTTTTTGTAATCAAATTTTTTTATACCCGCCACCAAAAAAAATGGTGGGGGTATATTCATTTTGTCATTCCGTTTGTAACACATCGAAATATCCATTTTAGACCCCATAAAGTATATATATTCTGAATCAGGGTTTGATTTGATGACGATCTAGCTATGTCCGTCCGTCTGTTGAAAGCACAATAGAGGTCGCACCGAAAAAGCTTTATTTAAATTTCACCAGAATCTTTCTTATAGACAAGGTTTGTTTGGTATTGAAAATGGGCTAAATCGGAATATTAGGAAGAGAGTTATAGCTCGAAAAGCAAGAGTAGGTCGAAAAAACAGTGTCCTTCGAACATCGAATAAAATGGAATTGTGTCCAAACGCATCAACGTACAGTCATGAAACTTTGAATATATATTTCTCGAGTCAAAGTAATATATTTCCCTAAAATTTGCTTACATCTTTTTGTTAGAAAAGGAGTTATAGATAAAAATGTACGAAAATTTATACCGCGCAGAGTATTTTTCAGTATATTTTAAATTTAAAACCTAATAAAACGGACAAAATTGGATGTATGATTCTGAAATTTTGCACGCTTTGCTTTTTGGTGAGACGCTTTTCTGCGACGGAAAATCAATGTGCCGCGCCCACTTTTACGCCCGTCTCCCATATAGCGTTTTAACTAAAATTCATATAATTTCTCTATTAATAAAGATTTTGGAATAATGAAGGACCATATTGAAATATCTAACTTGTACTCATTAGGAAAAATAATTTTGGCACGCCTACTATAACGCCCACTTTTCACGTTATTTACCGTTTATGAAATTTAAAAGCTCATAAAACCACCAAAATTAAAGGTATTAAAGGTATTCTAGGCAATGTCATTACTGTGTCAAAAAATTAAGGTGCCACGCCCACTTTTACGCTCACCTCCCATATAACGTTTTAACTGAAATTCATATAATTGCTCTATTAATAAAGATTTTGGAATAATAAAGGACTATATTGAAACATCTAAGTTGTACTCATTAGCAAAAACAACTTTGACACGCCTACTATAACGCCCACTTTTCACGGTGTCTACCGTTAATGATATTCAAAAGCTCATAAAACCGACAAAATTAGAGGTATGATGATGAAATTTTCTACAAATATCCTCCTAATTAATCTTATTGCTGTGCCAAAAAGTTTAGGTGACACGCCCACTTTAACTCCTACCTCCCATATAACGGTTTAACTTAAATTCATGTAATTTTTCTATTGACAAAATTTTTGGGAAAATAAAGAACTATATTGAAATATCTAAGTTGTATTTATTAGCAGAAACTTTATTGACACGCCTACTTTAACGCCCACTAAATTTGCGAAAACATTTTACTATCATATCGAAGTTATTAAGGGTGGTTAAATTTTAAGGGCCGATGTTGATTTTAAATAAAACACAAATTATTTAAGAAATTATTATCATTTCTTTTTATAATTGAACCATACAATTATGTATTTAACAAAATATTGGCCAAACGGCCTCCCTATCCTTGGCGCCACTCCTCTATCTGATGGTCCAAATTTTCAAAGACAATGTTGATGCTCAATTGTTGGGCATGATGATGAGTCGAGGTTGACTGCTCTTTTGCCGCACTATCGCAAAAAACAGCAATGGTTCCCATTCAACGAACTAAGAAGGCATTCACTGATTTTCTAACATTTTATACAGACCTGTTTTGCAGAAATTTAAATATTTTTTACAATTCTCCCGATTGTGGACGAATTTGAACGATTATGTTGATCAAAAGAATTACGAAGTGCACAAAATGCATTTTGATTTGAACGCCCATTTTTATAAAAAAAAACCTGAATAACTTTAAAGCGTTGTTCATTTGCGTATCTTTCCACGGATCGAATTGAATAGGCTTGAGATTGAGAAATGTCAAATGAAATGCAGAAAACAAATTTAAAGACTAGGTGTAGTTCACCTTCAACATGGGCCCTTAAAATTTAACCAAGAGATTATTCCATAGCGATTAACAAAATAATAAATATTGTGCTTTAAATGTACACAAAATTGGTGGTGGGTATAAAAGATTCGGCACGGCCGAATATAGTTCTCTTACTTTTTTTTTTTTTGGAAAATATTTGCGAAAATGCGAAATGAATGTAACTATGTCATGTTTCTGTTGTTTAAAATAGAAAATCGACAGAACAACGCCACACACAATAAAGCTGAACATTAACATGGACAACTATTTTGGTATTTTATGTCGATTTTTTGGTAATATTTATTATAAACAAAACTTTGCATTAAATAAACAAACAGATAAATTGCAAAACTTTGTCTATAAAATAATTTTAGATGATAAACTGTAGTTTACTTTTACTGGTGGATTTTCAATGACAAGCACATGTTAAATATATGTTGCAAGAAACATTGTCTTGGGTATAATTGGTCAGTAGTACTGGGGACAGAGCAATTAGTAAATCAGTACTGTAACACTACAGTTATTTCATGCTTTGCTAACATTTATATGAAATTTAAATTTAAAAAAATTAAAAATTAAAATTAAAATTTAATGTAAGTAAATCGTAATTAGTCGTACAAATTCTTTGTGGCGAGGTAGATTTATAAAAGACTTTTATCCAATTAGCTGATTGTTTTTTATACAATTTATCAGTCACTATATAATTTGCCTGCATCAGTAAAAATAATTTGTTTTATTACTGGTTTTTTTTTCAACAATAAATAATTCTCAGATGAAATTTAAAAACTACAAAACCGAGAATAGAAAGTTTTTGCTTTTCAAATTTTTCTAAAACTATTTAAATTAAAGAAAATGCAGACAAATGCAAGTGGTTTTTAAATTGTTGTGTTTGTTTATATACCATACGTACGGTCCACACCAGCCATCGATTTGTTCAAACAAAGAACAATTGTTTGTGCGCAGATGAATTTGCGTGGTGTGGACCGCTGTTGTCGATGTTTTGTTCTCGTTCAAGCAGCGTTTGCACAACGATGTCTGATATTAAAAGGCATTTTTAATATGACAGAAACTAGACGACACATTAAAATATCAACAAAATACACTTTATAGTTATCTCCATACCAAAAAACATTAAAAATTTTTTGACAGTTGCTCTGCCGACGTATTGTTCTAGTCTGAACAAATACATCATGCTCTATGGGTTGTCAAATTCCTTACAGATGACATCCGAAAACAAATAACAGAGTATAGAGTTAAAACAGAAAGGAAAAACAGCGTCTATAGGTGGGGATAAATTCAAACATTTCAGTTTTTTAGTACATACTTATAAGCTAGTCTAAAAGCATTATCCTTGCCGTCATCGCAAACATTTCCTTTTATTTCCTATATATATGGATATATGTACGTATGTATGTACATACGTGCTTATTTACGTATGTATGTTTATATATTTGTATGTAAGTATATGTATGTATTTTTTATTAAGTGATAAGACTTTATGAATGATGATTTATGAAAATTAAAAAAGCCTTACAAGCGGTTTATAGATCAAACTTCTACAGAAAATTATTTGTGTAAACTTTTAAAAATTAGTACACACAAGGCATTAAATTTGTTAAAATAGAAAGGCATTAAACTGTTTCATATAACCCTTCCTTTCTTTACCTTTCTCTGCACACTTAGCAGCCTAAGTAATTAGCTTTTGGAAATAAAATTCCCAACATTGTTACGCTCCCCATTTATTTTTAAGGATTTTTCCCAAAGCAACGATGTTTATATATTGCGTTTTATTTTACCTGAATTGTTAATGATATAAGCTTTAAACTAATAACGGTATGAAATTTTAAATCCTGTCATATATTCAATTTTACATGAGAATACGAGCATATTGGCATTATGCTGTAGATATTTGTTAAATTGTGTACGTAAATTCAAGGCTAATGCCTACTTAGACATGAATAATAACAAAAATATTAATCAGTTCTTTAAGGACGGTAGCAACATATTAAATTAATAATGAGAAAATCTTAAAAGTTCACCAATTTTCCCTAAAGTTAGGGAAATGTAGTTTATCGTGCTTTATTATGTTAGTCTATATTAAGGTTTCGTTAACTTTCTTCTACATAAAAAAGTTATATTCAAATTGTTGATGATATTTTCTCGATCACTTACTGATCAGAGAAATATTTAAAAATATTTCTATAAATTTTATTAAAAATTAAAGTAAAAATAATTTGCTGCATTCCATTTTTTTTTTTTTTTTCAAAATAAAATTTCAATTAAAAATTTTTTTCAATAAACTTCTAGTAAAAGAACATTTAATAAATTTTATATTTACAATAATAAATTCCATTGTACAATATTTTAATTTTTTTAGTTATATAAATTTTATATATTTTTTTAAGTATTTGTGACTATGGCGATACATTTACAAATATTTTCTAGAAATACTCTAAAAAACTTTTCTCCTTTTATAATTAAATGTAATTTATTTAAATAAAATTATTAATAAATTTATATTAATTTTAAGTTAACTTCTATTGTATATTTTATACTTGATGTTGTAAATTTCGATTGAAATTTTTTCTAAAACAATTAAATTGAATTCATACTTACAAGGATTGGAAATAGAAAATTTCCGACAAACCAGAAACATATTCTTGTAGCATTTTGTTACTCCCACGTTTTTAATTTTTTAAATCTTTAAAGTTATGTTTACAATATGATCACATTGAACACATTAGATTCTCTGCAATAATATTTGATAATTGTAGACAATCGATAGTTATTTTAATTTTGTTTTATCATATATTTCGTCACGATAATCAAGCGGTAATTTGAATTTTATCATTTGACTTTTATTTTCGTGAATATTTCGATACGGTTGTCATATAAAAATAGAACGATTTACAAAACAATTATAACAAATATAATATAATGTTTTCTCAGAAATAACATTATATTCAAAAGCACATAAAAGTAAAAATAATAATTTTATATTTTATGAAACAACAGTAATACTATGTTCACACATGCGCCTTAATTGTCAATTTATAATATTCTCGCAATTAAAAACCTTATTGAGCTCAATACTAAAAATTACTTTTAAATTAAGCAATTAATTTAAAAGTAACAATTAAGTATATTGTTTCACTTATTGTCCAAAACTCAAAATACAACTCTTGAGAAGTATGTTCAGTGAGAAGAAAATTCTATAGGTGGCATGGCATTTCTAATGTCAAACAAATAAAAATACAAAAAACAAAAATTAAGAAAATGGAAAATGTTTAATGAAAATTTAAAAAAAAAATGTTTAAATAAATACAAATACATATATATAAGTTTATAAATATAATTGCAAATGTATTTTATGAAAAGGAAAAAAACTTAAGTGAAGGCATTTTTTGATTTTGTATAAATACATCGTATTTTTACAGCTAATGGAGTAAAATAAATTTAGTATGTGTAAACACCTTTTTTAATTGCTCAATCAACACTGAATTGAAACAATTAAAAATGTCTGTCTGAACAGGTTATAAGATTACGAAGCAATCAAGCTATGATATCTTTTTATAATAATTTGTTGTCAACGGATTTAATTCTTGTTGATACAGTTTTATTTTTTAAAAAATTTGTCGTGTGAAAAAAATACACAAAAATTTTAAAAAATAAAGAAATAATTAAAATAAGCAATAAAACATACGATAAAAGATAAAAGTGACATAAAAAATTGAAGTTGAAAAGATAAGTACAATAAATTAATAATTATTGTACTAACAGCACAATAAGAGCAAAAAGAACAAGTACGTCTGTCCGTGTGTTGGTAGAAATAAACTTTTAGAAGTTTCTCAGATCTGTGTATGTTATAAATCTTTTGGAAATATACGAGAATGAATGGCTATTGAAATTCAGCAAAATCACGCTATAACTTTTTAAGATATGAGTAAGTAAACGCTTATAAATTCCCATATTTTTACTACCAAAATTAAAATTTTTTAGCCATAGAATAATAGAATACCTTTGCTACTATTTGTAGATATAATACACTTTTAGAGATATTCGTGAAAATTTTTGGATAAATCGGGCTCTAATCGGTAAGGTTATAGGCAAAAATTGTTTTTAAAAATATATAATTATTCCAAAAACTTACAAACGAAGAATCTGGTATTTTAAAATGTAACTTCTTGAACCTCCTTAATATTGGTATCCAATGAAAGGGCTTGACTAGTAAAATACAGTAAATTATTAAAAAATGTAAAAATAGCGTCTAAAACAAATTTCGGAACAAATTTTATTAACACTACCAATATGGGTATCAAATTAAAGAGCATGACTAGTAGAATACAGTTAACTACGTAAAAATTTAAAATCAAGGATGGCGTTGGAAATAATGGCGTATAAAATGAAATATTGGTTAAGCTACGATGTGGGATCATATTGTTACAGATTTATTTTTAAATAGCTTAATTTACATTATAATTTACTATAGTTGTAGTAGTTTAAGTTACTGCAGTTTTATTTGTATTAGTTTATTTCGCTGGTTGTTCGAACACGATGTTTGTTATTATGTGTAGCATACTTTTAGGCACTTCTATTATTCCTGCATATTACGTAATGTCTTAATTTAAATGTAACGGTTTTAGCGTAATTTACAGAATGAACTAGAATGTACATACGAGAACTTTGTCGAATGTTACCGAACACCACTATGTTACTATAAATAGCCGAACAACACAGCTAAGATGATCAGTATTACAATAGAGCTTGTAAAGTGTGTATCAAAGTGAGTTTGATAATAAAAGTGTGTAACCATAAGTGTAATAAGTAAAGTAATATAAAAACAATATCTGAGTGTATTTAAATAAATAAATTGCTGTTAATTTTATAACTAATTTCAACTTTTTTTTATTGCAATAAAAGAACTCAAAGGATATTTAAAGGAAATAATCCAACATTTATAAAAGGTACAAACGTAACAATATCTATGTATTTGATGGGGAAGGGTATAATCAGATTCGGAACGGCCGAATATAGCACTTACACTTGTTCTACTTAACGTCTTACCAACACAAATTAAAACCGATACAAAACAAAAAGCATTTACCAATTTGGCTAACTGCATTTTAATTGATGTCACAAATTACAATTTGGATTTGGGCCCCCTTAATTAACTTTATTAATACAAGATCTGCATACATTTTATATTATAGTAACGAGCTAGTTTTTCACATTACAAGAATTTAGAAGCACTTATATCAACATACATGAATAAAATACAAAAAAAACCTATTTCTACACCATTACACAGAAAAGCTTAATTATACCCGCCACCAAAAAAATGGTGGGGGTATATTCCATTTGTCATTCCGTTTGTAACACATCGAAATATCCATTTAAGACCCCATAAATTATATATATTCTGAATCAGGGTTTGATTTGATGACGATCTAGCTATTTCCGTCCATCTGTCCGTCTGTTAAAAGCACGATAGAGGTCGCACCGAAAAAGTTAGGGGGCTCAACTTTCGCCAGAATCTTTCTTATAGACAAGGTTTGTTTGCTATTGAAAATAGGCTAAATCGGAATATTAGGAAGGGAGTTATAGCTCGAAAAGCAAGAGTAGGTCGAAAAAACCGTGTCCTTAGAACATCGAATAAAATGGAATTGTGTCCAAACGCATTAACGTAGACTCATGAAACTTCGAATATATATTTTCTGAGTAAAAGCAATATTTTTCCCTGAAAATTATCTAAATCTATGCATTAGGAGAGGAGTTATCGATCAAAATGTACGAAAATTTATACCGCACAGTGTATTTTTCGGTATATTTAAAAACAAAAACGTCATAAAAGCAACAAAATTGGATGTATGACTACGAAATTTTGCACACCGGAAAATCGATGTGCCACGCCCACTTTTACGCCCACCTCCCATATAACGTTTTACCTAAAATTCATATAATTTCTCTATTAATAAAGATTTTGGAATAACAAAGGGCAATATTGAAACACATAAGTTGTACTCATTCATATAAATTATTGAACCTATTTTAAATAAAAGAATCCAAAACGAAAAATGAAAAATTGTTTATGCACATATATAGTTTTAACGTATTTTAAACATACAGAAATACAGAGCATAAATTGTGTATGTAACGTTACATATTTAGGAACTGCACGAAAAGAAAAACCATGGTTACAACATGATCATGACGGCTATATTCTCTATAACAATATTTGGTTGCCGAAAATAAGTATTAGTTATTTTTATTTAATTTTTGTATTTGTATTCATCATATATTTTGTCAATATAATCAAGCCTTTGTTTGAATTTTATCATTTAATGTTAACTGTTCGAAAAAATTTCTCAATGGTTTCGTTTAAAAATAGCATGATTTAAAAAAAATAATTTGACAAAAAAAAAAAAAACATTATATTCAAAAGCATTAAAAATTACAAATAATAATTAAATAATAGGTGAGACAACAGCATGATTACAAATTAATCAAGCTATAATTTTTTATTAACAATAATTTGATTTCAACTGTTCTTCTTGCTGAATAAATTTTTATTATTTTAAAAGTTTGAGATGTCAAAAAATACATAAACATTTTGAAAAAAAAGGAGAAACTAGAAAAAATATTGATGTATAAATTACAATTTAAAAGGTATGTACAATTAATATATGTTATTAACAGCAAAAGACAATAATTTGCCGTAAAAAAAAAAGCAAAGATTGTCGATTTCAATTGTAGTCATATATATGATTATTGAATGATACTCTAATTAAATATAATAGTGATAACTGGCGACCATTATATGTTTAAACCACATTTATACAATCAAATCATTGTATGTTGCTCTTAAATTATGATTACCACAACCAAGTTTTTTCTTTGCTTGGGGTGGCATAACTAAACATCATATTTTCAAAAGCCAAGAGGTTGCAACCTAGACCTATGCACAAAGAAATTTAAAGCTTAAAAAAATTTGTATCAAATGAAGAGAAAAAAATTCAAATTATTAGTTACATATAAAGTAAGAATATATCAGGCTGCAATGAATATTGACTTCAGTCTTATCTGTAATAAACTTCAAATTCTCTTTGATATTTATTAAGATCAAAGTCTGTTTCTAAGCTAAGTAAATATGTACTTACTAGAGTTCTAATCTGCTGATATTAAACATGATTATTCAAAACTTCATTAAACCTTTCCATAAAAATGTGTTCTTGACAAAAAACAATAAAAAATATAATTTTTTAATGAAGTGCAAAAAGAATACAGGAAAAACAAATGTTGGTCAATTTCGTACTAACTCAATGATATATGAAAGATAAGAAATCAGTTAGGGAAAATAATTCTATGTTTCAATTTTCATTATAATACTGAGTTAAATAGTTGATATTTGACTATGACAATATTAGTTCGCTTTGTGGACTCAAAATCGATAATATCGAAGCAGAGCACGCTAGTTCTTTTAGTTTATTTAATAAATTCATTTTAAGTTGGCAATAGCGTTACGACGAATTTTCGAATACTTAAAAAAACAGCAGAGAGTTATCTGGCTGTGTCAGAGACACGGCCATTAAGTTAAACGTACAATACGCCATCCGATAAGACAGAAAACATATATAACAATAAATGATAAATAATATAAGCAAATGAATTTATTTATTTGATAGTTACTTTTGATAATATACATGTTAAATTCAAATTCACATTTAACATTTTGTTTCACTTAAATACATAAGTAAATATACGAAATTTCAATATTTCATCAATCAAAACAACAGCCGAAGGTTTATGTTCACACTGAAACAGCAGCATAGTTTGTGTTCGTGCTACAAACTCAAACACTCAACCATACACCACACATATGTTTGAGTGTATGTGCTTAAACAATTTTCATTTGAAAAATTTAAATATTAGGAAGATATCAAATAATATGAAATATATATCAAACGAAAGATAACATCTTCATTTACCTACAAAAAAATTTTTAAAAAAAGTTATCTCGCCGTTTCCTTATAATCAATGAAATAAAAGTTACAACAATAACAATCTGACATGACTCCCTATACCGTAAGGTAAGACGTATTCTACGCCAAAATTTATATTCGTTACATGACAATTAAGCAATACTTTAAAAATCTATTTAAGTTATAATCCAAAATTGTATCACTTTACAGTTTTTCTTTATATGTGACCATTGAAGAGTAAGGAGTAAATTCGTTTTCAAATCATGATTGATGTGCGAAATTATAAAACTCTGTATTAGCACCTTTAAAATCAAATAAATATTTTATTTTAAATCAATTTAATAATTTAAACCTATAGTGATATAGGACATAATATAATCATGGCTGATCAACTATTTATAAAAAGTTATATATTTATATTATGCTAAAAAATAAATTTTAGTTGGCACAACAAGCAACTTTAATTAGCACATATAAGCAATGACATCTTGTTTTCCTTTTTGTTTTAGTGTATGTATTTTTTTTTTCTTCTTGCATGCATTTGCTAGCTTATGATTGTGCACTTATGTAAACCAAAACATAAAGAAAAACAAGAATAAAACAAATTATAGTGTCAAAATAGGAATTCACCAAGGAATGCAAAGACTGCCAACCATATTCAAATGAAAGCTATAGGAAATTGGAGGAGAAGATGCATTTATAAAATAACAACAAACATTTTCAACATACTTTTGCGTTCAAATGAACATTGTTGAATAAATATGATATGCAAAGATGGTGGGCGATTAAGTTTTTACGATATAAATTTAACATTTAGTTTGAGTTCTGCATGTTTTGGATGGTGATTTCTATTGCCTTAAAACAATTTGGGACATTTTTAAAGCAGTGCTGTGACTGTAAAACTAAAAAAAGTCTTGTTCAGAAAAAAGTGTTAACCGTCTCTCTAAAGGAAATATTATGTGATTTTCATGGGCAACCACGTGGGTGTGTCTTAAAATTAAAATTATCAGGAAAGCCACAAAACCGTTTTATATGAAGCAACGGGTTAGGTAATAAACTTTGTAAATTTTTTTTACGATTCATGTCAATAAAGTTCTTAAAATTGTCTTATACAAATTTTAGACAAATATCATTTAAAAATTAAATCATAGCGAATACCAAAATAAACATACTAGTACAAAGGCTAAAAGTGTGTGCAGATAAAGCAGCGTATGCCAACATAGGTTGTACACAAGTAGTTATTCTACTTTTAGTAAACTGAAATATTATCAGAAAATAACTTTCAAATGTGTTCAGAAATAACAACGTATGTGGTTGTGTGTTTTTCTAAAAAAACGAAATAATTTGCCATTAAGCACACGTAATGCTCGGCGCACAATTGGGACAAACGACGAATTTCGCCCAACACGACGAACTCTTCGGTAAAAATTCGCTGTGCAAATTCGTCGTGTGAAGCGCAACAACGACGAAAAAGTAACATCTTTTATAGTTGATAAAATTGTTTAGTGTTTATGCAAAGAAAAAACAAAAATAATCGAAGAATTTAATTTTTTGTGAAACTCAACAAAACAATATAGTATATAATTTCTGTAATAATAAAAACTTGTTTACGTATAAGCAAACGTTTGCAAAGAATGTCGTGGGTACGTGCATTAAACAATAATAAAAATTTTGTTTGTGTATAACAGCTAATAGTGTGATCATATGAAAAAAAGATCACTTAATAAACTTAAACATTTGCAAAAATACAAATAAAAACAAATTTTTGTACTTAACCTTTTTATGCTTATTTTAAATGTTTTAAAATAAAAAATAAAACAATTACTAAAGTAAAAACTAACTTTATTTCCTTGAAAAGTTGAGAAGTAAACCCAAATTTAATAAAAAATGGTCACCTCGTAATATTTTGTTCGTCGTTCGCCGGCGTAAGAAATAGAAATAAATCTAATGCAGAGTTCGCTGCATATAGCGAACTTCGACTGACGCCACAATTGTATGCATTCTCATATACACAAATGTGTTTTATTTTTGATGACGAATATTCGCGACGAAAAATTCGTCGTTCGTCCCAATTGTGCGCCTAGCATAAGCCAACATACTGCGTTTGTGCTGAACGCTTTTTGAATACCCATAGCAGTTACGTTGTTACGCCATTAAAAAAATTGGAATGCGTCCATCTTATTTCAGAAATTTTTAAAACCAAGTAAAGGGCGTTCAATATGTCATTATTAACATATGTCATTATTAACTTTATTTCATTTATTTGAATGTTTCTGTTAGATCTAATTATTAAAAGTTATTTCCCATATTATTTCATAAGACAAAGTAATTTATTTATAGATATATACCTAAGAAGAAAATATCGTAAAAGCAACAAGATGTACAATCTTTCTCCATTCGTATGTATAAGTTAGTAAGAAAGAAAATTTATTGGTGTTATTGTTGTTATCAAAACCAATGTGGTAGAAAGAAAAAACACAACAAGTACAATAGAAAATATAGAAACATTTGTTTATTCACAAAAAGTGTTGCCAAGCTTAGTTTATTCTTTGTTCACTTCAATTGTCAAATTTAATTAATACTTTAGAAATTTTGTTATTTGTGCAAACCTTTTAATTATTTCTGTTTAAACGGAAACTGCATATAAAATTACTGATGGATAAACTTATCGAAAATTCTTCTTTTTTATAAATTAAAAAATATATAAAATTTAATATACAAACTTTTAGATTGAAGTTTTTATTCTAGAAAGTTTTAAAAATAAATTTAAAAAAAAGAAAAAAAATTATCAAATCTATACAGTATATTGTTATATTCTACAATAATTGTAAATTTTTTTTAATAATTTATTATTATTTTGTTAAAATTTTACCTGCATATGTTTACAAAATATCGTACGAATACAATAGAGATAAAAAGTTAATACTTTTCAATATTTTTTAACATCTAAGTAATAAAATAGGTTGGGAAATATGCATATTTATTTCGAGAACAGATTTTTTTAATTAATTTTGTGAATATAAAATGCATTTAAAAAATTAAGTAGAATCTATAGTATATATTTAAAATCTAATAGATTTTCGAACTGATTGTAATGATTTGAATAAAAGTGCATTTGGCAATACTGTTTTTCAAAACAGCTTTTAAAAATACAAAATACATACCAGTGCATATTCATGTGAATTGCAGAAATATTTATCTGATAATTTAAGGAAAAAATTAATGCAAAAGGGAAATATTTGCAGTTGTATTTGTTTCGAAACAAAAAAGTGAAACTTTTTTAATTGTGTTTGTATCTTATTCTTACCTACCATATATAATACGAGGAATAACAGACCGCACCCGAATAAAAAAATCACAGTACACCTTCAAATTTAAAGTATTTTTGCAATGCAATGAACAAATTTTGTCTCTGCCATACGTAGTGAACGCCTTCTTATATGTTCCTTTATATCTTTGGTATTTACAGTTTATATTAAAGTGTAATGTCTCGACATGCATCATGCTAAAAAAAAATGTAAAGCCCTATACTACACGAAATGTAAAAGCCACATACACATGTGGCTCTGACGTCACTAAAATGTTTAGCACTTTAGGTTACATTTTGTAAAATTGTCGTAGTAAGATATTGTTATTACATGAAATGTATTTTAGTCCAAAAATGCAAATGAAACACATGTGGCCGAAGCGGATACATTTATGCTTTTTGATGACGTCAAAATTACGTCACAGTCACATGCGTATGTCGCTTTTCACATTTCGTATACAACAGCCTTAATATTCACCCCTTTCTAACTAGGCAAGTCACTTGCTCAAGTTAGTTTTTTATTTTCTTTTATTTTTCTTTGAACTTGCTTTCATGTTCAGACTCAGCAACTGACTTGCCCAAGTTTCGTTCTCTTTTACTTATTATACTCTTCACACATTGAAAAAGGGTATATATAGGTTTGTCATTCCGTTTGAAATTTCTACAATTATCAATTATCTACACATACATACAAACGTGGTATACTGGTTAGAGTGAGCCAAAAAATTTTTTTTATTTTATATTTTATTCAAATTTTTATTGTTTTATTTTTAATTTTTCTTTTAATTTATTTTTTTTAAGCACATAAGTAAACTAAATGTATAATATTACAATGGGATGTTTTTATATATGTATGTTTTGTATGTACGTATTTTATATGAGATAAATGGTGACATAAACAATTGTTGTTGCATGACAACACGTTGTGAAGGGTATATAAGATTCGGCATTGCCGAATATAGCACTCTTGTTTGTTTTTATTACTCTTTTGTTTTTGGTTTCTCAACAAAAACTTGCTCGTACTTGCCGAGTACAGGCAAGTGTGTACTCAAAAATGAGCAAGTTTCTTCCTCTTAACCCGACCTTACCCCTTTTGCCTATAAACACAACACTTGCGCAAGTCACTTGCGCAAGTGACTTGCCTAGTCTGAAAGCCGTGATTGTATATACATCACTACAACAAATACAACAATACAAAACCTACAGTCATTTTGTTTTTGTATAACCGCCAGTATATGTAAAAAAATTTAATATCGTCGACTTAATATGCAAACATGCTAAATCTTCTTTTTAAGTAAATTCAGTTCTTGATTTCATGCGGTATAGAAAGATACGCCTCGTCGACCAGCATGTAGTTTTTTTTTAAATTTAAATCTTGAAGTGTGTAAAATGGTTTGATAAGAAAAACTGCTAAATCCTTTTACAGAAAAATGTTTGTAAGAAAAACTGCTAAGCCCGTACAATATTAGTTCAGTGTTTATTACTAACTCCAATTTGTTTTTTTTTGTTGTTGTTTTTTGTTTTTGTAAATTGTAGTCGTAAATGAATAATACCAATAAAATAAACCAACTCTATTTTTGGTTTTTCTCTCGAACTACAAACATGAAATATAAGAAGTTTTTTGTCGCTCCTGTATAATTTTTTAAAACGAAGTTAGCAGTTTTGCATATTAACCGGACAATAGGTAAGATCACTTAAAAATTAATATTTAATTTTTCCTTTATTTCTATATTTTGTTTCGTAAGAAAACTTTTGTAAAGACGATATTGTTTTTAGAAAATTTTAAACCAACTTAAACTTCATTAACCTTATACAATAACACTCTAAAACATTTCTTAAAATTTAGGATCATCTTTTTCTTGTTGCTTAAAATTAAATTGATATTGTGGTGATGTTTTTATAAAACAAAATATTATTATATAAATCTCACTACTGATATACTGCTTTTGTTTATTGCAAAGTTGATGTGACGTTCATGCACTGAATGAAAAACTTTTTGACAGTTGGAATGCGTAATCTTGGTTTTATCATTTGTGTAGTTTGAAGTTAGTAGGGAATTTTGCTGTTATTATGTATTTGTTTTCAAACAAAATTTGCTCAAAAGTCAGCCAAATATCATCAAGGACATTTATACTTATACTTTAAGGGCCATTGTTTTAAATTACCGATAACTAAAGTTTGGATGTTATCAGACAGATTACCAGTTTTTAGTTATTATAACTTCACCTTAACCTTTAAGTGCCCGAAATGTTAAAGGGAAGATCACTCTACATTTAACTTTTAACGTGAGGTTTAAAAGAATTGCTTACTATTCGATTGTCGTTGCCACTTTGTTTATAAAGAACTAACAAATTTTTTAAAAATAGTCAGTATTTGCTTTGGTGCAGCCATATTTAAAAAAAATACAATTTATTTTACAGGAAGGTTGTAATAACGAAAAATACTTAATGGTCAATTTATTGCTCATGTTAACAAACGTTAGTTTTTATTAACATTTACTTTGTCGGCAAGTTGTAATATTGGCTCTAAGTGTGTTAATCGAAACAAAACTTATAACAAAGTTGCCTGAAACGCTTCTAACAAATTTAGCAATTTAAAATAGTGTTGTGATCATACCTTAGCAAATAATTGAAAAAAGTTCATGTGTATCACATTAAAGTCTTATTTTAAATCTTCTAAATAAGTTTATAGTAGTCATTGAAAACCAAGTCATCACCTAAATTTACTGGTTAAATACAAAATCATATTAACCATTAAACAAATAAGAGCTTATCAGTTTCTTCTTTTGCAAAATTAAAAAAAAAAAAGTTGTAAAAACAATTTTAGTAAATTTTGTTGACAAACTTAAAAAGAGAGCGATAAAATTGTACAAACATTTCTTCATTTAATCCATCAAAAATTCTCATTCGACATCCGTGTTTTACAAAATCTCTTACTAGAAATTGCCAACAAAAATCATAAAATATTTTAAAATAATACAAGAATAAAACAAGCGAGTTGTGAATTAATCAAATGTTATAACTGAATAATGGAAAGTATAATATTTTGCAGATGCAGAAAGATATACGCTTTGATTACGATACATTTTCGCCACTCATATAAGAGTTAAATATTATTTTTGGGAGTTACCGAAAAACATTTTCAATGAGCTTGACTAATTTTCACACATTTTCAAAAACATAATTGAGCATGTATTAAAAAAAAAATTTACGAACATGTATAACTGTATGCATATACGAAGTAAATAAACATTTCTCTGCTGGTACATATTTCCATTTTTATTCTCTGTTTTTTGTTTAGCAAAGTTGTTTGTATTGCTCGCAATTAGAGTCAATTTATCATTATGACTTCAATTAAAACCAATAATAAAAGTTTTACACCTTTTACTTATTCTACTTAATATTGTAGGAAGACAAAGTAAAATTATTTTTGTTTATATTTTATTTTTTTAAACACAAACTTTAATTAAGCTGATGGCTATAAAGCGTATTTTGCTGACCATTATGTAAACAATTTTTACGTTTTCACAGATTTAATGGACAACGTGGAAAGAGTAGTATACGGCTTTTGGCGTTAATACTAAAATTAAGTTTTTTTCTTGTTTTTTAAATGTAATATTTTTTATGACACTTGTAAAGAAATTTTTAATCGAAACTTTTATTTTCAGGTTTATTTTTAAGCGTGCCAACACAAATGTGTCAATTTAATCAACTGAACATGTTTTAATATAGAATTTCTGTAGGTCACATGATTTTGTTAACATTTGTATATGTTTTATGATAAAATTTTTTAATTTTTTAAATTAAGTGCGGTGTAGTAAAAAACTAACAACTGATATCTACTGGTAAATTCAATCAGAAATTTACTTTCAATAAATTTTATATATAAAAATCTATAAATTTATTGATTTGCATACATATGTAACTTGTAAAGTTTTGAACAAAAGTGATCTTAAGATCATCTTGAATTTAATAACAATTTCAATTTTATTTTTTTCAGAATGCAATGTATATTTTTTACAGTCAGTATGGAAATAATTCTTTCCTAAATCGCTACTATTTTCAGTTTCGTAATTAATACTAGCTTGTTCGTGAGCATTTTCCATAACATCATTCAAAATTTGTGGCTGCAGCACTCGAATTTCTGCAATAATTTTGCGCTTGAATTCACATATACTCGCTCCCATAAATAAGAAAACGAATTTGTATTCCTTAAAACTAGTATAGCACAGCAATTTTCTGCAAAAATATCAACCTTGAGTTCAAGGATTGCCTAGACCTTGTTTATAGTCTTATACTCGCACTTTCAAATAACCCCAAAGAAAGTAGTTGGGTAATGACTTATTTTTAAATTGTTTATCACTAAAAATTTTACTTTAATTGTCACTGTATCTCAGGCAGTGTAAGCAGTGGCTTCATCCTGCTCAAACAACATCTCAGGTCTGTTTTCCAAGACAAGAAGTAAAACATCTATAAGTAACTGGTAACACTCTTTATTTACAGTTACAGTACTTCCACCTTGATTTTCGAAGAAATAAAGCCCAATAATATTTTCAGATGTAAGTCTACACCTAATGGGCTGCCATTTAAGTTATTAAGCAGATTGGATTTTTAGAACCTACAGTTCTGCTTTTCCAAAGCCCTTCGAATTAAAATTACCTTCATCACTCATAATCAAATTTGCAAAAAGCTGATTTATTTCTGGCCAACTGTTGAAATTTATATGCAAAATCTTCGATGTTACCGATAATCTTCCTGTTGTAATTATTTCACCAATCGCACCTTTTATGCGAATAATAGTTAATCCTTGTTTTAATCTGCCGTAGAGAGCACCTTCTATTATATGTTTCTGGTGTTTCTTTATCACTTTGCTCTCCGCCAGGGATATGAAAAACATATCAATGCGTTTCGCAATTGTATATTTGAAATTAATATTCATTTTGCATAGTATTTTAAAGAACAAGACTTAATGCAAAAAAGGCTGAGGCGAGACTGACATTTTTTTTATTTTTAGTTATTACGTATGAGGTGTACATGCGAGCTTAAAAGCGAAATTTTGCTCGTGAGACGTGATTTACCAATCGCTGCTCTGCACAGTAAAAATTTTCTGCAGTGCGAATTCAACTTCCATATTGGAGGAAACAGTGAACTAAGCAAGTAATCATTGCCTCATAAGGGCATGATTCTGAAGCTAAAATGACAGCGATATGCTCTTCTCCTTAAAATAATTGATCGCTTATTGACATAAAAAATTGAATTATTCTTCTTTATTCTCCAGGTGATGCTATTTATATAATTAAAAAAAAATAAAAAAAGTTGTAAAACTTTTGAACCCCAAAGTGATTCCGGTCCACCCTGTACAAAAAAACTCATTTTTAACTAGTTCTTGTATTTGAATTTTACCATTGTGGTCATAACATTTCAATTGCTAGAATCATGATTAAGCGGTGGTTACTATATATATGAATTATAAGAAGCAAAATTGTAGCCACAAACAAACAATCACACAATTGCAACTAAATCTTACAATAAGCAGATATTCCGGCTATCGCAGCAAAAGCTGTTTTCTCTATGTATGCAGAAAAAATTAAAACATTTTACTTTTGACTAAAATTATTAAAAAAAACTAACTAAATATCAGAAATATTTTCTAAATATTTTAAAATACGTACACATAACAACATACACCCATACATACATAAAAATAAAACTTACTGAGAATTAGATATCAAGACAAGTTAAGTGAATTACATGATTGTTGACTGGAAAGGAAATTCGAAATTCAAATGTTTTTGCTAGTGATTTCCTTTAAAGTAATTTGGCTTTTCCTGACTTTTAGCAATTTTTTTCCATCTAGTCTGTTCCTTCCTCTACTTGGAAATTTTTTTGTTTTTCAACATTTCTTCGCTTTGCTTTTTTCAAGTCAAATTACATCTAAATTGCATGAAAATTTTAAACGGATATTTACTACACGTTTTGTCTGTGTTTTACTTTTTCTTACAAAAACGAAAGAAAATGGAAAATTTCAAAGTAATACTGAAATTAATAAAAAGAATTATAAATTAAGGAAACTACATGGAAACTTCTTAGCAGTAATGCGGAGGAAACTCATGAAAGTAAGTTTATAACAAATTCTGTGCACACTTTTTAAAACCATGAAATAATTATAAAAGAAATACGTTCTTAAATGCTGAAATAATTGAACCTGTTTTCTCTTTTGAGTGGAATTAATTGTTTTCAATAGTTATACTGCAAATGGAATTCCGAACAATTTAATTGCTCTCGAAAACCAAACCGGCACGACTATATAAAGAATCTTTTTATAAACAATAAAAAGCTATAGATATATATGGATACTTTTATCAAACTAATAAAATAGTAAATAGCCACAGATCCATTATCTTAGAATTTAAGGACACAACGCTCGGTGTATCGAACCAAAGAGCAAATGGACAAAAATAGAAAGAGTGGTCCTAGAGCTTAAAAATTTGGTACACTACTATAAAAACTTTAGTTAAGAAAAATTCTTCTTTGTGAAAAAAATCGGACAAAGGACACGCATATTTTCCATATATGGAAAGGACGAAATTTTCAATTTTGGCTACAAAGTTGCACAGAAAGTACTTGTGACATAATTTTTGTTGTTATTGATGCAAGAAATCTAAGTCCTGTCATATATCCTTTTTCTTAAAAAAGCTATAAATCTTACAAAAATTACCCGATTCTCATTGTATTTGGCATTGTATTTATTATATATAAAATAATAATATCTGCTTATATATATATAATAAGAGGTGATATTGCAAACTAATTTTAAAAATTTGTGTCACTAGCTATTATGAATAAGTGAAATTTATAAAAAAAAACTCCCGAATTTAGTCCTTTTTAAAATTTCAAAATTTTTTAAGTTGTAGGACGAAGTTGGTTCCAATTTTTCTTTTATTTTATAAAACGGAGTCTATAGTTTAATAAGCGAGAATAAAAAATGGATGTTTTTAAATATTTTTCTTTTATATTCCACCAAAATTGGGTAAACTTAAACTTTTTATTGAAATAAGTGCGTTTTTAACAGGAGTAAAAAATAAAGAAAATTAAAACTTTTTTTTTTGTATTTCATTTGATATATGTAAAGTAACTAAAAAATGTATAACGAATATAAAAGAATATGAATATGTAGAAAAATGTTATTTGATAGAAGAGGAAGAAAAAAAATTTGAAAACAACTATTTTGATTCCCTAGTTCTAATGTCATTGAATTGAAACATAAAAACTAATTTAAAATTACGTATAAGTCTACCGATAAACAGTGCTAATGACGAAATCGTAGCTGGTTTCGAAAATGCATTTTACTATTAACATAGGAATAATTTTTAAATATTCTTAAAATGATAACAATTTAATTTAATTTAGAAAAAGTTTTAGAAAATTAAATAATAGAATAAATGAACTTGAGGTAAAATAAAAATGATTTACAGTAACTAAAAAACTTCATTAATAAATAAAGTTTTTACAGCTCTGAAGCAGCTAATTTTTTGCTTGGTATTTTTTATTACAAATTAGTTGAGTTTAGCGCCCTCTTGTGAGAACATTAAGAAGTAAACAAAAAAACTCGATCAGTATTATATTTGGCTGATAATATTATTCAAATTCGTGTTGAGTGATTTTTGGGTATGTGACAACGCACTGTGCAACGTACCGTATCCTGGATTACAGATTTAATGTTATAAGCCATTGTGCTTAAATATTTCTGATGTCATCTTTGATTTCGAATTTTTTAAATAGTTAATTATATTGTTGCCCCTTCATTTCATACCCATATTGATGTGGTTGATAGAAAATATAGTCATCATTTTTACCATACGCCATTTTCGACTTAATACTTTTTCAAAGTTAACTGAAATCTACTAGTCAGACGCTCTTGTTTTATAACAATATTGTGGTGGACAATGGACGAAGTCATACAGTACGAAGTATACAGTATTTAACTCTTAATTAGGAAGACATTTTGTATTTTAACTTTTTCGTAGTTTAATATATTTTTGTTCTTTCATTTGACACCAATATTGAGGAGGGTGCTGAAGGTTCATTTTGAAACACAGGATTTGACCCACATACAAAACTATTGTACATCGTTTTGCTGTGGCAGCTATAATTAGTTTTTGTTTTTTTTAAATGTATTAAATTTTTGTAGTCAAGCCTTGCTTATTTAAGTTTGTAAGGTTTAAAAAAAACACGCCGAAGCAGTCGTATTTAAAATTTGTATCTCAATTTTCTTCTAACGGTTTGTCAGTTTTTCCTAGCAATAATTATCGTGAGTACGGCTTCTAATTTAAAGTCATTAGTGTGTCTAAATTTTTTTCTGCAGATACTTATATCACTTTTAATATATTTTCAAACAATCTTTGCTTGTGCGATTTAGTGACTAACCTTTCCAAATATATGAAATACAAAAGCTGACGTCCTTATTCAGTTGTTACATATAAGATAATTATAAGTTATATTGGATTTCAATAAGGTTCTTTTCGAATATTTCCGAATGATTTAGAGCAACATATAGATGTATCTTAAAGTCGATTTAAACCAACATTCAGTTGGACATGGCTCAATTAAATCCCCTATTAGAAGCTTTACAAAAATATATACTTTATGAAATCCGAAATGAATATTATAGAAATTACAAACGGAATGACTAGGCCATATACACCCGTCACTTCACATGTAAATCGTATTAAAACAATATTTACTTTTAGTTTTCTTCAGTCCTCTTTCATTACTCCTTTTCAACATTGCCATAATTTCTAAAAAATTCTTAACTCCGGTATCCTTATTACATGTTCGCCCCCCTTTTTCCAAAAACAATTTTTAATTTAAAGCACTGCGATAATGATTGTAAGTAATAAAATGTTCCTAATGATTTACAAAATAATTTAACAACGTTTTACCTGTTCTCAAAGCTGCAAAAAAATTAAACAAACACACCCAACAAGTATTTCTCATTTGAAATTAAATGCAATAAAGCATTTGAGCACTACGTTTTATTCAACTTCATACACAATATATATCAAAACAAACGAAATACTTTCACATACACAGACATCCACTGATAAGTACAGTAATCAATGATGACATCTGAGCGTTATTTTAGCGCACGTTTTAACAACTTTTATGAATAAACGATAAATTTACCGCTTAGAATAGGAAGTTGCTTAACTGGATAGTAAAAATTATTGTTTGTGGCTTCATAAAAAAATATAAAAGCACTTTAAGTTATGCCCTTTCACGTATGCAAAAATATATTATCTTACACAAACATCTCAAAAACACGTACAAAATATATCAGAAGGAAGAACAGAATATCGCCTTATGCAATGAGGAATATTTTTACAAACGTTTCGGTAATGACAATAACAACCCAAATTATTAGTTCAGAGAACACACAGGTGATTATTAAAAAAACAAATGCATCTACCAAGTGTTTTTAATGCGAGTGGACACATTCGAAAAAAACTAATCTAAGAAAAAAACTGTAAGAAAACTTAAAATCAAAAAATCTGTATTAGCAATAAATATCATAAATCGCACTTTTTCGGTAATAAAAGGACCACAGAATCTACGTGATACAATTTTCGCCAAATCTATATATTAAACCACAAGGCACTAAGCTTTTGTAAAATGAAACAAAAAAGCAGTTTATTGGTTGTTGGGTCTAAGGGGTCTTAGTTAACTTCACTGGTGCTTATGCTAGATCATAAAGAAATATTTATAAAAAGAATTTAGAACATTACTACTACATTACTTTTACTTGTATTAAGTTAAATACAACTTAAAATATTCAAGATAAAAATTCCAAAAGTATGTTAATTTGTTCAAATAATAATAACATATACTATTTAGTCAAGTTCTTTCCTAGTTACTTAATAATTTTTCGTCATTATGTCGGAGACATAATTTATCTCTCAGCCAAGATAAATGCTTCTGAGTTTTAAATTTTAGATTAATTAATTAGGTCAGGTTAGGTTAGATCCGGCAGCCGCCCGAAGGCATAGCTCACTTGGGTCCTCCGAGGGTCCCGTTGTGATACCGTAGGCACCAACGCCCGTTCGTATATGTCCTCTGGCCGTCGTTCCTCAGCCATCTTGTCCTGTTTACAAAGGTGTGGATCTTTCCCAGATCAACTGCGGAAAGACAGGTTTTACTTACAAGTATTCGCTGACCTAGAATCTGGTGTCTCAGGTCCCCGAATGCAGAATAATTACAGAGAAGATGTTCAGTCATCTTCTCCTCTTCCTCGTTATCGCAACTTCTGCAGAAGTCGTTGTAAGGGATATTCAGCCTTTTCGCATGTGTACCTATAGGCCAGTGTCCGGTAATGACCGCTATGAGGTTCCTAAGGTGGATTCGGGGCATATTCACTGCATATTGCGTCCTATGCACATCCATGTCAGGCCAGATTTTTCTGGTTTCCAAACAAGTGGGTTCTCTTACCCATCTTTCCTTGGCATCCAAGTAGAATCGATGCGAGATTAGCTGCTTACCCTTCGATAAGGAAATACCGAAAGCACAACAGGATTCAACCGAATCTAAGGTGGTACCGGCTTTTGCAAGTGCATCAGCTCTATTATTACCATCAATATCCCCATGTCCTGGAACCCACACAAGGGTAACCATCGAATGTCTCGCTATCTCCTCAAGAGACACCCGGCATTCCTGGGCAATTTTCGATGTGCTGTACACACTCTCAAGGGACCTAATAGCCGCCTTGCTGTCAGTAAATATATAAATATCCCTGCCAGATATTCCATTATACTGAATCTGTTCCGCGGCTGTCTTAATAGCCATTAATTCGGCCTGTATCGCGCTACAATAATCCGGTAGCCTCAGGGACAATTCCAAACCCAACTGGATCGAAAAGATACCACATCCAGTTCCAGCATGTGATTTCGATCCGTCAGTAAATATCTGGATGGCATTCTCCGGAGGTCGGACGCCGTTGTCGTATTCAGATCTATCTTTTTATTAATTAAGAAAATGACAAAAAGAAAATAAGACCTAGTAAACTAACGATTTTTAATTCTTTACAATTTCTATGTGTATTCCAAAACATAAAACATACAATAAAAAGCAACAGAAAATTCGAAAAAAGCACTTTTTGTGGGCGAGATTTTTATCATTCTTAACTTGAATCAATATTCGTTAACTTTAAATTTCTTGCTACATAACTAAACGTAAAAAAGAAAAAAGTAACATAAATAAGTGTAAATATGTACCATCTTAACCACCTATAACTTTTTTAGTGTCACCTCGGATCAATAGTATAGAAATTTGAAAATTTACCTTTTTTTCGACCAATATATTTTAAATCTCAACTTTAATCAAAAGTCCATTATTTCACAATTCTATCTTCATTGACGTAAAAAAATACAAAAAGTGCCATAAAATACGAAAAATACACTTTTAAGTCATCTATAATATTTTTAGTCTCACTGGAATCGAAAGTCACTATTTTCAAAATTCTAGCTTCATAAACGCAAAATATATAAAAAGAAAATTCCGAAAAAAATTATCGATTGACCAAACATAGAGTCAAATCAGATCAATAGCTTCTAATTAAAAAACTCTATTTTTACAAACATAGAAAGTACGAAAGGTACCATAAAAAATTAAAAAGTATTTTTTGAGTCACATATAAAAGTTTAACTCTCACTTTGGATTAATAATATCTAATTTTAAAATTCTGGCTCCATAAACTTAAAAATTACGAAAAAAAACTATGTATATATTTTGGGATTTTCCATCATCCATCAGATAATCAGCTGTTTTATAGAAACATTATTAATTGTTTCCTGCATTAAAATAAATATGTTTTAAAAGGGACCAAAATGTTTTTCAAAATGTTCCCCTTTTTTCCCTGTTTAAATGTATTTCAGGTTTTACTATATTATATGTCTGGTAAAATGTCTATTCCAAATTTTATTCAAAGTGCCTCTGTGATCATGAATTCTACATTTTTTCATCATTTTTCCCTTTTTGGTACCATTCTTATCGTCCTAAAAGTATCTTAAAATTTCACCTAAATAATTTTCCATATATAACGTCTTACCTCAAATTAATATAAATTCTCTACGAATAAAGATTTTAGAATAATAAAGGACTATATTGAAACATCTAAGTTGCATTCATTATTAAAAATAATTTCGACACGCCTACTATTACGCCCACTTTTCACGTTATCCACTTTTAATGAAATTTAAAAGCACATAAAACCGACAAAATTAGAGCTACGATAATGAAATTTGCTATAGATATCCTTCTAGTCAATGTCATTGTTATGCCGGAAAATTTAGGTGACAAGCCCACTTTAACGCCTACCTCCCATATAACGGTTTATCTCAAATTCATATAATATCTATATGAATAAAGATTTTGGAATAATAAAGGACTATAGTGAATTATCTAAGTTGCATTCATTAGCAGAAACAACTTCAACATGCCTACTTTAACGCCCACTTTCATTGAAAGACTAAATTTAAGAAAACATTTTACTAGCATATCAAAGAAAGTGATACATATTGAAGTATAAAGAGATTATTGCATAGCGATTACTGTTAATAACAAACAAATGCATTTTGTGCTATAAATTGGGTTATTTCCCGGGAATTTGATTTATTTATTCTGAAGTACCTGTATTTTTGTTTTTTTTATGCTCATAAGTATTTGATCTCTTGATCTTATAAATATTTTTTTTTTTCAGTAACAAATATTTTTACTCAATTTATATTTTAAATTCAAGTTTCTTTATTAATTTTTATAGTTTTGAAGTGTTTCTTTTACATTATAAACTATTTTATGCTTTTTAATAAAAAGTTTTTTTTTTATTAAAAACAAATTTACTTTTTATCTGTTTTGCTGCGGAATCCCGGGATATTAAAAAATAAATCTCGCATTTCCGGGAAACAAAAATTTTAGGAAAAAAAACTTAGCTACAAAGGAACGGAAAACTGGTGGTGGGTATAAAAGATTCGGCACAGCCAAATATAGTACTCTTACTTGTTTATACTGTTTAATGACATTTAAAACAGTGTGACGATGAACTTTTAGATATTTTGATATTTTTTTTAAAGTCTATAATAAATTTTCTTAATTAATTTTATTTAAATACTTCTTTCACATTCAATTTTGATCGAAAAAACAGTTGAAAATTAATTATTTTGAAAAAAAATTATCTGACATATTTTTAAAAGCTAATGTGACTAAAAAAATAATAACCTGTTAAACCGAGGACAAGTTTTAGCTGAAACAATTTTTTGCAACACCACTATTTCTAATGTTTTTACATATTTTATTGGTTGGTGTTTAGCGGGATTCGCTTTAAAGATATTGACATCACTGACTTCAGCAATATTCCCTTGCATCTTAAATTTTGATTGCACATAAATTTATATGAAATTTGTTTTTTTTTCTCAATTTTTTTTCAACTTCTCGCGATGAGGTAAAGTAAAGAAAGCAATTGGTATGAAATGGGGAAAAATAAAAATAAGAATAAGAAAAATATTTTTTCATAATGGTGACCTGTGTTTTGTTTTCTATTTTTTCCGCAATTTTTAGCTAAACAAATATTTTATAGTTTACAACAAGAAGCATCAGCTGAGCTAATATACCCTTTGGCGCTACAGTTAGAAAATAAGAAGAATTTATTCGAATGTGAGTTTATGCGGTATAAACAAATTTGCTGATTAGAGTAAATTAAAATTAGTGTAGAGTTTTGTACCTTAACCATTATTCTGAAAAAAAATGCAAAATAAATATAAATGTCAAAATTTCAAAAAATTACAAAATTCGTTAGTGCAAATCGTGTTTTTGCTTTTTTTGCTTATTGATTTCAGTGTAAGCTTTTCCAGTGTAAAAAAAGATTCGTGACACGTGGCAATGCAAAAAACGCTCACAAGGAATTGCCATTTCTAAACGAATAGACTAGCAAACAAACAACGCTTGGAAATCATTGAATTGTTTCTAATTTTATTCTATTTCATCAATTACGTCTATTTACGTTCTCCATAGTTTGACCCACCGAATAGGTTATTTTAGCTGTTGTGACAAAATTTCTCATCAATTTCGCCTGTTGCACATTATTTTATCAACGCGAAGAAGACAGTATGATCGAAGTTTGCTGTATGTCAATTAAGCATGTTTTATTTGACCGCCTGGAAGGTGCCATACAAAGATTACCGACTTTTTTTTGCACCAAATGGATGAATTGGACTTGGTTGATATGGAGTTTGAACAAGACACTGCCACAATGTACGCAATACCGTGAACGTATTGACAAGCGATTTCAGTTAAAATTGACCTCAAGACAATTGGCTGCCAAAATCATGTGACTAAACTCTTTTTTTATATGGATACATGTACAGGGAGCGCCGTCCTCAATAATAGCCATTAAAGATAACATTACAGCTGTCACTGATACAGGCAGAAATGCTGGAAAGGCCAAAGTTGGATCTCATGAATGTATCATCTACGGCGTAGATGCGGGAATCGTTTACATGAAATGAATTTCAACAAGTAACGACAAGCTTTCGTGTAAATTTTCTGTGTTTTTTTTGTTAATTTTCAAAAACCAATTGATTAAAATATCACCCGGAATATAGTCGTCGGCACAATTATTTTGACCAAAAAAATCACTTATTTCTTTTTAACTTTAAAAATGCTTTATGGAAATTTTGATGGAGGAAATCCTACATTAATCTTATTTTTCGATGAATTGTATTGGAATGAGCTTCCAATAGAACTTTTCTCCAAAACTCTACTGGCTTTTGGACATGTACATTAGCGGAAGCTCGACTTTGTTTTGATATGTATGGAATATCTCATGCTTGTTAGTCTTAAAACAAGCTTCTCTCAAGAATCTTCCGTTCACTAATTGAAGTACTGTCTGACTTAATTCATTCATCTGCTGCATCTTTGGGTTTTAAGTAAACGTCTGTTTTAAATTTTCGTAAGATCATTTGGTCTTCACTTAGAGTTGTTTTACGTTTCCCGCCGGATCGCGGTAAATTTTGTACATCAGATTTGTTTTTAAATTTCTTTATTTGATAATAAACAGTTTGACGCCATAAATTGAACCAGCTAGCTGTCGCTATTGAGGCTCAAACAATATTTGTTAACTCAGCCTTTTTCCCGATATCTTCAAATTACTGATGAATCAAAATTATATGTAGGACATAAAAATTAACAAAAACCATTTTAGTTCACCTTCAATTGCAAAGCACATACCAGAAAATTGATATGAAATGCATGTCAAAACACTTATGCTCAAACAAAAGTCACTGCCTTTTATGATTCTTATTAGCAGTTTGAAAGTACACAAGACAATGGACAAGGTATTTTACATAAGTGTTGCTGTTGATGTCCACCTTGTTTTGATCAAGGCTGATGTAACGATATCTTAGGCACTTGAACTAAAAAACGCCAATAGACAAGAGAACAATTTGTCAAAATAATTGTGTCGACCAGTGTATATGGCAAAAAGTAACAACTGCTTGAATTTACTGAGAAGAAAATGTATATAATTTCCCAATTTACATATAGTTTTAAGCGCTGTTTCCATAAAAGGTTCCTTTATCACATAATCAAAGTATTCAAATTACTTTTTTCTTTAAATTTTCCAAAATTAAATAAAATAAAAGTCATATTTAAAAAAATCTTTTTCATTTATATGAATCTGCTATGAATTAAAACACATTTATATGGGTATAATACAAATTTTTGTAAACAAATGCATCACCAATTTTCATATTAAATACATTGTTACGTTTATACCCTTTATAAATGTTGGCTTATTTCCTTTAAATACACTTTGAGTTCTTTTATTGCAATTAAAAACAGTTGAAATTTGTTATAAAATTAAGAGCACTTTATTTACTTAAACACACTCAGATATTGTTTCATAGCACTTTACCTATTTCACTTATCGTTATACACTTTTATTATCAAACTCACTTTGATACGCGCTTTACAAGCTCTACTGTTATACTGATCATGTTAGCTGTGTTGTTCGGCTATTTATAGTAACATAGTGGTGTTCGGTAATATTCGACAAAGTTCTCGTATGAACACACTAGTACATTCGAAAACCGTTACATTTAAATTACGACGTAATGTTAATGCTAAGTAATATGCCGAAATAATAAAAGTGCCTAAGAGTATGCTACACATAATAACAACTTAATATCATGTTAAAAAAACCAGCGAAATAAACTAATACAAATAAAACTACAGTAACTTAAACTACTACTAAAATTAATTATAATTTAAATTAAGCTATTTAAAAATAAATCTGTAACAATATTATTTTGAGTAAAGCCTTTATTCAAGTAGAAAATGATCAAATTGTTGTGATTTAAATTATGATATATTTTGAGTTGATACTCATTTCTTGATAAAATTTGTATTAAAATTAATTCAAAAGATTTAGAAAAATGGTAATGATTCAAAAAATATTTTTATTTTATAATAATTGATTATAAATTAGAGAAAAACATGTTAAGTATATTTTTTAATGAAATTTATTTACCATGTTTTATCTGGATTATTAAATTTATTAAAAAAAATGTATTTTAATTGCTTCTTATGAAAATTATACTTTCAATAAATCTTAAACACACACGGAAATTCTTTATTAACATTTATAAACCATTAACATAAAATTCTTAACTTATAGAAATTTTGACGATAACTTTTTTATATTCCTAATAAATTTAAGTGTCTTTAATTTAAGGATATAAATTCAATTTGACCTTAAAATTTTATTAGATTTTTATGCGTCTCTCGCTAATCTACAGGGTGTATTAAGTTTCAATTAAACTTCCCTAAATTCATCTTACTTCATTTTTTTTCCTTTTATTTTTGCCATGACTACCAAACATGAAAGATCTAGCAAATAAATAAAAAGTAGAAAAAAAAATAGAAACATAAGAACTTTAAAAGGTTTGCAGTTTTAATATCCGTTTCGGAGAAATGAAGAATAAATGAAAAGGAATTGAATAAACATGCAAACATGATGCTTTATGTTTGTTTTCAGTAAAGGGAACAATAATGAACGTAATAAATTTAGAAAATTCTATTTCTTTTCTTCTGCACAATAAAGCAGCAAACAGTTCAAAGAACTTTAATAAAGAAAAGAAAAGTTAAAATAAAATTTAATAAGTTAACAACCTAAACCATATTCAAACGAAATTTAAAAGCAACAATAATAATAGAAATGTTAATTAAAAAAATCCAAAATGCAATTTGGTTTATATAAATTTATACTTTAAATTATTATTAATTGTTTCATAAACATCTTAACTTCAACTATTTTAGGTTTTATAAACTTATAAATGCTTATAAATTAGAAAGTTTCTCTTTGCTGTAGATACTACGAAATACAATTCCATTTTCTATTCGTTTCTTGTAGTTTCGAAGGCTTTACTTTTTACTTCTACAAGAGAAAACAACCTCTTTAAACAGTACCGAAAGGCAGTTTTGCAAAGGGGTTGTCTTTACACTTTTTATAACTTCAATATTAACAGCCGAATATTCTTTTTGTCACAAGATATTGTATGTTTTGCTCCAAGATCAATTGGAAGTTTACAGAGAAATTAACTTAACAGGGGTTGAAAATCTGGGAAATCTCAATATACATTTGATCCCCATATCGGTTTAATTACAAAACATGTAAAACTTCATGTCAATATGACAACATTGTTGTGAGCATGAGAGCCTGAATGCTTGATAAAATCCTAACTTAAATATGCAGAAGATAACTATGTATCCATGAATTTATGTACGGCTTATACGAATAGTTTCACTCCTTGCTATAGAATATGATGTTTAACTGAAACTTAACGAAATAACATTAACGTTATAGTTAGGACTAATAGCTTAAAGTTCTGTTCTGTCACTTCATTATAATATCTTTATACAAAAAAAATTATTAATATTAATTTCTTTTTTTGATTGATTTATTATTAAACACATAATCAAACTTACAATGGGTATATAGGACAAGGGTCACCTTTTTCCCTCACCAAATACCACCATGGGATTTAAAAACTTAAACACACTATTTATGTTTATTTAAATATACAAAATGGAAATTTTTTCACACTGAGTGTGGAAAAAAGTGTGTCTTTATTTCCCCCATTCTCAGCTTTGCATTGGCAGGTTCGTTTTAAAGAACTTTTCATAATATTTTTCTAAATTTGTGGCTATAGCTCACGGACTTCTGCATCAATGTTGTTCGTGTGTTCAAGTATTCTCTCAATCTTCTTTACGAAAATAGTCGCTCCTTTAAATAAACTCAAATATAACAATCGGGTGCTGATGAGCGCGATTTCCAACTAATTTCCGTATTACTGTAAATTATTCGCTTTCAAAAACATTTACTTATAAGTTCCATTGTGTCTCAGACAATGCGGGCTCTATTCCCATCTTAAGTTTGCTTTCAAAAGAAGGACGTAAAAAATGCTTTATCATAAAAGAATATCATTCTCTATTTACGATTAAAGTACTTCCATTTTCATTTTTAAAGGACTGCCCACTGATATTTTCAGGTATAATGCCATAACATACTGTAAACGTAATGGAGTGTAATAAAAATGTATGAATGGTCTTTGAGTTATCTGAACCCCAGAACCTACAGCTCTGCTTACTAACAAATCCATTTAAATAAAAATAAGTTTCATCACCCATAATGAGATTTTCAATAAAATTATTTTCTTTTTTAACCAACTGTTTATATTTAACTGCAAAACGAAGACCTTACCGATAATTTTCGGGCTTTAGTTTTTGTAGCAATAACACCTCAAAATAGGAATAACGAATCTGTAGCGTGGGCGACAGAACGGCAGTTAAGATACTTAATTACCGGAGAAATGTATTTTTTAACTCAAAAAGATACCTGTTAAATTGTATCGGTTTCTTTTACTCGTGTACTGAATTGTATAACCTTATTCTAAATAGAATATTTTTCATATCAAATACTACTGATGTATTAGAAGTACTTTTGGCATGATTTCGTACTAATACCATATTTGTTCGAGTTCTACAGTGCTTTTAACATACGGAAAGACGGATGGACATACGTAAAACGTTACTATAACATACGGACAGATAGACGTACTTACCTCAAACATTTAAAAATTCAGCCAGAATTAAAAAAACATAAATATTTAATATTTTCAAAAATTATTATTTTTATACCCTTCACATACATAGCTTTGTCATTCCGTTTGTAATTTCAACAATTTTTTTTTTCCGACCCCATAAAGTATATATATTTTCTGAAAGCTTATGAATAGAGGAGTTGATTAAGACCTGACCGTCTGCCCGTCTGCCAATCTGTCCGTGTTTTGGTTTAAATCAACTACCATACTCAGATCTGTGTATAGTATCAATTTTTTGGAAATATCCGGGAATGAATCGCTATTTAGCACAATCGACCCATAATGCTCTAAACACATAGACGACAGCAGACAGCAAGCAGCAACATGTCAAAAATAAAATCCATGTGTTTAAATGAAAACGATTATTTTGACGGCAGCACAGCAGCACGACTGCACGACAGCATTTGCTGCTGCTGCCAACTTAGGCTATCTTCTATTTTGACGGGCAGCAAGAACAAATATAGTGTTGCCATTATATATATTAAATTGGAAAAAAAGAAAAAAAAACTTATTTTTGATATTAAACATAAAAGAATATTACAAAAATACAATAAAGAAAGAAGTGTATGTGTTTTTATAGTTTTTCGTGATATTATTACATTTTTTTATCAATAACTTTAATATTATTCATTATAAAATATATATGCGGCATCCCTGAAATTTGTATTGCTAAAATGCACATCAGCTGATTATTATGTTGTTGCTGTCTTCAAAATAATTATAAAGCTGACTTCAGAGCAGCATTTGAAGTTGGCAGCATTTGAAGCCTTGAAGTTGTGAAGTCTGCTGGCGTCTATGTGTTTAGAGCTTAACTTTCTGAGATATGAGCAAACAAACACGACAGCCTCTGTTTTTTTCCATATTTTTACCACCAAAATTAAAATTTTTCAGCCATAGGGTAATAGAATACCTTTACTACTATTTGTAGATAGAATATGCCTCTAGAGATATTCGTGAAAAATTTTGGATAAAGCGGGCTCCAATCGGTAAAGTTATAGGCAAAAAAAACATTGTTGGTAAATTTCATACTAACTCAATGATATGTAAGTATATGAAACAACATGAAATCAATTAGGACAAATAATTCTATGTTTCAATTTTCAATACAATACTGCGTTAAATAGTTGATATTTATACACAACACCTGTAGTTCTGATCAAAACAGTGCTTTATGAAATATAGGTTAAGCTACGATGTGGGATTATACCTACGTACATGATGATGAAGGGTAATATCAGATTCGGCACGGCCGAATATAGCACTCTTACTTGTTTCTGTAACAAATGGAATGTGGTGGGTATAAACAAAACAAACGACATATACACATTCTCCATTAAAAAATCTGATTCAGCACGGAACAGAAAGAGCGGATTAGTTCTACTTTAAGGAACAACTCTCTTTTATTAAAGTTTTGTATGGATTTTGTTAGGAATAGTTAGCTTTATTAATCTTTATTTCGATAACTTTAACTAACTCATTATTTGGGTTTTAGGAATTAAAGAAAAAAAGTATTTAAAATATTAATTATTTAGGATATTCTTCTAATAAATTTCGAAATTTTGTTTATTGGTTGTTAGGTTTAAGCTGGTGCATTTCACTGGCGCTTATGCCAGATCATCAGTAGACCTTTAAAAACATAAGCACCAGTAAAGTGCATATAGACCAGCCAAATAGACCAATAAACTAAATTTTTAAATTTATTACGAAAATATTCTAAAAGTATTTTTATTATTCGGTTGCCCTCAATTAGTGTTAACCAAATATAGAGGAATTTGAAAATTTAAATTAATATAAAAGAGTATTTAAAAATATTTTTAATTTAAATTCATTAAAGTGAATTTGTTTTCCTTTTTTACGCTATAAGTAACAAACAAGTGGCACTACATAAATAAATAGAAATATTCTAATATTCAAAAATAACTAGTGTTGTTTTTGGTGCTTTATAAACATTTTCCTCTATTTCGTAATCATAATTTATAATTGAATATTCTTTGTGATGAAAGGCAAAAATTGTAGCTACGAATTTGTTTCATATTTAGAAAATTATTCAGTTGAAGTTTGTTTATGATGAGAACTCACAACATGTTTCGAAGAAGAAGAAGCTTTTCATGTAAGCATCGTTTAAAATGCTTAATTTTATTTGATGAGAGCATGTATTTGTGTCTATTTTGCATATTTGCCCTTTGGCAGAGAAAAATGTTAATATTACACAATCAACTAGAAAAATATGTTGTTCTTTTTTTAAAGCAAGTAACGTCTTAAAAACACGGAATATTTAAAATTAAATGGCGATTTACTTATCTAAGCATAAAAAAAATTAATAAAATTTTACTTAATAAAACAAATTGAATATACATTCACATTTAGAGACCAAATGACTGATATTGAATTGCGTCCGAAGTGGTCAAAACCAGTTTACGAATATTTGTAACAACCGAATGGAAAATTTGGCAACTCTCACCTCATTGCGCGCATTGACAATCAGATGGCAAATCTATCTTCTATATTTTCTTATATCTATATATATAAAAGTGAAACTCTGTGTGTGTGTGTGTGTGTGTGTGTGTGTTAGCTATAGACTCTGAAACTGTAAAACCGATCGGGCTCAAACTTTGGTAAGTTGTTGTACACATACCGGGGAGTGTTTATGGATGAAAAAAAGTGGGCGGGGCCACGCCCATAAAAAATTAGTTATCAGTTTTAGCTACTTGCACTTGACCGATTTTTCTGAAACTTTGCACACATATCAAGCTGTCATGACTAAATAATTTCGTGATAAAAAAAGTGGGCGGGGCCACGCCCCTAAAAAAGTTTTAACTTTGAGGTACTTGCACTGGACCGATTTTTCTGAAACCTTGCACACATATTAAGCTGTCGTGACTTTATAACTTCGTGATTAAAAAAGTGGGCGGGGCCACGCCCATAAAAAAAGGCTATAATTTTGAGATACCTGCATCAGACCGATTTTTCTGAAACTTTGCACACATATTGAGCTGTCATGACTTAATAATTTCAAGATTAGAAAAGTGGGCAGTGCCACGCCCATAAAAACAATTTTAATTTTGGGATACTTGCACTGGTCCGATTCTTCTGAAACTTTGCACATATTGAGCTCTTATGACTTTACAATTACGTGACTAGAAAAGTGGGAAATGCCACGCCCATAAAAAAATTAAAATTTTTAGGTTTTTGCACTTGATATTCAATTAAAATTCAGAATGCATTTCGATTCATTAAGGGGCGTAGCAACGAGCGCCGGGTTTGGCTAGTATAATATATGCCTTACTTCCTCAACCTCGTATCTTAAAAAATAAAATTTTTCAGAAGAGAAAAAAAAAACGGTTCATATATTTATACTTCGGTGTTTGATAAAAAGTTTAAATGCAATTATTAAGGAATTGATTATACATTTTAGTAATTTATCAGAAAAATAAATACTTTTTTATTTTTTTATATTATTTATTTTTTTTTTTTTTGAGAAAATATTTTTTGCTCAAATGTTTTAACAAATTTTTTTAATACATATTATATAGCTACTAGTACGATATAAAATATATAGTATTTAACACATAGACTCCTTAAATTCCGAAGAAAAAAATAAATAAAATAAATAAATAAATTAAAACAATACTGTAAATCTAAATTGAATCTGAAAATTGCATTTAATAAACTATAAACTTAAATTATTATAAATAATAATTATTTATAACCCAATAAAGATATTTTAACAGATTTAGCCCAAGGCACATTTATTCATCAGGTAGTCTGGTTTCGTCAGCTGATTATTTTTTTCTTCACTTATTTTAAATTTCAGCTGTCAAAGTCTATAGATAGAAAACAATTTTCTCTCCCCTATCATTAATTTCAAATGTCAAACTTCATATATAAAAAATATAAACAAAAAATTCTCACCAATCTGCAATTACCTGATGAATTAATATGCCTTGGATTTAGCATATAGCACCAAATTGTTATCAATACTTCAAAAAAGTTTAAAAAAATATACAATACATAAATTTTTCCAAAAAATTTATGTTACGAAAACCTTATTTGTGTAAATAATATACGTTACGGTAATAAATAAGCAAAAAAATTTTCTCAAACTATTAATTATTATACCCTCACAGGAGAGTGTAAAAGGATGTATATAAGTTTAACATTCCGCTTGTAATTTCTAATTTGTTCATAAAGTTACATATTCTCAATTCTTATAGATTGATTAAGCTAAGGTCGTCTGTCCGTATGCCCAACTGTCTGTTAGTCCATCTATCCGTAGGTCCAACTGTCCATCTGTCCGTGTATATGTGGAAATCAACTTTTTAGAGCCCCCACGTACAATTCAGACTCTAGTATGCTACTAATTTATCAGATATACTTTCGAAGATTCTTCTACTAAAAGTCAGTAATTTGAGTATTTTACAATCTGAGATATGAGCGAGAAAGTGAGATTCCGCAGCTTCCATAGAAATTCTTTTAGCATTTCTTACGTACTTATACATATACGACATATGTTTTCTTAGTAGCATTTCCAGAATCTTGGTTAAGTGGGTCTATTACCACAAATATCGGCCAAAATATTAACAAAAGTTAATAAAAAAAAAGCTTAAATTATCAATTTTCTAAATAAGTTTTGGTCACAAATTCACCCAATTCAGCACAGACAAATATAGCAACATTAGAGGATTGCATTTAAAGTTTTGTTGTTACCAAAACAATAGCAAAAATACTTGTTTTCCCAAATTGAAAACAAACAAAAAAACGTATTATAATATTTTAAATGTACGCAGTCTAAACATGCACTAGAGGTCAAGGTTACTTCAATACACATGTGTGTGTATACCCAATTAGTAGTAATCTCCCAAGAATATTTATGAACAGTTGCATGTACTATGTGTCTGAGTATTTTGAACATGTATCCTTTATAACTTATGTATCATGGAATACAAATTTTATCATTGTACTACCCTTTTTTTCTTTCTTTTTTTATTGCATCCTGAATGCAGTTTGTGTTTGTTCTTTTCGTTACCAAATATTTTTTATAAAACATGATAAATATTTTAAAAAACATTTATGCTTAAAAATGTGTGTGTGTGTTATGTACTTAGTTCGCCTTCAGCTGTCATAAGTTTATAATTATGAATGTAGAGCTGAATGAATTTTTTTTTTTTACAACTTTTCTGTAAAGGTCATTTGCTTCCGAATTCTTGAAATTGCGAATGTTCTGTATTTTGTATGTATTTTGTTTTTGTAAAGATATTATTTATAATAACAAGGATTTTTGCACAGGATAGTTGACGCTTAATAACAAGGATTTTTGCACAGGATAGTTGACGCTTGTTATAATTTTAAATAATTTTTTTTGCGAATTATAAACCACATAGGAACTTATTTATTTTTGGACAAATAAAGGTATAATAAAATAACTTTTTTATTCGTAGTATCTACCCCGTTAGATATTTTGATTTTTATTTGTTAATCAATAATAAAGTTTTCATGATATTTAATAAAGCTTTTAGCTCAGTTATCAGATTAATGCAACTTTTCAGAAAATAGGCAAATAAAACTAATTTAAGTAAGTTTTCTTAATTTCTATCAATATATAACAAAGTAGATACATTAGATCTTTCATAAGCATGTATTGGTTTTAAATACTTCACTAACAAAAATGAATTCCTAGCTATTAAAGAAACAATAAGCATTACAAAAAGATGTCTTTATCATCGTCATGTCAAAAATGTTTGCCATTTTTTCATGTAAAATAAATAAAACAAATTATTTTACTGAATGATGAGGATACAATAAGGGGTTTTTCACCGGGATCTGGTGCATTTTGATTTTAATTTTATTTTTTAAATATTTTACCACATATAAAACATATATATAATTTTATTCTCCTAAAATTCTCACTTCGTTTGTTTATGATAAAATTTGGCGGATATTGGCTTCTTACGTTTAATGCATTTTTTGCCCAAAGCTCTTTACTTTTTAGAGTCTCAGTAGTTTGCTTGATGCGCCTTCATATTCTCACTGTGGCTCTTTATTAGCCTTGAACCTATTTTTATTGCTGCGTAAAGAAATCAGCTCACTTTGTTCATACTATTACTTAAAAAGTTTTAATCGTATTCCGTTGCTATTCTGATAAGAAACTTTCTGACTAACATCGGTTAACCCACCGGTTACCGGTTATCCCAGTAGTCTAAGTTTTATGGTAAAAGTACATAATTTAAGGCTTTTGTTTGCCAACCAAAACATCTGAATCACTATGAATACATGAAATAAAATACAAAGTATTTCCTTTCACAAGGATATAGAAGTTTAATTTAGACCAAATCTAAATCACTGGAAAATAATTCTCATTTTGGAGGCCTTGAATTCCTCGGAAACGTACCGTTTGTTTTTCGTCAAAGTTAATTTTATAAATTCTTTAGGTAAAAAAGAACAAAGTAAATAAAATTTCCATCATTCTGTTCCGATAAGAATAATTATAAAGAGCGTTCAAAAGACTCACGATTCTTTCCCTTGGTTGATGTCACTACAACGACTTCTGTTTTCCAATGTAAATTTGCCCATTTTTTCGATAAGTTATAAGTGAACTTGGTATAAACAGCTTTCGTTTTCATTTGACTACTTTTGAGATGCACTTCATTTGATAATTCTGACTGCTTTTAATGAAGAATTTCGAATTTTCGATCGTTATTTTTTCAGCTGTATCAATTATTCTTGTAATATAAGGCATTTTGATGTATATTTTTTTACATTCTTAAAGAACTTCCTACAAGTTGACTAAACCAAGTCATTATCTACCCAGGTAGTTACCAGATAAAAAAAATCTTCATAAATTGAAAACTTAACTTTTTTCATTAGCGTAACTAGACCATTCTGCAATGGCGCAGAATAGTTTTGCAATGAATTTGAGCAAATTAGCTATTTAACATATAAAATGAAATCAGTTTAAGATTTTGATCCCCCCATACATAAGAAAATAATTTTTTATGCTTTTGCCACCCCAGGAAATTTTGTAGCTACGCCGTTTTCAACTAAATAAACTTTGTCAAAATAGTAGTGTACTACTCTGTCAGTCTAAGGATTACGGAATCAATTCCTTCTACAGTCTTTCGTTTGGTCTTCGATAATCAGGTCTTTAAAAATCATTATAATATAATTTGTAATCATATTGTTTTATTTAAAGAAACAAATAAAAAAAATATGGTAACGGAACAAGAAAATTTATAAATCATAATTCCTAACTCATAATTAAATTTATATATCCTTGTTTCTATTTATTAGTGTATAAAATCAAGATTTCAGAAAACAAATTGTTGTTAACATAATTTTGGTTTAAAAATAAACCCTAATAAATTTATTTTAAAAACCACATTAAACTCTACTTCTAACCATAAATGGAATACATGAATAAATAAACATATTTTACGGATTTTGTATTTTCCTTATTCTACTTCTTCTAGCTAAGAACAATGTTTCATAGACATAAGTTTATTAAAGTTTTTGTACTCCCAAGTATCTAAACCAAATCCATGAATATTTATAGGAAAGTGTCTATCTAGCAAAGTGTTAGACAGCACATTTGCCAAGATGGGCATTGGCTAAACAAGAGCGATATCAAGCTTAATGTGCACTTTGCATAAGAAGAGAATTTATGAAGCAAAAAATGAGCAAAACGAGCAAAGACTACACAACATGACAGAAGTTAAATAAACAACTTTAGTGGTAAGTTGTTCTGTCTTAAAGTTTAATTGGTGTTAGAGAAAAGCCGGGGAACGTTTTAGTTGTGCGTCTTGTGAGTAGAAGTTTTTATAAAATATAAAAGATAAAGTGTTTGTAAGGAGATGCAAATTGGTTCTGACTTAAAACAGAGGATGTTTTTGCACTAATAGTTATCAATACGAAGGAAAAATATAGTAAATTCCAATAATTTACTTTTTTATACCCGCCACCAAAAAAATGGTGGGGGTATATTCATTTTGTCATTCCGTTTGTAACACATCGAAATATCCATTTTAGACCCCATAAAGTATATATATTCTGAATCAGGGTTTGATTTTATGACGATCTAGCTATGTCCGTCCGTCTGTCCGTCTGTCCGTCTGTCCGTCTGTTGAAAGCACGATAGAGGTCGCACCGAAAAAGCTAGGGGGCTCAAATTTTGCCAGAATCTTTCTTATAGACAAGGTTTGTTTGGTATTGAAAATGGGCTAAATCGGAATATTAGGAAGAGAGTTATAGCTCGAAAAGCAAGAGTAGGTCGAAAAAACCGTGTCCTTCAAACATCGAATAAAATGGAATTGTGTCCAAACGCATTAACGTAGACTTATGAAACTTTAAATATATATTTCCTGAGTAAAAACAATATTTTTCCCCGAAAATTATCTAAATCTATGCATTAGGAGAGGAGTTATCGATCAAAATGTACGAAAATTTATACCGCACAGTGTATTTTTCGGTATATTTAAAAACAAAAACGTCATAAAAGCAACAAAATTGAATGTACGACTCTGAAATTTTGCACACTTTGCTTATTGGTGAGGGGCTTTTTTTTAACGGAAAATCAATGTGCCACGCCCACTTTTACGCCCACCTCCCATATAACGTTTTACCCAAAATTCATATAATTACTCAATTTATGTAGATTTTGGAATAATAAAGGGCTATATTGATACATCTCAGTTGTACTCATTCGAAAATACAACTTTGACACGCCCACTATAACGCCCACTTTTCACGTTATATACCGTTAATGAAATTTAAAAGCTCATAAAACCGCCAAAATTAGAGGCATGATGATCAAATTCGCTACGTCTATCCTTTTAGACAATGTCATTACTGCGCCAGAAAATTAAGGCGCCACGCCCACTTTTATGCCCACCTCCCATATAACGTTTTAATTAAAATTCATATAATTCCTATATTAATAAAGATTTTGGAATTATAAAGGGCTATATTGAAACACCTAAGTTGTACTCATTCGCAAAAATAACTTTGACACGCCTACTATAACGCCCACTTTTCACGTTATATACCGTTAATGTAATTTAAAAGCTCACAAAACCGCCAAAATAAGAGGTATGATGGTAAAATTTGCTACGTATATCCCCCTAGGCAATGTCATTACTGTGCTAGAAAATTAAGTTGCCACGCCCACTTTTACGCCCACCTCCTATATAACGTTTTACTCAAAATTCCTCTAATTTCTCTATTAATAATGATTTTGGAATAATAAAGGGCTATATTGAAACACCTAAGTTGTACTCATTCGCAAAAACAACTTTGACTTTGTCTACTATAACGCCCACTTTTCACGTAATCTACCGTTAATGAAATTTAAAAGCTCATAAAACCGCCAAAATTAGAGGTATGATGATCAAATTTGCTACGTATATCCTTCTAATCAACGTTATTGTTGTGCCAAAAAGCTTAGGTGACACGGCCACTTTAACGCCTACCTCCCATACAACGGCTTACCTTAAATTCATGTAATTTCTCTATTGACAAAGTTTTTGGGAAAATAAAGGGCTATATTGAAATATTTAAGTTGTATTTATTAGTAGAAACTTTATTGACACAGCTACTTTAACACACTTTCATTGAAAGACTACATTTACAAAAGCATTTTAGTAGCATATCGAAGTTATAAAGGGTGGTTAAATTTTAAGGTCCGATGTTGTATTTAAAAAAAACACAAATTATTTAGGATATTATTATTTCTTTTTATAATGATAATATTTGTATGGTTCAATTATGTATTTAACAAAATATCGGCCAAATGGCCCCCCCCCCATCCTTGGCGCCCTCCTCTACCTGATGGTCCAAATTTTCAATGACAATGTTGATGCTCAAGTGTTGGGCATGATGATGAGTCGAGGTTGACTGCTCTTTTGCCACACTATCGCAAAAAACAGCAATAGTTCCCATTCAACGAACTAAGAAGGCATTCACAGATTTTCTAACATTTTATACAGACCTGTTTTGCAGAAATTTAAATATTTTTTACAATTCTACCGATTGTGGACGAATTTGAACGATTATGTTGATCAAAAGAATTACGAAGTACACAAAAT